>OW804097.1:12575396-13175396 GCA_942159475.1 Sthenelais limicola | reverse complement strand
GGAATGAAGTCATAGGTTTGGATTTAATTGTGTGTATCGCTTTATAAAGAAAAAAATTAATGATAGTAGGTAACTACCTTTTCCATGGCAATTAAATGGTTATTCCTAATTATATAAAATCAATTTCCATAATGTAATTGTGATGTGTTAGAGGAATATGAGTCACAAGTCGCAGAAAATGTATTTTGAGATATCATTATATTTGAAATGATGAGATCAGGTGGATTCCAATGATCCAATGGAGATTTAAGAAGTGTTTATATATTGTATGTTTCATATATTTATGTTTGTAAAGAGGTTTGCAATAGTTCTAGGTGGGGCAACTACCAGTAAAGTAACTAAATATACTCCATAGGATCACCTTCAAAACGCAGAGATATATTTAATATAAGACTAATTAATGTCCTGGGATTTGGTAGATAGATTCATAGCACTAAGAGCATGTAGGCCTACATGTAATTCTTAGCTTTATCCTATGTAAACTGGGCGCATTAGAAGAACCCAGGCAACTGGGATAATGCTAACCCAGTGGAAATAAAATCTTCAAAATAAAAAATAAGAGCGCTAAACCCGCCAACAATCACAACATTCCAGTAAAGAGGTTTTGTGAACAAAACGCCTTGGAAAATATCATTTTTGTGACTTATGACACATTTTCCCGAAACACATAACTATTATAAAGCTTACCTCAATGTAGGGACGTAGTCCATAGTTCTAGTGATGTAAAGATGTGTGACAATGGATGAATACGTCTTGTCTGTGCCTCACCTTCTGTCTGTCTGTGACTCTCACCTGCCCCAGTCCCTATTTGAAGCATTTCACATGGGTACAACAGTCAAAAGGTGTATAGTTGAATCCCACAATGATGAGATATTTTGCACCTCGAGTAAACATAAGGTTCTTGGTCACTTTCGTCAATATGTGAGGTGATGTATTTCGGGAAAATTAGTCACAAGATCCCCAAAATGCATTTTGAGATATCAACATATGTGATGGGTTTCAGGAAAATGAGTCATAAGTCGCAAAATGGATCTTTTTCAAAGTGATTTATTTATAATATATCTTTGTTGGAATATTCTATATTTTGGGGTACTTAATGCTGCCAGTAATAATAATACATGTACGCAATTTTAAGGCGATGTATTGAATATATCTATGCATTTCTAAGGTCATCTTATGGAGTATATTTAGGTAATTCTATTAGTAATTATCCACCCAAAATATCAATAACATTTTTTTTCCAAATATATATATATCAAACTTATAATATAAAAACACTATTTAGATCTCCTTGATGTTTACTACCATTAAAATCAGCTTGATCCCATCTATTCAGATATGATAATATCTCAAAATCCATTTAATCCACTTATAACTCATTTTCCTAAAACACATCACATAATTATTTGAAAAGATGAGATCAAGCGGATTCTAATGTTAGCAAACAGTAGTACCTATAATAAGTATTTTAAAATTTTAAGTTTGATATTTCATTTTTGGAAAAAAGTTTGCAATATTTCTGGGTGGACATTTGCTAGTAGTGAAGTGGCCAAATATAGTCCATAGGATGACCTTGGAAATGTATGGATATACTTAATACACTGTCCTGAAATGTGATACTTGTATTCATGCTAGGATAAGCGTTAAGCAACCCAAAAATAAAAACATTCCCACAAAGACTTCTTGTGAATATATCAATTTGAAAAATAACAATTTTGCGACTTGTGACTCATTTTCCTGGAACTCATCACATATATAATGTGTGTAGCTTCTTCTTTATCATATGATACTTTATTTCTTTTTTTACTCAGATTTGATCTGGGAAATGTTGTCGATGATAGTGTCATAATTTCAAAACTTAGAGAATTCCTTATGGCACATTGACGCTTAATATTTCATTGCGGAAAAGGCCATCCCACCGATGCCCATCAGCTAGTTTTTTTGTTTGTTTTCTAAACAAACAAATGTGATGTGTTTCAGGAAAATGAGTCATAAGTCGCAAAAATTGGGTTTTGTGATATCATCATATTTGAAAAGAGGAGACCAAGGGGATTCCAATGAATATAAACATTGAGGGTATCTAATACGTATTTCTGTATTTTAAGTTTGAGTTCTATTTCTGGAAAAAATGTTTTCAATATTTTTGGGTCGACAGTTAGTATTAAAACAGCTAAATATACTCTATGGGATGACCCTATGAATGCATGACAATATTTGATACACTGTCTTGCAATTAATTAAATTTTGTTACATGTATTCATACTTCATCCAACGTTAGTCACACCAAAAATTAGGACATTCCTACAAAGAGAACTTGGGAATATATCACTTTGGAAAATATCAATTTTGCGACTTATGACTCATTTTCCTGAAACACATCACAAATGGTATTACCATTTTTGTCATTATACCTGGTAGAGCCGAGAAAACGTACTTTACGGGTATGCTATTTTATGATGAGTTGTTAAGTTTAAATATAACTAACTTTAACTAACTTTTTAATTCTACTATTGAGTGGTTTGTAGAAGTTGATTGTACAGTCTTTGTGCTCCAACCCATCCATCCATAGGGAGTGTAAGTGGGTTAGATTTTCAGAAAATGTACAATTCATCTTCACCAATCCTCTCAAATAAGCCAAATCTCAGACGAAAATAAATTCAAATAAATTCAACCTAAGCAAACAGATTGCTAGAATCAATACAATGCCGAATATACTCGAATTTACGTAGTATTGACCAAATTGCAGCCTAATTTAGCAGAATTTACTAAATGTGTACTGCTGCCAATTGTACATTTTCTGAAAATCTGACCCAAGTAGTCCACGCCAGCGATTTTTTTAGTCGCGCTACTGTAGCAGTTTCATGACGTTGTGTGGACATGTCGCGCAAAACTCCCATAGCTCCACCATTGCGTAGATAAATAATCTCTGTTTGTTCATTGATCATACAGTTTTATGAGTTCTAACTTACATATATCCATCTTTACAGGCAAACGATTTCACCTATAGCCCCCATAATCGTTAAACCTTTACTGGAGCGATTAGATGTATAGAGTGGTTATTTATTGCCCCAATGCTAACTCTATTGGCAGTGAGAACTATCACGTATAATGTGCAACTTGACCAATAAATTTATTACAAAGGAATAAAAATAATAAATACATTTTTAATAACCTTAGCACTGCCAAATGATCCCTTTGTTACACTCATCCAAGAATGTCACCTCTAAGACCGCAACATAAACGCCTCCAGCAGTCACGCTTCTAATAATTTACAGGCCAATATCTTTTTTATCATATTTCCATAATTTGTCTATTTAATTTGCAGCATATCCGAGTATGAGAAGAATGCAAGGAGCCTTCATCTGGCCAATTATGGTGATTAGATATATTGATTCTCTAGCCCTGAATCGGGAGACAAATCGGCTGGGATGGCCACACACAGCCGATTTGCCTCCCGATTCCCTCCCGATTTGGGTCTCCTGATGAATCCTATGATCTCGTTTTAAATCCTGGTTCATGTTTTTGAAATATCATAGACCAGGGTTGGAATGAGAATAGGATTCATCGGAAGACCCAAATCGGGGGACAATCGGGACAATTTTGGTCTCCGGCTGAACCCTAGGATTTCATTTCCAATCCTGGTTTATGTTATTTCAAAAATATAAACAAGGATTTTAAATGAAGTCATAGGATTCATTGGAAGACCAGAATCGTGTGTGTGTGTGTGGGGGGGGGGTAATCGGGGGGGGGGGTAAATCGGCCGAGTGTGTGCAGGGTTTATATAAGCTATAAGCTATAGGTGATGCTTGACTTTCTTATCTGTTCTAGTGGAATCTACTCGACTTGAAAACAAACATATAAAGAAGTTATATTATTTCAATGTTAAATGCCCCTATACCCAGTATTAATGGAATGGAATTATAGTGTCGAAATCCGTTGATCATTCGAATGTGGGTGAAGCCACCAGAAAATGTACAATTCACTTTCACCAATCCTCTCAAATAACCCAAATTTCAGACGAAAATAAAGTTCAAAATACCTACAGTTCAACATAACCAAACAGATTGCTAGAATCAATGCAATGCCGAATATGCTCGAATTTACCTAGTATTGACCAAATTGCCGCCTTATTTGGCAGAATTTACTAAATGTGTACAGCTGCCAATTGTACATTTTCTGAAAATCTGACCCACATTATTGAATCCCAAATTATCACTCATCTTCCTCCAGTGGCGGCATTCGTACCACCAAAGAAACGAAATCTGAAGGTATTCATTGAAAGGAACTATTTTTTTTAAATGAAATGATTGTGATCCGTTTGGGGAAAATGAGTCATAAGTCGCAAAATATGGATTTTGAGATATCACCATATTTGAAAAGAGGAGATCAAGCCGATTCCAATGATAGTAAACACTAGGACACCTAATAAGTATTTCTATGTGTTATGTGTGGTATTTTCAATTTTGAAAACAAAATTGTAATGTTTCTGGATGGGTCCTCAAAACGCAAGGATATATTTGATACAATGTCCTGAAATTTGTTACATGGTTTCATATGGCTATAACTACTAAACCCCCTAAAATCAGAACATTTTAATGAAGAGATCTTGTGAAGAAAACACTTGTGACTCATTTTCCTGGAACACATCACAATTGTGCCTGAGATTTTAGATTTAGATTTAAAAATATTGTATTCAGGTCATGGAACATTTCCATACATATAGCACGAATATTCTCAGGACAGCCTGAATTCCGACGACAAGTTTTACGAAAAGCGAGATGATTACATGAATAAGTTGTTATCATTATAATTATGTAATTTAAAGTCATTTTTTCTCAAGATACATGATTTCTGTATATTATAGTACAATTATACATATTCCAAGGTACGGTACAATATAAAAACAGTTGCCCTTACTCCGTAAACACTGTGAGTGTGAGAGTTAGAAGCTAATAAAAGAACAGGTATATATTTCTACAGACGCCGTGCTCTTTCATATTAACCATTAATAATCGTAGAATTGTTAACCATCGTTGTACATTATTTCAGAGCTGTGTTTATGACTTAACATTACACAAGGCAGTACAGGTGTTTCAATGGTATGTTATACATTAAAGAAAGCAACCTATACACGACTTAAAGTGTCAGTAAACCCCCAAATATTATGAGCAATTCCATTTCCTTGCTATTATTGAAATGTAACCACCCCGGTTTTACTTAATTCAAGTTATTATTTAGTGAGTTTTACCCATTTAAAGGAGTGAAAAAGTAGTTCCACAGTTTAACACTCCATTCAAGGCACCACTGTTTGCCTACGTCATAAAGGTGCACCAATCTTGAAATGTACATGCAATGAACATAACAAACAACTCTCATAATTGCTGCTAGAAAGAAGGAGGGTTGGGTGCACGGGAGGAAGGTGTTTGATCAATGCAGTTGTGCAGACCAAAACAACACTGTGTTACATATAGTTCTCTGGTCAAAACAATGGCTGAAAGCAGTGACAGTGAACTGTTTCATTTGCTGGGATATTGGGGGGAAAGGTAGGGATATTATGTTCATTTCTGGCGCACCTTTATGATCTCACACAGCACTCTCAGTGTCCTCTTGTGCTAAACAGACCTTTTCAACTAAGCTTTCCCAAATCGTGCCTGTAAGTGACTATAAGTTAGACATAAATGGAAGTAAAAAAATTGAGACTTGGGTGTTGTATTTATGGCTCCATGAAGTTTGTTGTCCTAAAAGTGACCAGGAACCCGTTGACTGACCCTTTAAGTAGCTAAAATATATACTCAATAGGATGATCTAAGAAATGCACTGATATAATTAATAAAAAGTCTTGAAATTTAAGAGATGTATTCATACAACCACAAGGACTAGACACTACAAAAATGAAGATATTCCAACAAAGAGATCTTGTAAGTAAACGACTTTTAAAAACACAAATTTTGCGACTTGTGACTCATTTTCCTGAAACACATCACACATTAGCTAAGTACAGAGAGGTTTTCCCCCTTAGGGTGTGAAGTTAAAGCACCTCGTTATTGCTGACCTAAGGTTTATTGTAGTACCAAGACGACATTGCACAATCTTATTATTATCATATTTTATGCGAGGCAGAATGTATAAACAATAAACGTTACCTTCGGAATACGTGGATATATGTAGGACACTGTCTTATAATTCGGTACATGTATTCATATGACCCCAAGGACCAGACGCCTCAAATGGGTCAGTTTTTTCATGTGTGCTATTTTGCATTATGGCTACATTTCCAGGAATATTTCCAACATCATGAGTTGAATACTCATTATTCATGTCTCATGTGATTCCCCTCGATGAGCCCTTTCATTCCACATATACATTTCCATATTCTAAACCAATATTTATTATATAAAAATCGAAAAAACTGCTATTTTACCCTACTTTTTGTTGAAAAAACGTAAAACAAATAGATTGTAACAATGTTCACACATTCAAAGCCCTAAGAATGTATAGCTATTGGACTTTAATTTGTATACCAAGGTATGAACTCTCTATGAGTTAATACTTTGAGTTTATTTGGGCCTGAATACTACTACCCATGGCCTTCCACATTTTTCCAACAAAATTTGTCCAATTATGTGACGTAAGTATATCCCTTTTAAAAAAGCCATTTGTGATTAGTTATTTTTCAAACACATTCCTAAAAACACAATTACAATTTAGGTATATAGTATCTCTTTATCATGGCAAAAAATGGAATGCATAACTTCAAAATCCTTTGTCCAGAAACAGTTTCTTTTTCATAACCCCATTTTCCAACTTTTAGGATATACTTACGTCACCATCATAAAATTAACTGCACAGAAGTGGCATTAAAATATTAAGAATTGGGTTACCTATTTTGGGGGTTCGTTCCAACGTCTCTTAATGAGAGAACTTTCATTTTTTTTAAATATACTCAATGAGGGCCATCTAAGGTCGAAAACCCTTCAAAATACCAACTTGTGACGTAGGTATATCCTCCTAAATTAGTAGACAATACAGTTTCAAAAGGTCTTGCAGACCGTTTTCAATCAATATTTTGTATTTGGATGGAAACTTTGTCAATACCTGCATCATGTGGACTCTATAAACGCTTATATCCATCTCATTTAATACCATTATCAGTACAAATGTGTGTTGTTTAGTTTGTAACGTAAGTATATCTCCCACTCACCATGAGATCTGACCCTTCTGTCACACATAAATAGTTAAAATACTAAATAATAGAAGATAGGGTTTATCATATAGTCTATTGGAATAGCCAATTTGACGTTATAGTAAGTGAAATTTGGTTATTATAATCTCAAATTATAGTTTATACCACCTGTGAAGTATTTTGTGACGTAAGTATATCCCTTTCTGGCCATGACATTTGACCATTTTGCTATGCCTAAACAATTGAGATAATATTATCAACTGAATATGGTATATTGAATAGTGTATAGGATGTGATGTAAAGAGTTTTTGTTTTGAAATGAAACAATTTTTGTTGACATTTTTTTTAACAATATAGAATTTTGTATAAATCTTGTTCAATTTCCACTTTAAAAAACTGACTCATCATGACCCAAGTGTTTTTTTCAACTGATTTTCTGTCTAGAATCCATTCTGCTAACTGTTGTTAATCTTATTGAATTATAAACAGTATAGTGAAACTATTCTGATATAATCATTATCGTTTTCACCTCATGTGAAGTATTTTGTTTTTAGTGTGTGACGTAAGTATATCCCTTGCTGACCATAGCATCTGGCCCTTTTTCCATGTATAAATCGTTCTAAAAAAGAGTCCAAGTGGATATAGGACTTTGAATGGTGTATAGGGTGTGCCATATTGTTGTTATTTTAAGTTGAAATAATTAATTCACCTGATGTGAGGTCATTCATCTGGTGTGAATTATTTTCTTTCATGTGACGTAAGTATAGCACTTGATGGCCCTTGTATTTGACTCTTTGGTCATGTGTGAATAGTAGAGATAATCATTTCACCTCTATCATGGGATGTTTAATGGTGTATATAGGCCATATATAGTTCAATTAGGCTATTATAATTCAAGGATTATTGATTCTCCTTATTGGAAGTATAGTGTCTTTAGTATGTGACGTAAGTATATCCCTTGCTGGCCTAGAGGTCTCAGCATTTTGTACTGCGTAAATGGTTGAAATAATAGTTTCAAGTAGATAACAGATATTCAATGGTGTATCAGGTGGGGCCCATACAGTATTTATTTGAAACAAAATGATTATTCCTGAAGTTTTAGATGAAAAAGTGGAATTTTGTACAAATTCCAATGGATTTCTGGGATAAAAAATGTCTCAATTTCATCCAAATTTATTTTCCAACAGGTTTTCTTAGAAGAATACATTCTGGAAACATTTGTTATCAAGTTAATATCATATCCGACATGATTAGGCTATCTAAATCTAATTATTTTCAGCCCATGTGAAGTATTTTATCTGTAATATGTGACGTAGGTATATCCCTGCCTGGCCTAGAGATCTGGCCTTTTGTCATGTTTATAAGTTGAATGATTAGTTTCAAACAGATACATATGGAAGTGAACGAGGTATGGGGTGCATTCCATATTGGTTTTATTGTGAAATAAATCAATAATTCATGCATCTTGGTTAAATAGTTGGAATTTTGGTCGAATTTTTATGAATTTCAATGTTGAAAAGCACCGCTTTGTGACCCAAAATCATTTTTCACTTGACTTTTAAGGTTGTGATGATGCTACTTGAAGTTGAGAATGTATTTCTAATGTAACAAACATATCTTTATTCATTTATATTTCATAAATTTGAAAATTTGAATTTTAAAGCATATGTGTGACGTAAGTATATCCCATTTAGAGGTATTTAACAGGAGCCCTAAAAAAATATGATATGTTTGTGGCCTAAATTGTGAGCATGTACTATATAAAAAGATATGTCAGAAAACAATACATAGAAAAACTAAATAGTCAGCTGTTTACTTGAAGAGTTGGACAAATTGGAATGAAAATTATTTTTAATAACAGAAAACCCCGCAAAAACAAAATAAAATGATATAAATCAGTTGCAGCCCACATTGTACATATTGCTCATGAGATATTAGCACTATAAGTACTTATCATAACTAATAAAAGGATTCTTTAAACAAAATAACGTTCTCATCTGAGATTTCCATCAATGGAAATACAGAGTTTTCAATAAATTCCAACAATGAAGGATATACTTACGTCACAGTATGTGAGTAAAGATATTGAAAAGGCCCAAAACGACAGACTTGCTGGACAGATTTTGTTGGAATAAAATTTTCCTGGCAGCTCAAACCCTGTATAATAGTGACAGGGTCTCGAAAAACAGTTTAAGATATTTTCAAATTTGGCCCTTCTCTCACACCCCCATGTGGCAAAACAGCACACTTGAAAAAACTGACCCAAATATTAAAAAAAGCGTCCGTGTTGTCAAGGGCGACACTCCAAGGCCAAGGTTGTGATCGTTTGTCTGTCAGTTTCTCTTTTGGCAAGCTCAAAGGACGTGGGTGAAGTCACCAGAAAATGTACAATTCACTTTAACCAATCTCCTCAAATAACCCACATTTCAGATGTAAATAAAGTTCAAAATACAATTCAATCTAAATAAAACAAACAGATTGCTAGAATCAATGCAATGCTGAATATACTCGAATTTATCTAGTATTGACCAAAATGCAGCCTAATTTAGCAGAATTTACTAAATGTGTACAGCTGCCAATTGTACATTTTCTGAAAATCTGACCCAGGCTCAGCAAACACGTACTATATTCTCATAATGTCACAACATAGTGTGGACTGACATGAACAGATATTACTGAGATGAGAATTATTAATTATTAATTATTGTGTGGTCTCGATATGAACAGAAATTACTCGACAACGAGGATAATAAAACTGGAAAGCTTAGAGACAATTTGAACTCATACTGGTGTATTTGTTAGACTAGCGACTGTGTTTATCCATGACAGACATTGTTGTATTGATTAACTATTTTAGACTTAAAAAACAAAACAAAAATGAAATAAATATAGGTTGTTCTATGGTAGATGCGGAGGTTAGAAGTACATGGTTAGAAGTACATTGGCCCATAATGAGACCTACCACATTGTGGAAATCTTCCTAATAAAATTGTTTAAAAAAAAAAAAAAAAAAAAAAGGAAATAAACATTTCTATATCTACGAATAAAACGTATCACTAAAGTGAAATTTCGTTGAATAAAAACGTTTCTTTAAAAAAAAATTCTCTAAATGAATTCAAGATAGTTTGACTATTTGTCGATGAAATGTATTTATAGAAGCAGAGAACGTGCTGCCACCTATATTAAAGTGTAGACACCAGAATATCTTCTTAATCTCCCTTTAGAATTTGGGATTTTCTAAACTTAAGGGTATATACTCAAACGCTACCTCTCTCTCTCTCTGTCTCCCGACTCTCTCTCTCTCTTTCTCTTCCCCCCCTCCTCTCTCTTTCTCGCTCTCTCCTTCTTTCTCTCTATCTGTTTCTCTCTTCCTCTCTCTCCCTCTTTCTCTCTCGCCCTCTTTCTCTCCTTCTCTTTCTCCTCTCTCTCTTTCTCTCCTTCCCTTTCTCTCTCCTTCTCTTTCTTTCTCCTTCTTTCTCTCTCCCTCTTTCTCTCTCTCCCTCTTTCTATCCCTCCCTCTCTCTCCCTCTCTCCGTCTCTCTCACTGCCTCTCTCCCTCTCTCCTCTCTCTCTCCCTCTCTCTCTCCCTTACTCTCTCCCTATTTCTCCCCTCTCTCCGTCTCTCTCACTCCCTCTCTCCCTCTCTCCTCTCTCTCTCCCACTCTCTCTCCCTTACTCTCTCCCTATTTCTCCCCTCTCTCCGTCTCTCTCACTCACTCTCTCCCTCTCTCCTCTCTCTCTCCCACTCTCTCTCCCTTACTCTCTCCCTCTCTCTCTCTCTCCTCTCTCCGTCTCTCTGCCCTCTCTCTGCCGTCTCTCTCACCTTCTCTCACCCCCTCTCTCCCTCTCTCCCTCTCTCTCCCTCTCTCTCACTCCCTCTCTCCCTCCCTCCCTCTCTCCCTCCCTCTCTCTCTCCCTCGTTCTCTTCCTCTCTCTCCCTCCCTCTCTCTCTCTCTCTCTTGTACATTTATGCCACTTCAGAAACTTGTAACTTTCTCTCTCTCTCTCGCCACCGCTGACGGGAGGGCACATTAATGTTATTTGAACTGAATATTAATTAAGAAGTCGACCACCTCGACCGCTGAGAACGATCAACGATAACATTTAGCTCACTCGCTGTATGGTTGATGGAGTGGGTTGGAGGTGGTGGTGGTGGGGGGATATAAAGGCTATAACAGACGGTGCATTATGTTAATCATCTTTTTTAACCCGCCAACCCACGAGTTTCTATTGATTGTTTAGAATATGGCCAACATTTTATAAAATCAACCATGACGTATTCCAACTGAACGTTAATATATAATTGCTGAATAGTGATATGTTCAGGATGTGAGTTAAACTATCTAGTTAGAAATTTGTTCTGCTAGTAATCTAAATTACTCTAAATATTATTTGATGGCTAAGTGTATTGATGCCATTAGTAAATGACAATTAATTAAATCTAGGGTCGTTTGTCACACGCCTGAAGTTATGTAGAATTAAAGGTATTATAGTAACTAAATTACATCAACTGATTATATAAGATCGTCATCATAAAACAAACAAAAATTTATTGAAATATTGTTCTGTAAATTGGCAAATTTTCAGAAAATGCATATTTGGCAGCTCTCCCAATTAGGTAACTTCTGCTAAATAAGACTGAAAGAATCTCTATATTAATAAAATAAGCATTTTGAGCCTTAAACCCCTATCTTTTCTGAAACCGCTGGCCAGATCTCCATTATATTTCACATATACATTGCCAAAAATGGTGCCGAGCCATTCCACCATGTTTCATTAACAAATTAGGGTTGGAAAGGGGTTAAAAATGGGTTTACATTGAGCACCCCCATCCAGGGCCCCCAACGCTGCCTGAAAACAAACCTATCAGTGCCCCTACACCAGGTTTCTGGGTCACCCAAAGCATGACGTCATGGATGGGCACATCATTGCTTCACTACAGGACGGGAGTTGATATATTTCCACTGAAAGGAGCAACGTCAGAATTGAATCTTTGCCTCAGTTTTCAGCACTCTGTGTACAGTGTGCGAAATTAACTTTTTTTCAGAATTTGAGTTTTGAGAATTTTTTTATTTGAGAGCAGCAACACAAAGGTCTTTCTGCCTGTTAAACTAGTGGACCAAGAGCGCAGTGAGAGCGCACAAACGCATTAAAAATTGTTATTGATTTCATATAGGTAACAAGCGAACCAGTAGAATTGCCCTGCCCTTGTCTTGAGTTAATAATAAAAGCAGATGAAGAGCGAATGAAAGACAATATAAATAAGCGAAGCAAGAGTGAACCATGAGCACATATATAAGCGATCCAGTGGAACCGCACCTTTGAACATGTAAGAAAGGTAGTAGATAGAACAATTTCACAGGTAAATGTAGAAATAAAGAATAATACCGAGTACAGTACATCCAATCTGTCTAAGTGAGTGCTTATTTATTCATATTTATTTCTGGCTCATAGACACATACAAAGACAGCTAATTTCTATGAAATAATCTGATTAGACACTCTATTTGTGCTTTCTGACTGAAAAGAATGCAAATCATTTAGACATATTCCACATTTTCTATCTCTTTATATGCTAACACATGGTTCAAAAGCAAACAAGTATTGAATAATCGGGTCAGATTCTCAGAAAACGTACAATTGGCAGCTCTACACATTTAGTAAATTCGGCTGCAATTTGGTCAATACTAGGTAAATTGGAGTATATTTGGCATTGCATTGATTCTAGCAATCTGTTTGGTTAGGTTGAACTGTATTTTTAATTTTATTTTCGTCTAATTTCAGTGAATTGGTGAAGATGAATTGTACATTTTCTGGCGACTTCACCAATAGATGCCATCTCACAACTGCCACCCTCTTACCCCGTCCTCTGCTATTATAAACCAGGTCCTATTTGCATAGCCAGTGAAAGACACACATATATGGGTCAGATTTTCAGAAAATGTACAATTGGCAGCTGTACACATTTAGTAAATTCTGCAAATTTATGCTGCAATTTAGACAATACTAGGTAAATTCGAGTATATTTGCATTGCATTGATTCTAGCAATCTGTTTTGTTAGGTTGAACTGTATTTTGAACTTTATTTTTGTCTGAAATTTGCGTTATTTGAAAAGATTGGCGAAGTTGAATTGTACATTTTCTGAAAATCTGACCCATATATGTACCAGACCCGAATACATATACCCTGTGCATGGGGTATTCAGTCTGGGGACATCTCCCACATACATGTATGTTACTCGTTCAACATGGAGCCTTACATGCAACCATTCATGGACACAGTCTGTGATACCGGGGTCGGTGCAAGCAAGAACTTTGATTTGTTCACACAATGCAAGACCAGGGCAGAATTAGCCCATTTCTATACTGAGTGGGCAAAGGATGGCACTTATGATGAGGTCAGTATAGTTGTCGTAGTCAAACTCTTATTAGTGAGGTTCAGGAAGTCTAATTTATACGTAAACGTAAACGTATACATGTCTCTGATATACAAATGTATGTTAAAAGGGAGAGGTTCAGCAAAACGTAACATAACTTATCAATTTTCATATCACAATTTACTTTTTGTACATAAAAAAGTGACGTAATTCTCGTAGTCCCAGTTAACGATATTCGATCTAGCCGCCACCTAACTTTTACATTTGGAAGTACTCTTGGCAATGCTCGGACTCGAACAGGTCTGCATGTATAATAATATTTCTGTAATGTACCGCTAATATCATTTATTACAACATCCTTTTGTGTTTTAACATGTTCTTATTTTCCTGGAACACATCACATATAACAACTTAAAGAGGGAACATTTAAGTGACCTGATGTTTAGTTTACCCTAATTGCTCATAGAGAAAGTCATAGTAATGTTCAGAATATTTCTTGTCTAGTGGAGGCACATTAAATGAGTCTCTTGTAAAATTGTGTGAGCATAATATTGCGGTATCAGGTCTTTGCTAATGTATTGATGATTAATTGTTATTGTAAATTGTATCTACAGCAGAAATACTTTCGGACATTGAAAGGTATCACACTTGTGAAATTTGTTTCGAAATAAAATCTGTTTAAAAAAAAAATGTGAGCCCAATACTCCTTAAGCTGAGATTCCACTGGATGTCTTGTATCTGCGCTCATGGCTCACTCTTGCTTCGCTTTTTCATTGTGTGCTTTTCATTCGCTCTTTGTCTGCTTTTATTTCTAGCACAGTACAAGCCCAGAGCAATTTTACTGGTTCACTTGTTTCCTTATGAAATCAATGGCAAGCCTGTTGGACCACTACTTAAACAGGCGGAAATAATCATCAGATATTAGCGGAATGTCCTGTGCTCTTCGTAATTCTCAATTTTCTCAATCTCAATTAATCTTGTAGCACAGAATTCATTGTAGTATTCACCTAAAGCTATAAATAACCTAAGATTTCCCTCACCAATCAAGTTGAAGCTGTTCTAAACTTTTGTCTTGTTCAGTAACAAATGTTATGTGTTTCAGGAAAATAAGTCATAAGTCGCAAAATTGATATTTTTCAAAGTGTTTTTTTTTCATAAGATCACATTATTGGAATGTTCTGATCTTTGGAGAGTTTATCATTTATAATCATATCAATCGATGTATCAAATATTAGGACAATCTATGTAATATATCCTTTCATTTTGAATGTTCCCATATGGACTACATTTAGTTATTTTACTTAGTATTGACTCCCAGAAATATTGGAAACTTTTTTTTTTCAAAAACGAAAATATCAAACTTAAAATCTAGAAATATTTAATAGATTATTAGACTGTTTACTATCATTGGAATCGGCTTGATCTCATCTTTTCAAATATCATGGTATCTCAAAATCCGTTTTTTGCGACTTATGACTCATTTTCCTAAAACGGATCACATTTGGAAACATATCCCACGTTTTACTCTCTCATTCATTTGATGTTATGAAAGTTGTTCAGTGAGTATACTAAGGTCATCATTTTGATCCTCCAGTAGATCCTAATTCAAACCTTTTATTACTACCAATGTAGAAGCAAGCCAATAGCAAGGCATAAGCACAGATACAAACAATTCAGTGGAGTCACAGCTTTGTTCATCTTTTTAGTCTCCCCAACCCTAATTCCCTAGTGATAATGTAAATAGGTCACGTACACCCATCTAGGTCAAGAGTCACTATTAACAGCCCTTGCATCCAGTTGCAGTGATTTCTAGATTACAATGCACCCTGATAATAGGCATTAATGGAGACTAAATAGGTATATTCATCCCACTTGTAGGGAGTGACCTAATCAGTCGTGGTATAATGTACCCATTATTCCTACCCTTAGGAACGGTCTATTACTTTGCACTGGTAAATGAGGCTCTTTGAGGGTAATTTTAAGCAGATCTACATGGGTCAGATTCTCAGAAAATGTACAATTCACCTTCAGCAATCCTCTCAAATAATCCACATTTAAGACAAAGATGAGCTTCAAAATGCAGTTTAACCTAACAGAACGGATAATTTAAATCAATGCAATACCAAATATACTCAGATATACCCGCTATTCTTCATTTTTCAGCCTAATTTAGAAGAATTTCTTAAATGTGTAGAGCTACCAATTGTACATTTTCTGAAAATCTGACCCACATGTCAGCAAACAAACGGACAGGAATACTGATTTTGTTGTTTCCCATGATACATAAACCAAGCAAATAAATATTTTTCATTCCTGATACAGAGTGAGTTCCCGTTTTCTGATGTGTCGAGATAAGTTTGAACCTGAACTGAGTGCCATTTGCTATTTATTACACACTTTATATGGAAGTTAAGACATAAATTTAACTTGTTTAGCCTAAAGTTTTGCTCAAGGAAGCTCAATTCACTCTAACTTGTGTAGGCCTAAGTTACGCAGCCTCCCAAAGCAGGGCAGATTCTACTAATCTAGCCCTGCTCCATTCTTAGGGCTTTCTGCGGACCGAACTCCTGCTGTGCACATCTGGTTTCGTTATCTTGATGGGACCAAGGGCATAGGGGACTTTTATGCCTGCCTGCTTGAATCTAGGTTCAAATGGAATTATGGGACCTATGATACAGTGTAGATTCCATATAAAAAATATCTCAAGTTCATCAGTGGATGTTTAATGGTGCTCTAACGTCAATATCCATGGGTTTATATATGTTTCCAAAGCACAAACCTCCATCTTTCCCTGACTTGTGCAATGGTACATGCAATTCCCCTATTGAAGGAGGGTCTGACAGGGCCTGGAGTAGTGACCACAACTAAAAATAGGTGCGTACAGAAAGCTTGACGCAAGCCCAGTCATTGGATGAGAGGGCTGATGAATTATTCATGAATCCCCAAAAAGTCCTAACGATGGTGCAGGGCGTATGACCGAGAAAACGAAGGGAGTAAAGCTCTGTATTGGAGGATGAAGTTACGCGGGGACAACGTCATTTGTTTCAGGTTTGTAGGTGAGGCCTACGCTGCGCCAATGAGATCGCGTCATTTAGGCATGTGTAACCATGGAAGCCCAAACTGATCACGTGAACAGTTCGGATCAGCCAAACTGCACCCCCAAACTGCACCTTTCTAACTGCTCACATGTGTAATAATATCTCTATAATTCCCTAACTAAAGAGGCTTTGTAATTGATTAGAAAGTAAATGTTCATTTTCTGAAGATCTGACCCATTTCTGTTTATAGCATATGAAGGGTGGCTACAACTGCCCACTGCGAGTGGCTGAAGGCTTCAAGCGTCACATTGACCAGAAACAACTGGATACTTACATTCTAGACGTTGGTGCTGGCACTGGATTAGTGGGGCAGGAGGTAAATACAGGCTTTTCTTCATAAATAGGATATGCCAGTGATTGGACGTCTACTGCGCCAATGGCTTATGCCCTGGAGTTTGGAAGGACTCCCCCGACTGGCTAAGTAAGATGCACTAACCCAGTTCACTGCTAAAAGTTCATCATCTTTTTTTTAATACTGAGGATTAGTGAAGGCGAATTGTACATTATCTGGAGACTTCACCCACTTTCACAAGTAGTGTTTGCATACTCATATAATAGGGGAGTTGCATGTCTCACTTCGCATGTCTATTACAGTGCATGCTGGGATGGATTCTGTTGAAATCTGACGTGCACATATTTGGCAACATTTTTATCGAAAATTGCTAGAATGTTTTCACCAATATCAGAGCTGGTATAAATGATCTATGTAAGCCAAATGCATGTTGGGAAAGATGTGGACATGTGTCATGGAAACATATTCAAAACATAGATATTAATATCAGATCATTGATAAATATTCCATGCTGAACATGGCATGTTTTCTATAGATTTTAGAATGTACCATAAGTCCCATAATTCCATGCGAACAAGATTCAAAATGGAGGCTATCCAAATCCCCTATTATTATGCTACTCACCTAGACTTTAATAATCTCCATAGCCTTTCTCTGATGCAAAACCCTTGGACGTGAACCATTGGTAATAGGCGTTATATAGTCAGCATAATTGTATGTTTATTCCATGATGTGTTTCAGGAAAATGAGTCATAAGTGGCCAAAAATTGATTTTGAGATACCATTATATTTGAAAAGATGAGGTCAACCCGATTCCAATGATAGTAAACAGTCTAATAATCTAATAAGTATTTCTAGATTTTAAGTTTGATACTTTTCTTTTTGTAAAAAAAAAAAAGTTTCCAATATTTCTGAGGGTCAATAAACAGTAAAGTAACAAAATGTAGTCCATATAAGGACCTTTAAAACGAAAGGATATATTACATAGATTGTCCTGAAATTTGATGCATCGATTGATATAGCTATAAGTGATAAACCCTCCAAAAAGTAGAACATTCCAATGATGCGATCTTGTAAATAAAACACTTTGAAACATATCAATTTTGCGACTTGTGACTCATTTTCCTGAAACACAATACATTATGATTAATTTATATATAACTTATTATGGTTCCAAGCTGAGGAGGCAAGGTTTTAGTGGACAAATCGATGCCCTGGATGCTTCAGAAGGGATGTTAGCAGAGGCTAAGCGGAAAAATGCATACACGGAATTCTACCATTGTTATTTTGGGGACGGTGACGGATCTGAGTGTATAGAATCAGGTATCAATTATTATACCATTTTGGAGGGTTACACATTGGGAGTCATGCCAAAATCTACTGGGTAATAGGGAGATTTAGCAGCGACAACGCACCAACACAACACTAACGCATCCAATAACTATTAGTACATTATTACCGTTGTGGGGATATCTCGAGAGGCCGGAGTCATATCGAAAAGTAACCCCGTCGAAAAGTGACCTCATGGGTCGAATTTCGACGTCGAAAATTGACCTATGGGTCACTTTTCAGCAATCGAAAAGTGACCCACCCCATCGAAAAATGACTTACCTATTTATGAAGAGATATGAAGACATAACTTTTATACCATATTGAGCGTTCATTTGTCAGTAATTATTGAGCTACAACTGCTGATATAACACCATGGAATGTGTTATTGCTCCAGAATATTGTCACACTAAATGTTACACATAAGTTCACCTGGTACTGTTTCGGACATGGGTCAGATCTTCAGAAAATGTACAATTGGTAGCTCTACACATTTAAGAAATTCTTCTAAATTAGGCTGAGAAATGAAGAATAGCGGGTATATATCTGAGTATATTTGGTATTGCATTGATTTAAATCATCTGCTTTGTTATGTTAAACTGCATTTTGAAGCTCATTTTTGTCTTAAATGAGGGTTATTGGAGAGGATTGGTGAAGGTGAGTTGTACATTTTCTGAAAATCTGACCCATATGGTCCTATCAACCTAGGTGTGGTAGTAGGCTGGCCTATTATTATAGATATAATCCTCTCATGCACCAAACGCCCTAGTGTTTCATTATACACCAACGCTAAATGCTGTACCATTTTCTTTTATGATTGAAGATAGAAAATATGAGTTCACAACATCTATAAATGTGTTGCGTTACAGGAAAATGAGTCATAAGTCTCAAAAATGGATTTTGAGATATTAGCATATTTGAAAAGATGAGATCAAGCCGATTCTAATGATAGTAAACAGTAGGACATCTAAAGTAGGGTTTCTATTATTTTAAGTTTGATATCTTTATTTTTGAAAAAAAGTTATTAATATCTTCGGGTGGATAATTACTAATAAAGTACCTAAATATACTCCATAAGATGACATTAGAAATGCATAGATACATTTAATACATTGCCTTGAAATTTTGTTCATGCATTATTGTCACTGGCAGCATTAAACATCCTAAAAATTAAATTATTCCAACAAAGATATCTTATAAATAAATCACTTTGGAAAATATCCATTTTGCGACTTATGACTCATTTTCGTGAAACACATCACAAATGTCAGTGTCATGCTTGCTTTGAACGTTGCCCAAATATGTCTGGACGGCCTTTGCAAAAATAACAAATTTCACTTTTCCTTATCATCACCAATAGAATAAATCTCTTGTGATGTTCCAGATAAATATGGTGCTTTGATTTCAAGTGGAGCTTTCGGTTTTGGACATTTGACATCTTCTGTGCTGCCAGAAATGGTCAGGCTAGTGAGGTCAGGTGAGTTAGATGAATTTGTACATACTTATTTAGTTTAAATTAATGTGGTCAAAAGTGGTCGGGATCTGTTTCTCTCCGATACTTAATCGTAGGTTAAGATTACACACGAAATAAGAACAATAATGGTACAGTAGTCTACTTGTGGTGTGTTCCAGGAAAATGAGTCATAAGTCGCAAAATTGATATTTTTCAAAGTGTTTTTTTCTCAAGATCGCTTTATCTAAATGTTCCGATTTTCAAGGGGTTGAGCACTCAAGGTCGTATGAATCCATGTAAAAGATTTTGGGATCAATCCATGTATCAAATTTCAGGACATTATATGTAATGTATCCTTTCGTTTTAAAGGTCCACATATGGAGTATATTCAGTAACTTTACTGGTTATTGTCTACCAGAAATATTACAAAAAAATATCAAACTTAAAATATGGAAATACTTATTAGAATATTGGACTGTTTACTACACTTGGAATCGGCTTGATCTCCTCTTTTCAGATATGATGATATCTCAAAATTTTGCGACTTATGACTCATTTTCCTAAAACGGATCCCATTTTGTTTGCTTCGTTTCAGGCGGACATATTGTCTTGGGGATTCCAAGAAAGATTTTCATAGATGAAGAGGACGCTGAGAAAAGCAAGGTCCTCTCCCAACTTCTGAAAGACGAAAGACTGGAGATTCTTGAAAACTCTCCCATGCCAGACTTCATCTTTGACACACCAGGGGAACTCCTTGTTCTCAGGGTGAAAAAATAGATCTTTGAAAATGGCTCATAAATATAATTTTTGTGATTATTATTATGAAGAAGGGCGAAGCAGCCCGAAAGCTTGTGGAATAAAATCATTAAAACCATAACACAAGGGTTTTATTTCCAACCTCACATCAAGTTCAACCCCTTGGTATAAATACGATATTTACCCACCTCGATACATCCTGATTATTATTATGTTCTTTCCATTTCCATCTGTGCCAGAACGATTATTACCTGATTTAAATTATCAGATCCATTTCCTATGGATTAAGATGTTTTTTAAATTAACACAAACCTGACAACTAGAAGAATTGAATTTACTGCTAACTCTACATATTGAATACCAAACTAAAGAATTACCATAACTCTACATAGTTTACAAAATGCTCATCGGTCAGATTTTTGGAAAAATTAATGTACAATTGGCAGCTGTACACATTTAGTAAATTCTGCTAAATTAGGCTACAATTTGGTCAATACTGGGTAAATTCGAGTGTATTGGGCATTGCATTGATTCTAGCAATCTGTTTGGTTAGGTTGAACTGTTTTGAACTTTATTTTCGTCTGAAATTGGGGTTATTTGTGAGGATTGTTGAAAGTGAAATTGTACATTTTCTGACGACTTCACCCTTGTCATCACTCCTGAAGAAGCCGAAACCAAAGGTGAGACGTGTAGGGTCGCGAAATAAAATTCTGATATAAAATTGCGATGAGTTATTGTCAGTTGAGTTGACTTCCATAACTAATTAATCATAATTAATCTTTTTTTATTAATGGAGACCTTATTCCCTTTACGTTTCAAGTTCTAGAGGTCCTCTTTAGGCATGAGTAGTACTTATGTGAGTAATTCCTTCACCATTTGCACTGAACTGTGCGTTTGTTTATCTTTTATTTCATCTTTTATGCTCACAGTTTACATTGCTATTCTCTGCTTATAATTATAAGTTACATGGAAAATAATAGAAACTACCAGAGATCTAAAAGATCAAATGAGCAAATAATAACACCAATATTAGACTCCTATTCCATCGGGCTAACTTTGGAGATAATATTAACCTGTAAAAAAGTTTTGGTATTCATTAGTGAGAATAAAATATTATGATACAATCATACCTAGTGGGGACATACAAGATGTGAAACCGCCGTGCATCTCATGTATATTCCACTTAGTAACATACATATCCGCACAATCCGCATTTGTAATACACCTGTACACTTTCATGTTTCATGTTTCACCTTATCCCAATCGTTTAGGTTTCTTTCTTAAGGTTGGAGTTTAATATTTGAGAAGAAATACTCGTCCTCCCGTACTGGTGGTCATGGGTGTGACCTCCTTAGCCTTGTTCCATTCTGATAGGCGCCGCGCATGCGTTGACAGAGAAAATTCGTTGGCAGACAAAGAGAAACATGGGGCTTTGTCTGGCACAGAGTCGCCACTATGTGTCCATTCAGTGCATCTACAGAACTGTGATGATGGCTTCTATGCATATCCCTGTGTGTCCCCGATCGTAAAATCACAGAATTTAGACATTTATTTTACTTTTCATTGAAAAAGAGATAGATAATATTGAGTTTGGAAACTAATATGAATGTACTTCCATAAGAACCACTCAATCTTAAATCCTGGGAATGCAGCTTTAAACACCCTGAGAGCAATTCGGCACCCACTATATGGGTAAACAAGATGGTATTGATTATATTGAAAGATTTATATTGAGCAGTTGAACATTATGCAACAGTTACACTCTTCTCATGACAGGCTGATATGTGATGTGTTTCAGGAAAATGAGTCAAAAGTCGCAAAAATAGATTTTAAGATACCATTATATTTGAAAAGCAGAGATCAAGCCGATTCCAATGATAGTAAACAGTCTATTAATCTAATAAGTATTTTTAGATTTTAAGTTTGATACTTTCGTTTTTGTAAAAAAAAAAGTTTCCAATATTTCTGGGGGGCAATAAACAGTAAAGTTATTAAATGTAGTCCATATGAGGACCTTTAAAATGAAAGGATATATTGCATAGATTGTCCTGAAATTTGGCACATCAATTGATAGAACTATAAGTGATTAACCCTCCAAAAAATAGAACATTTCTCACCAGCTACAGAACCAGCACAAACCATCGCAAGGCTTACCGCAGAGCTTACCGCAGCCAGTGGAGACCACCCTTAAAGTATCTTTCAAAGGATTGCTGTATAAACCAACACAAATATATATATAAGGATTTTTATTTCTCATTTGACATTTACAATTGCGAGAAAATTGGTTTAGCCTTTCAACGCATTTCTTTGCAATCCTAAATATAAACAATATGTCAAAAACTGAAATACGTCCAGGAGAGTATGTGGCACCAGAGTATCGTCACAATTTGATGGGAACAAGGGGAAGTCTTAGGCTATTTACTTTCAAAATATAGATTGTTTTTGTACCTTGACATTGCCCACCATCCCGCCCACCAACCTCCAAAATCGTTTAATTTTAGTGTTAAGTCAACGCGCAAAACGATCGCCAATGTTTTGCACATCATACAGTGGCGCTACCTGGTGAGAGGATGGGAAATCATTCTCCGAGTTTAGCCGAGCTTACACCGAGTCATGCCAAGCCCACGAGCATGCTGTCATGGCATAAACATAGTCATATAGAGCCCTAGAGGCATTAGCACGTAATGCTGGAACTCCGTAATTATACTAGTAAGAGCTTAAAATCTTTGGTGAAATGTCTCTTAGAATGCATAATCTGGACACTGGGACAGGTTTTAAGTGTGGGGACATAAGAAAACATGGGTTTTCTTGAAAATTATAGACCGTTTTCCTCTATAGTTTTGCCCCAAGGAGCTTGGGTCAAATTTACTAGTTAGGGTGTTTATGTATGCATAATTTATTATTATGCCACTGACGACCTATCGTCGAGAAACAAAGAGTGCAAATGATCAAACATTTCCTGACTTTGGTAGACACATTAAGTATGAGAAGACACAAGAACACTATAAGGTCAATTCTATTTAATAATTATATACCTGTATAATAGACAGCTACTTTATGACAAAATACAATGTGATTCCGGTAAAGACTTGACTCTTCTCCTGTCTGAATTACAAGATTTTTTGCGACTCAAGAACGATGAATTCAGACTTGATGCTCTGGACTTGTTGCTTTGTGTACTGATGCAACTGTTCCACATGCTTGTGTGGATGTTGCCCTCACTATCCTCATCTGTCTGAATCCTGGTAGTATGTTCTAGCGAGACATTAGTCATAGAAGGCTTAAAATATGCATTGTTCATGGAATGGGCTGATGGAGAACGATGGGTTCCTTTTGGGTTCTGTAATGATGCTCTTCTACACTTTGCCACCTTAGAGGTGGAATCATCATCATCTTCCACACAAGTTTTCACGTCGCGATTAGAATTTCTTTTCGGAACCTCGAAAAAGTCCAGAAATGGTTCTCCACCATTGTTGTTCTGTTTCTTGAGCCATGCCGCCATTTCTTTCTTTTCTGTTTGAGACATGGGTTTGCCACCAGTGCTCCTACGGCGGTGGCAGACATAGTTGAGAGACAGGTTAAGTGGTGTCTCAAGTGAATTTCTGACTGAATTGCTTCTCTTATGGTTGTGCCTTCTTGTTTTATCGCTCACAAACACCTCATCGTTGTCCTCCGTGGAGCTGTTGTCTTCTACCGTAGGCTCGCCCTGACAGTCTGTCAATCTGGTTGTCAGGGCGATACTCTGGCGACGATAGTACCGCATTGGCTGTTCTTCGATTGTTTTTATAAGCTGTTGACAATTTTCTTTTCCCGCTACTAACAGATTTTTGTTTGGCTCTGTGTCAGTATCGTTTGCGTCACCGTCGCTAAAACGTCGTAATTGTTTATCGCCAAGAAATGAAGAAAACCTTCTCTTCACTCTGGTTCCTAAAGACATCAATCTGATGTCTCTGTCTACACTGAGTAACTCACACGAAACCACCATAGCCTTTAGAGCCACATTGAAGAGGTGCTCCACATCGTCATTGTCCTTAGCGCTGACAAACATGTTTTTGAAGCAGCGTTGAATAAATGGTTGCAGAACAGTCTCATTCCTCTCTTTGCCTGCAAGGTCTGCTTTGTTACCGCACAGGAAGATTGGTACACTTCTCTCACCTGGAAACCATAATTTTGTTGTTATTCATTTAGAATTAAACAAACCAAAGTAAATCAACCAAAGTGAAAGATATTATATATGGGTGAAATCGTCAGAAAATCTACAATTCACCTTCACCGATCTTCTCAAATAACACAAACTTAAGCCATAAATGAGGTTCAAAATACAATTTAACATAACCAAACATATTCCTTGAATCAACCAAATATTCTGATATATATATATACTAGTATTGACCATTTTTTAGCTTAATTTAGCAGATTGTACTAAAAGTGAAGTTCTGCCGATTGTACATTTTCTGCCGATCTGACCCATATGCACACTAGTATTTTGGTTTTTCTATAGGCAGGTCAAACTGTCATTATGTGATGTGTTATAGGAAAATTAGATCGCTTTTTTGGGTTGTTCACATTCTTAAGTGTCTATTTCTTGAGATAGCAGGAATACATGTACCAACTTGTAAACAGTGTATAAGGTCATCTTGTGGAGAATATTTAGCTGATTTACTTATATAAGATGTCCCACTGTTCAATACCATAGATCTCATCTGTTCAAATATAATGATATCTCGAAATCCATAGTTTTTTGCGACTTGTGACACATAAGGGTCAGATTTTCAGAAAATGTGCAATTGGCAGCTGGATACACTGAGGAATTTTTTTAAAATTAGGCTGCAATTTGGCCAATACTAGGTAAATTCGAGTATATTCAGCATTGCATTGATCCTAGCAATCTGTTTGGTTAGGTTGAACTGTATTATGAACTTTATTTTTGTCTGAAATTTGGGTTATTTGAGAAGGTTGGAGAAGATCAATTGTACATTTTCTGAAAATCCGACCCATAACATATTTCTGTCATTTATGTCTATTTGTACATTTTCTGAGAATATGACCCATAATTGTTACGCCAGTTCCACTTGGTAGATCTTTGTCCTTAGGTCTGCCAACTATGCTCTTGAAGCAAGGTTGAATAATTTTCAATCTGCGAATAACCACCATACATGAACACACACACACACACACACACACCAGTACACGTCTTCGCTGCCAAGTCATTACACATTACTCAACACCTGGAAATCACTACACTATGAATTAAGGCTTCAAGAGATATTTCTATTTGTTTTTCTTGTTTCATTTACTTTCAATATAGCTGTAATTAACTGGAAATATTCATATTTCTTTTTTTTCTCAACATGAAATCTTCATGCAAAGTCACTACTACAATAGTTATACCACATGAAACTCACTACATAGAACAAACAGAATGTACACTGTAGTCAGTGTAACTCGACATAAAAAAAACCCTAAAATTTAGGTGGTGATAGGCCCTAATAGAATCTGTGATCCGTTTTAGGAAAATGAGTCATAAGTCGCAAAATATGAATTTTGAGATATCATCATATCTGAAAAGATGAGATCAAGCCGATTCCAATGGTAGTAAACAGTCCAATATTCTAATAAGTATTTCCATATTTTAAGTTTGATATTTTTATTTTTGACAAAAAAGTTTGTAATATTTCTGGTAGACAATAACGTGTAAAGTTACTGAATATACTCCATATATGGACCTTTAAAACAAAAAGAAATATTACATATAATGTCCTAAAATTTGATACATGGATTGATACAACCATAAGTGATAAACTCTAAAAATCAGAACATTCCAATAAAGTGATCTTGTAAAATAAACACTTTGAAAAATATAATTTTTGCGACTTATGACTCATTTTCCTGAAACACATCACCTATAAAGAATTTCAACAAAATGTTCCCCTATAAAAGTGTGCTTAAAGTTTGACTTTTCAAATGTGTGTGAAGCGATTACACACTTTCATGTTTGAGCTACCAACCCACAAATGAATAATTTGATAGAAAATGGATAAAACTAAGTATGTTCAGTAGATTCATATCAGTAGAAAACTCACTACACATTGATGTTTGAGCTACAAACCCACACATGAATAATTTGATAGAAAATGGATAAAACTAAGTATGTTCAGTAGATTCATATCAGTAGCAAACTCACTACACATTGATGTTTGAGCTACCAACCCACACATGAATAGTTTGATGGAAAATGGATAGATCTGTCAAGCAAGATTTATACCAGTAGCAAACTCACTACGCTGTAAATGTAGTGAGTTTGTGAGTGAGTGAGTGAGATTGGTGGCTTTACGCCCTTATCAACACTTTGAAGTGTTATATCAAGGGCGGGAGAGCTGAGAGGGAGGCAGTTTATGATCATACCCAGGAAACAGAGATAGAGAAGAAGGGAGAGAGAGACAGAGAAAAGAGACAGAAAGGCACTTTAAGGTCCCACCCAGGACCAGGCACTTTAAGGTCTTACCCAGGACCGTAGTGAGTTTGTCATGGTGTAGTGAGTTTGTCAGGGTGTAGTGACCTTATACATGTAGTGCCTTAGCAGCGTATACAAACGCACATACACACACAAACATTTAGAGTCTTATTATCCTTTCAAGGCTCAGATTTTCAGAAAATGTACAATTGGCAGCTGTATAGATTTCAGTAAAGTCTGCTAAATTAGGCTGCAATTTGCTCAATACTAGGTAAATTCGAGTATATTCGGCATTGCATTGATTCTAGCAATCTGTTTGGTTAGGTTGAACTGTATTTTAAACTTTATTTTCGTCTGAAATTCAGTTATTTAAGAAGAGTTTGAACTTTAATTTCGTTTGAAATTTGGGTTATGTAAGACGATTGCAAGTGAATTGTACATTTTCTGGCGAGTTCACCCTCGGATAGACATTGACGGGTACAGTGCAGTTACCTTTTATTTGATCGATCCTCTGGAAGATATGCTTTACTCCTTCTATTGAATGGCGGTCGCTAACATCATACACTACTAGAAAGGCTTTCCCAGACTGGATGCTTAGATCGCGCATGGCCGGGAACTGGTGTGAACCGGCTGTATCTAAAATCTCTGTATGGAATGTTTGATATTCTGAAAACAGATTTGTACATGAAAGTGAGTTGGAGGAAATATTGACAGATTTTGTTATATTATTATGTAAGGAAGAAAGCAAGTGGACACAGCGACTTCTCGATGTTAACTGTTTATTCATCAGTGAATAGTAGGCGTGGTCCACGTGACCAAGCAGGCATGTGCAGGCTTGCATATCCCAAATAGTAGGGGGACTACTACCCAAGATATATGAAGGGGGAGTATACTACTCAAAATAGGTTTTAATGTACAAGCATACCTATATATATAGCAATTTGTTTTAATGGTATCGGTTAAAAGGCCTTGTTATCAAAATAAGTAACGGCTCTAAATTGAAGGGGTTGTCGTCAAAGATATTCAATTTTCGTATGAGGGAATCCGGCAATTTTACAGATGGGTCAGATTATCAGAAAATGTATGATTCGACTTCAACGACTTTCAAAAGACAGTTCATTGCTAGAATCAATACAGTGCCGAGTATACTCGGATTTACCTAGTATTTTGGACAAATTGTCGCCTAATTTACCAGAATTTACTAAATGTGCCAATTGTACATTTTCTGAAGATCTGACCCATGTTTTTGGATCCCTCGCCCACACCATTTCCAGGAAGCGTGCACACCTAGGAGTCCTGCACTCGCTTATTATAGAAGCATATATATATGCTTCTATAATAAGCGAATGCAGGACTCCTAGGTGTGCACGCTTCCTGGAAATGATCATATGTGGTCACAAATGAATGTGATATCGTGCGCCAGGGTATCGTCAGTGGTTCAAATTGCTCAACAATTGCATGGCAAATTATGCAATTCACAATAATGCATTATATGGTGCAATAATACTTACATGATATGTAATAATGAGTCACAAGTCACAAAATGGATATTTTTCAAAGGGTTTTTTAACAAGACTTTGTAATTGGAATGTTCGGATTTGTATAGGGTTTAATGAATATAGTTACATGAATCCATGTAACAAATTTCGGGACATTGTATTAGATATATCCTTGCATTTTGAAGGCCTTCGTATGGAGTATATTTAGTTACTTTACTGGTAATTACCCACACAGAAACATTGTAAATTTTTTTTTCCAAAAATAGGTATATCGAACTTAAAATATAAAAATACTTATGAGATATCATAGTTTTTACTATCATTGGAATCAGCTTGATTTCCTCCTTTCAAATATGTGGATATCTCAAAATCCATATTTTGCAACTTATGACTTATTTTCCTAAAACGGATCACATTTAGGTATACTCATTTATTCATTAAACATATCCATCTCTAAACACCTCCTTTGCACAATAGAACATTTACAAAATTTGCTGTTGCACCAGATCAAATTTCACCTTGTTGTTCCCTAGCTAGTACAGTCCATCGGGCATTGACCAATAGGAAGCCTCTTACAAATACGCCTAAATTCACGCGTGATACATCTGGGTCAGATTTTCAGAAAAGGTATACAATTGACAGCTGTACACATTCAGTAAATTTTCCTGAATTAGGCTGAAAAATGATGAATACCGGGTAAATCTGAGTATATTTGGTATCGCATTGATTTAAAGTATCAGTTCTGTTATATTAAACTGCATTTTGAAGAAGCGCATTTCTGTCTAAAATGTGGGTTATTTGAAAGGATTGGTGAAGACGAATCGTACATTTTCTGAAGACCTGACCCATGTAACTCCCGCACATTTACTCAATGTTGGTTTACCTGAGAGTTTAAACATGTATCTGTGCAAATCCTCAAGTGTTGGCTCGTGAGTTTCGCAAAATCCTCCCCGCAGAAATCTCCTGACGAGGGATGATTTGCCCACTCCAACGTCCCCCAAGATAACCAGCCTCTGAACGTCCACCAACGCCATAACAACCTGGAGTAGATATAAAAAGACATTCTTATATGTGATGTGTTTCAGGAAAATGAGGAAAAGACGCAAAATTGATATTTTTCAAAGTGTTTTTTTTCACAAGATCACATTATTGAAATGTTCTAATTTTTGGAGGGTTTATCACTCATAGCTATATCAATTGATGTGTCAAATTTCAGGACAATCTATGTAATATATCCTTTCGTTTTAAAGGTCCTCATATGGACTACATTAAATTTTAGTTAATTTACTGTTTATTGACCCCCAGAAATATTGGAATTTTTTGTTCAAAAACAAAAATATCAAACTTAAAATCTAGAAATACTTATAAGATTATTAGACTGTTTACTATCATTTGAATCAGCTTGATCTCATCTTTTCAAATCTAATAATATCTCAAAATCTATTTTTAGCGACTTATATGACTCATTTTCCTGGAACACATCACATAATATTATTTATGTTTAATACTTTAAATCTCTACATTATTTCAAATTGGAGATGAGACGTATCACAATTGTGAATTTCTGCCAATAAAATTTGTTTGAAAAAAAGGAAAATAAGTGAGCCGTCAAAATTTGCAGGGTCAGCAGTTCTACTCATTTAGTAAATTCTGCTAAATTAGACTGAGAAATTCTCAATGATAGATGATAGGTATTACTGGGTATATTTGGTATTGTCTTGATTCAAACAATCTGTTCGGTTAGGTTGAACTATATTTTGAACATTATTTTTGTCTGAAATTTGGGTTATTTGAGAAGATTGGTGAAGGTGAATTGTACATTACAATGGTACACAGTAAAAAAGTATGCATGGTCAAGAATAAATATTTTGAACAAAAAACAAACACAAAAGTCAGAAAAGGCAAGAAATTAGCCGAAGAGGTTTTTCTGGTGCGAACCCTAGCTGGGTCAGATTTTCAGAAAATGTACAATTCGCAGTTGTACACATTTAGTAAATTCTGCTAAATAAGACTGAATTCTCAATGGTAGGTATTACTGAGTATATTTGGTATTGTCTTGATTCAAACAATATGTTCGGTTAGGTTGAACTGTATTTTAAATATGTATTTTAAATATGTATTTTAAATAATGTATCTTGAATATGTATTTTAAATATGTATTTTGAATATGTATTTTAAATATGTATTTCAAACCTCCTTTATGTCTTAAATTAGGATTATTAGAGAAGATTGGTGAAGGCGAATAGGGGATTCGCATAGCCGCCATTTTGAATCATGATTCGCACTGAATTATGGGACTGGTGGTACAGTGTAAAACCTATAGAAAACATGCCATCTTCAACATGGAATATGTATCAATGCTCTTTTGCCAATATCCATGTGTTATGCATGTTTCCATGACACTGTCCCCATCTTTCCCATCATGCATTTGGTTTTCATAACTCATTTATATAACCTGTGATATTGGTGAAAACATTCTTGCAATTTTCGATAACAATTTCCCAAATATTTGTATGTCAGGTTGCAACAGAATGCATCCCAGGATGCACTGCATTAGACATGTGTAGTGGTGCATGCAAGTCCCCTATTGTACTTTTTCTACTGATGACGCTTAAAATTTGTGTTAAAAATAGTGGGCTACAAATAAATAAGTTCCGCTATAGGGACAAATCTTCAGAAAATGTACAATTCACCTTCACCAATGTTGTCAAATAACCCAAATTTCAGACGAATATAAGTTCAAAATATAGTTCAACCCAAACAAACCGATTGCTAGAATCAATGCAATGCCGAATATATACTCGAATTTACCTAGTATTGTCCGAATTGCAGCCTTATTTAGCAGAATTTACTAAATGTAAAGCTGCTAATTGTACATTTTCTGAAAATCTGACATAAATTACATAGAAGTGACTTACCTGTGAGACCCGGTCCGCCTGTGAATACTGTGAATATCTTCCCGAGAGACAAGATATAAGTAATAGACGTGTGGCTCCTTAGCTACCACTAATTACCATGCCTGTCCCTCATTGGTTGCTTCATTTCTAAGTGGGAGGGATTTCTTAGCCATGCCACTTCCATCGCAAGCCATATTTATATGGGTCAGATTTTCAGAAAATGTACAATTGGCAGCTATACACATTTAGTGAATTCTGCTAAGTTAGGCTGCAATGTGGCCAATACTAGGTAAATTCGAGTATATTCGGCATTGCATTGACGCTAGCAATCTGTTTGTTTAGGTTGAACTGTATTTTGTACTTTATTTTCGTCTGAAATTTGGATTATTTGAGAGAATTAATGAAGGTGAATTGTACATTTTCTGGAAATCTGACCCATATACCGGCCGTGTGGTCCATCAACGTCAAGGCTATAGCCTTGATATTAAAACAGTACGTAGGGAACATTCTTGAAGATGACAACATGGGTCAAATCGTTAGACAATGAACTAAATGACCCTTAAGTTACTTTTTGTAAACAGATATCCTGGACAACTGACAGAAACATTATTGCTTCCCCACCCATAAGGCTGACGCACACATGGCCGATTTGGCTCCACGATTTGGGTCTCCTGATGAATCCTAAGATTTCATTTTAAACCATGGTTTTTGTTAATTCATAAACATAACCCAGGATTTGCAATGAAATCCTAAGATTCATCAGGAGACCCACATCGTGGGGCAATAGGGAGCCAAATCGGCCATGTGTGCGTCAGCCTTAAGTAGGCCTAAGGTATACTAGGGACAAGGTACACAGGCTCGTACGACAAAGGGAGAAATAATCGTTATGTAACACTATCCAGATGGGAGAATATAATAAGTCAATATCGCAGAGAACAGTTGCAAAATAATCTAAATGAATAATAACATTACTTATTAATAGAATGCAACCTATATTTGGAATTATGTGTAGGAAATATATATGCCAGAAGATCTGCTATAATTATCACTTTTGAAAATATCCATTTTCCTGGAACACATCACATATATGTGATGTGTTTCAGGAAAATGGATATTTTCAAAAGTGACTTATTCATAAGATCTTAAACAAGATAATATCATGCTTCAAAAGTCTCAAATTTTTAACACCGTCTGAGATTGCTGGCACGGTTTTGGATTCAGGAAAATGAGTCACAACTCACAGAATGGATATTTTTCAAAGTGATTTATTCACAGAATAGATTTATTGGAATATTCTGATTTTCATGGGGTTTAGCAGTTATGATCATATAAGTCCATGTAGCAAATTTAAGGACATTGTATTAAATATATCCTTGCGTTTTGAAGGCCTTTGTATGAAGTATACTTAGTTACTTTACTGGTAATTACCCATCCAGAAACATTTCAAACTTGTTGGTGTGTCGAGTCCTTAAAGGTGTATACATACATGTCTCAAATTTCAAGACAGTTAACTAAATATACCCTTGCGTTTCTAAGGTCATCCTATTTTTTTTACATATCTTTATTCAGGTAAATAAGTGCTGGCATAATTATGCCATAGCAATACGTTGTAAGGCCCGGGTAAACCCGGTGTAACAGTTCTAAATTACCCCCCGATCTAATGTACCCCCCCGGTAATTTAGACCTCAGGTTTAAATGACCCCCTCTAGGTTCAAATTACCCCCCTTTGTTTCTTTGATAATCTTGGATTTTGTAAATTCTATTGATTCCATTACTTGCCTCAAATTAGGATTATGCTACAACCCCACATTTAAAATTGAATTGGACTATTGTAGATTGGAATTTACGATTTTTGCTCTATGTAATGCCTATAAGTAGAATTGTCACTATTATAATATTATGTCAATAATTTAATATCTAATAAAATGCTACAGGATGTGATGAGAACAGCACTCTGTGTAATTCATATCCTGAATTAAATACTTTTTTCAGATCACAATAATTCATTACTAAAATCTATTCAGTTCTGACTATTAGGTATGTACTATTACTTTTATTGTCATAATTTAAAGAATTAATGTTTCGATCAGTACTTGGTTATTTTCAAATATTTGGGGTATATTAGACCTAGGTTTAGTTTCCCCCTTTGGGGTACTTTGAACCTGGTGGGGGTACATTTGACCTAGGTCTATTTTACCCCCGGGGGTACATTAAAACTGGAGGGGGTATATCCAACCTAGGTCTAAAGTACCCCCAGGGGTATATTGGACCTAGGTCAAATGCACCCCCGGTACATTAGACCTAGGTTAGTTATACCGGGGGGTACATCTGATGGGGGGTACATTAGAACTGCTACACCTGTCTTCTCCTTACCCTGAATTTTTCGCTTTACAGTTTAGCATCTAGATATCAGGTGTTGAATGATAATACATATATAACAAATGAGATGGGTTGATGAGATGGGTTGTGAGTATGGGGTGAGTTGGATGGTCATCAGATGTGATTTAACTTATGTCAAAGAAAATGGATGCAATATTGGTATTGCATAGGAACTTTCCTTTTATGAAAGAAAAAAATCAGAATTTGGGTATGTTGATAACATATGCTAGGATATTATGCTAGGATATTACTTTTATAGTTCACCCAATTACTATACAGAGTAGCAGTAGTATGGAATGGTAGATGGTAGAGGCCAACGAATAATGAATCTCTCTGAGTTTTATTTGGTTTACGAATTGTGTAACCTGGTCACAACCACCAAAACACCAGCAGGGAATTCTGATGATTCTCTAAACTACAAGGTGTTTTATAATTATTACATATATTTTCTCATGCTTGCCATGTGACATTAGTCCTAAGCTATGATTGGTTAAACAAGGGTGCGTGATCATCTTGTGGCTCTTGTCTGCATCATGATTAATGATCAACGCTTTACATAAACGTTATAAAACACAATGAGGTCAAAAACCAGCCTCAGGATTCATATATCATAACATGTTTTGCACGCTTTTATACCATGTGTTCAGATAAGGCACTCGTGTATGGTTCGCTTAGCAGAACTATGTCGTGACAATGAACAATTAATGTGCAAAAATGATGCATCACAGGAAATTCCTGGCAGAATTAATGGTGAAATTAGAATTTACAGTTTATGAAATTAATTAATAAAATTAATTAATAGTAGACCATGTGAAACACTTCATTCATTTCATTCATTAATTGTGACAGTAATTATTATTATTATTATAGAATTTTTATTTCTCATTATCAATAGTGCAGTTACATAAAGGAGAAAAAGGCAATATATATAATATACAATATGTAATCTGTCAGCACACCTTATTGGCATGTTGGTCTTTCCAGATTTCCTGATAATTTAGAATATGAATATGACATTTGTTTAAACAATTGCTTCGAGACATTTGCAGAATACTATTTGTTTGATATTACATTTGTATTACCTATAAGTATGATATTTACAGTACAGTTTGATGATCTTCTATTGGAATGAATTTTTACATGTTGATATCAGATAGAATTTATAACAGATTATATGTTTAATAACATTTATATGAGATTCAGTGGAAATTTTAGTATATTATAGATCAATTTAGAAGTGACATATACACACTAGTGTTTTGCGCAGAATATAAACATAGATGAACATATATATATGTGTAATAACTTCACTACAGTGACTCTGCACCGTAAAGTAAGTGTTATTGTTAAACCTCCTCCCTGTGCTAGGAAAGGACTTATAGGGCTCCTGAGGGGGGTATCTAATTTCTCTTGTCGCTACCAAAAAGCAGCAATTTGTTGCAATCATATTATGTAATGATGACGTAATAGTGATTAACCACATAAGGGATATAAGCTCAACCATGTGAGACAGGATCACTGATGTGAATCCAATGTATTGAGAGTGCATAATAAAATAGTCAGTCGGTTATACAAGCTGAAGGACTCCGGACTCTATTTATTCTCCTCTACTAAATAGCTTCCCAATATATATAGAAACACTATACTAACAATTGTAAGTTATAATAGACTATAACAAATTGCTATTTGTCACTAAGAACATTCTTTTGTCGTTTGTCGCTATATTTTGGTAAAACCGCCAAATTTTTGTGATTAAGGACTATTAAGGTCTTTGTTGATTTCTCAAGCTAAGAAAATGTCTTTGTCTTTGTCACTAACTGCATCTGAAATTTGTTGATCTAAGAAAGGTCTGTGTCGATTTGTCAAACCAAGGCTTCAAGAGCCCTATTTATGAGTATGGTATATCCATATAATATATGGGAAGAGCGATTTCTACGAAAAGAGGTAGAAAAGAGGGGTTTCTTTGTCTCACATGTTCTCAGAATTTATTGTTTTACAAACCGTTTCACTTATTTGAAGAGTTCTCTCCACCCTCTCTGGAGGACATAATATGTGGTTTGTGAAGGTATCTGGGGTGAAAATATTGAAGCCTTTTTTAAATTGCGATCTCTACACTCTATTCATAGCCTGAGAAAGCTCCTGTGAGATACTACTGATCATTTCCCACAATCTACTTCCAGGGGGACCTAACTACATGCAAAGGCATGGGAGAGTGAAGAAGAGGGTGTAGGAATAGAAGAGGGGGAGGGGGAGGGAAAGAAGAGGGCGGAAAGAAAGGAGGGAGAGGATGTAGGGGAAGGGAGAAAGGGGAGGAAGAGAAAGTGGGGAAGGGGAGCATGAGGGGAGGGAAAAGAGGGAGAGGGGGAAGTGAGGGGAGAGAGGGTGACCGTCCGGAGGACGGGTACTTTGCTAGTAATGTATAATAGTATCCATAATAATAGCAATATCAGACCAGCCACAAAAACGATATCCAACTTTGATAAAGAGTGAGTGAGTGAGATTGGTTGCTTTACGCCCTTATCAACACATTTAATCTGGTTATATCAAGGACGGGAGAGCTGAGAGGCTGTGAGTGAGATTGGTTGCTTTACACCCTTATCAACACATTTAATCTGGTTATATCAAGGACGGGAGAGCTGAGAGGCTGTGAGTGAGATTGGTTGCTTTACACCCTTATCAACACATTTAATATGGTTATATCAAGGGCGGGAGAGCTGAGAGTGAGTGAGTGAGTGAGTGAGTGAGATCGGTTGCTTTACACCCTTATCAACACATTTAATCTGGTTATATCAAGGACGGGAGAGCTGAGAGGCTGTGAGTGAGATTGGTTGCTTTACACCCTTATCAACACATTTAATATGGTTATATCAAGGGCGGGAGAGCTGAGAGTGAGGGAGTGAGTGAGATTGGTTGCTTTACACCCTTATCAACACATTGAAGGTTATATCAAGGGCCGGAGAGCTGAGAGTGAGTGAGTGAGTGAGTGAGATTGGTTGCTTTACACCCTTATCAACACATTGAAGGTTATATCAAGGGCGGGAGAGCTGAGAGTGAGTGAGATTGGTTGCTTTACACCCTTATCAACACATTGAAGGTTATATCAAGGGCGGGAGAGCTGAGAGTGAGTGAGTGAGTGAGTGAGATCGGTTGCTTTACACCCTTATCAACACATTGAACGTTATATCAAGGGCGGGAGAGCTGAGAGTGAGTGAGTGAGTGAGTTTGGTTGCTTTACGCCCTTATCAACACATTTAATATGGTTATATCAAGGGCAGGAGAGCTGAGAGGGAGGCAGTTTAGGATCTTACCCAGGAAATAGAGATAGAGAAGAAGGGAGAGAGAGACAGAGAAGAAGGGAGAGAGAGACTTGATAAAGAAGAGGTATACTCAGACATGTACTACTAGGTTGAACTGGAAGAGCTGCTTCAATTAGCAGAATGTATTTTTCCATCATAACAATTTCAACATATCCTTTTCCGAGAAATGCCACAGATGTATATATATACATAGATTTCACATGACGTCACCCAGTAGGCTGGGGTATCACAGTGGCCGCCATGTCTCGGGTCAGCGTTACGCTTGCGTCTACGGCGGGGGTATCAAAACAAAGTTGATAAACCTCACAAGAGTAGACACTTGGGTAATACTACACTAAAGGCAGATTATCTAACCTATCATGAAGGTATTGCTGAGGCAGATTAAAACTGGTAAAGGTTAAAACAGACAGAAAACAGTATATTCAAGTATCGCAGCATACATAGGCATCTAATTTGACCCCAAACATGGCCAGGGCCGTGACGTCAGTGAAATCTATGTATACCGCTAGATTAAAAATAGTTCAATACAAAAGTGGCCTTACTGGCCAGTATACTTATTGGCATATGAACTAATATTATATATGAGTTCATGTACTAATAAGTACTGACCACTAAATACTGTCATATGGTATTGCAACTTCCCTGCAGCAATTAAAAGAAGATTCTTGGAAATGCCGAAGGTGACCCAGTTTCTGGACACGTGCTCTGTACCAGCATTCCATTGCCACATGTGGTTGAAGTTACATAATGTACAATTCACCTTCACCAATCACCTGAAAAAACACCAATTTCAGACGAAAATAAAGTTCAAAATACAGTTCAACCTAGCCAAACAGATTGCTAGAATCAATGCAATGCCAAATATACTCGAATTTACCTAGTATTGACCAAATTGCAGCCTTATTTAGCAGAATTTACTAAATGTGTAGAGCTATAGTAGGTAGACGTGGCAGTATTCACCTAAACCCGTACTCGTACTCGTCCCCGTAAAAAAAAATGTTCTCCCATACTGAATAAAACCAGGACGGCTGAATAATTTTGGAAATATAAATGTGTAGAGCTGCCAATTGTACATTTTCTAAAACTCTGACCCCTATGTACATAGCCGGCCGTGTGGTCAATCAACGTCAAGGCTATACCTTAATAAACAGTACTTGAAGATGTCAACATGGGTCAAATCCTTAGAAAATGAACTAAATGACCCATCCCCCCGAGTGCAACAATTAATAGTTGATTCTTGCATATGCTGCAGTTTCTGGACACGTGATCCAGCCTCTGTACCAGCATTCCATTGGCTCAGGTACTGCACGTGATCGCAGGTCTCTACCAATAGGGGATTTTCATAGCCGCCATTTTGAATCTTGAATCGCCTGGAATTATGGGACTAATGGTACAGTATAAAATCTACAGAAAACATGTCATGTTCAGCATGGACTATTTATCAAGGCTCTAATGTCAATATCCATTTTTTTTTTTAAACTTTTATTGACAAAATTTCACATCTGTTTCACATGTTTCACATATGTTATACATGTTTCAATCACACAAGTCCTCATCTTTCCCATCCTGCATTTGATTTTTATAGATCATTAACACGAGCTATAATATTAATGAAAATATTCTTTCAACTTTAGATAAAAATGTTGCTAAATATGTGTATGTCGGATTTGAACTGAATCCATCCATGCACTGTAACAGGGGGATTTGCATAACCGCCATTTTGAATCTCGATTCGCATGGAATTATGGCACTAGTATTATGCTATAGTCTGTTCAGCAAACTGCTACGACCAATGAGTACACTCTATCAAAAATCACTGGCCTATACTGGCATAAAAATGTGGAACGATATTGGCATAGCTTATAAGGGTCAGATTTTCAGAAAATGTACAATTGGCCTTCACCAATCCTCTCAAATAACCCACATTTAAGACAAAAATGAGCTTCAGAATACAGTTTAACATAACAGAACTGATACTTTAAACCAATGCGATGCCAAATATCCTCATAAATATTTTGTATTCATCATTTTTCAGCCTAACTTAGCAAAATTTCCTAAATGTGTAGAGCTGCCAATTGTACATTTTCTGAAAATCTGACCCATAAATCGATTGAAGATGTAAAGCACTTCAAATACAGATTGAAAAATGCCCTACTCAATAAAAACATATTGGTTGATGAGTACTATAGTTCAGACTGTTTGGATCGAGGGTCGGGTTGGCACATGCCACAACTTGATTGACCAACGATACTGTGTTATACTGTAATTTATTACACAAATCTACTACCTAAATCTACTAAATCTACTAAATACTGAAGCTATTATCTATTCAGATTTAAACAAAACATAACAGAATAGGAAATCTATATGACTAAACTGTACACCATACTCCATTATTAATCACTTCATCATTTTATATAAATATTAAATATCACACCCATCTCATCTCATTACCTCATTAACTTACATTATACACTGAATGCAATAGGACTATCGAACATTTGTGATGTGTTTCCGGAAAATGAGTCGCAAGTCGAAAAATTGATATTTTTCAAAGTGTTTTATTCACAAGATCACATTAATGGAATGATCTGATTTTTAGAGAGTTTATTACATAGACTTATATCAATCGATGTATTAAATTTCATGACAATCTATGTAATATATCCATTCTTTTCAAAGGTCCTCATATGGACTACATTTAGTTATTTGCTGTTTATTGCCCACCAGAAATATTGGAAACTTTATTTTTCGAAAACGAAAATATCAAAGTTAAAATCTATTATTATACAGCATTCAATACTGAGGCCCCGACAGCCGCACATTACTTGTAACGTGGTATTGGACTAGTACATTACCGGAGCGTTGTCATGGCGACACAAGTTTGGTGGCGCAAGATTGCCGACGCAAGGTTGCCGACGCAAGTTTGCTTTGTGCGAGGGCTTTCTTTCTCCAACATTTCAACTGTTTCTATAGTTATAGTCCTCTTGTACGAACACCAGATATGGCAAATTATGTTAATGTATCTTTAATTAAGCATGTTTTGCATGCAAAACTAGGCATGTATAATAATCAACTTATAGGACTCGTTGCCGCACGGAGCGTAAATAAAGGACTCGACCTGCGGTCTCGTCCTTTATTTACGCTCCGTGTGGCAACTTGTCCTATAAGTGCTAAGTAATACTTATAAATATAATTAGACTGTTTACTATCATTGGAATCACCTTGATCTCATCTTTTCAAATCTAATGGTATCTCAAAATCTATTTTTAGCGACTTATGACTCATTTTCCTGAAACACATCACATTTGATATGTAAGACCGTGAATACTATACTTATGTATTTTTGAAATTTCAGGATGTGGCGGAATACGGGGAAATCCCTAGCCGTAACAAAAAATTAAACACTGGCATACTGAATAAAGTTTGTGTAAAAAAAAAGAAAAAAGCATGGACTATTGTTAAGGTGTAGGGTCAATATCCATGTGTTATACTGGTTACCATACTACATACATGTACTCATCCTTCCTAAGATGCATTTGGTTTTCATCGATCCTTGTGATATTTGTGAAAAGAATTCTTACAATTTTCGATAAAAATGTCAGATTTCAACAGAATCCATCCAATGATGCACTGTACCAGACATGCGCAGTGGCACATGCAAATCCCCTATGAGTTATGGTTTTTTTGTCTTTAAATATTTTATTCAGTATTGAGCATTTTGTAATACACTATTTTCAGAACTAGCTGGTTTTATTATACAAAAGACACAACAATAGGAAAAGTGATACTCAAATACTTGGGGTTTACAGTGATAAAAAAATGTGTAAAAACCATAACATGGGGCCACTGAGTTGGAAATACAAAAGTAGAATGACTATTTGTGATCGGTTTCAGGAAAATGAGTCATAAGTCGCAAAATGGATATTTTTCAAAGTGTTTCTTTTTCACAAGATCACATTATTGGAATGTTCTAATTTTTGGAGGGATTATATATATATCACTTATAGCTATATCAATTGATGTGTCAAATTTCAGGACAATCTATGTAATAAATCCTTTCGTTTTAAAGGTCCTCATATGGACTACATTTAGTTAATTTACTGTTTATTGACCCCCAGAAATATTGGAATTTTGTTTTCAAAAACGAAAATATTAAACTTAAAATCTAGAAATACTTATTGGATTATAAGACTGTTTACTACCATTGGAATCAGCTTCATCTCATCTTTTCAAATATAATGGTACTTCAAAATCTATTTTTTGCAACTTATGACTCATTTTCCTAAAACACATCACATTTATGAGTCATGTACCAGACCGACCCGAATGAAACTTTATTGCTGTCCTCATTAGCACTGGACATACTTGGGTCAGATTTTCAGAAAATGTACAATTCACCTTCACCAATTTTCTCAAGTAACCCAAATTTCAGACGAACATAAAGTTCAAAATACAGTTCAACCTCACCTAACAGATTGCTAGAATCAATGTAATGCCGAATATACTCGAATTTGCCTACACTGTAAAACTCCCCAACGGGGTGAGTGTCAATGACGGTCGATATTAACTGTCAATGGTAGGTACAAACTATGGTCAAGTACCCCCCTGCGGACAATGACGGTACCTACGGTCAGCGACAGCTGAGTGCCTAGATTTTGCCCGGGAATTTGTGTGGCGATCAGCGCGCATGCGCATAGGCCCGCGCATAGGACAACCAAAATGGCGGAGGTTTTGAAAGCATCAATTTTGGGCATCAATTTACATCGATTGTTCATTTCCGCTAGATTTAGACATCGTTATCTTTACAAAAACGTGATGGAGTTGTCAACGATATAACAAAGAGGTCGGTGATGTAGGTAAGTTAATTCATCCATTATAACTCAGTCTATGTATGTATGTCTATGCTGCTACCGTCCCCGGAGAGCGTAACATTAGGCCTATGCTATAGTGACTAGGCTCTCCTTATAGGCGTCAGAGAGGCAGAGAGCCGCGCACACGGTCAGTGTCCTGCCAGTGTCTGTGTAGACTTGCCACATTACATAGGCCTACATCTACATACACACACGCACACATATGGTGTGGTTTGATTTACTGTCTTGTCCGATCCATCAATTTAAAATCTTGGTGACGGACTGATACATTAGTATTGACAAATACAACGATCGCAAAAATGGCTATTTCCCAAAGAAATACATGAACGTAAGGTAGGAAACTTGAAAGCTAGGAAAAAGAGCTTTAAAAGCATGTAAAGTATGTTTCTCTACGATACATTTAACTATTCATTTCAATGGATTTCATATTGTGTTTGACAAAGTCTATGTTGTTGATATATATATATATGGAATAAGAGGCAGGATTACAATACAACAGTGTTTAGGCAGTGTTCGAAATAACAGCTTGCCCGGGCTATTTGGCACGTAAAAATCGTGGCGGGCAAGCTGCTTTGGCCATGCACACACGTTCATTATTTTGAAAAAACACAATATTCATGTAATCATATATTTAAACTGATCTAGAATTGGAAAATATTGTTTTGGAATGTTTGTGTCGCCGTTACGACATATTAGCTTCAAAGGAATGAAAAGTCCCTAAACTAATCATTAATATTATACTGCATTTAGGTTTTGGAGGAGGGAAGATGCATCTGTATTTATATTTCGGTAAATATAAAAGTTATTGGCCTATGACGTTTATAAACCATTTTATTCCCTCATATAAAATTCAATGAATTGTTGTGGGAATGCTTTATGTTGCGTTATGACATGTAAAATAAATCCCATATTTAAAATAAAATATATTAAATTTTTCATACAATTTCCCCTTTTCTAATAATTGTTTAGGCCTGCCTGAATCTGGTAAAAAGTATAGTTGTGAGTAAATACAGATGCTGTTGATTTACAGTGAGCATTTGTTGGGATGTTCCCATTATGACTATAGTGTCGCCGTTACATCATAATTATTAGAAATAAACTGATCATTCTATATCAGCACAGTTATTGTTTAAAATAAAACTGATATTTTGACAAAAAGGTATTCAATCTTCTGGTTACAACCAGGCCTTATTTTGGCGGCCAACATCGATTCCCTAGCTCTGACTTTGTCATTTAATATTTTGCTGTCATAATTACAGGGTAGTTCACCTCAGACTTACACAATATTATCTTACAAATCTGCATTAAAATGGCCGAAATAAGGCAAAAAATAGGCAAAAATGGAGAAATCTGAAGCACATGTGGAGGAATAGAAATATTTTCCCTAGCCTTCCCAAACTTCGTCTGCATAATGCTGATATTACCTGCTATATGTATGCCAAAGATTGTAGAGATTCAACGAATTTTATTTTTTCTAAAAAAATGGCACCCTGAATTCAAATGCTCCCCGTTTGGGAGAATTACTCATATATATTATACATATGAATGAAGACCTCATTTGCGGTTATAGGCCTAGTTATTCATATTCATACAGTGTGTAGGCCTACTCCTAAAGCATGTAGAGGCTCGATCTGGAGTATTGTTTCTATCGTTGGGATGTTGCATGATTGATCTGGGTTATGTAGGTAACTTTGTATGCAGTTTTCTCTAATCACTGTCTCTTTTTAGATCATGTTGGAATCTTCTATATTAGTCGGTAGTGGTGGTGGCTCCCATCCAAGGAAACAGCAAAGACACTTGGACAAATTCTGTTTACCAACTCCTTCCCTTACCGCTGGGTAGAGAGTGACATAATTATATCTCCTGTAAAGTAAGTTCTCTCCATGTCCCCTGTGCGATTTCTTCGAAAAATGTTTTATCTAAAATATCTTGCCTCTGTCCCTATTTTACCCCTCCCCACCTCATATTCCGCCCTCAAAACCTAACAGTTACCCTGAAGGGAATGAGCTCTTTTTCCCCATTCACCTTTATCCTACCATTCTCTTACCTTTATCTCTCTCACTCTTCCTCTCTCTCCTGTCATCCTCTTGCCCCCTACTTCATATCTTCCCTTTCCTACTAAAATAGGCTACACTCTGACTTCAGTAAAGTGAGGCAACCACTTTATCCAGGGAGTATTCAGTATGTATCATGATCATCCCTCTCTCTCTCCTTCCCACCCTCTCTATTTTCATCTCTCACTCTCTCATCCCAGACGTCCTCCCACCACCTTCTGCCCTGCCATACTCTGTCCTTTCCATCTCCTCATCCAACTCTCCCCATAATTATGATTGTTTATTTATCATTATATATCTGAGATTAAAATTGATGTTTATCCTGTTTCAGTATGGATATCAGAATGGGATGGGAGGTGCCACATAGAAAACACCGAACCTCCGGCCATCAATACCCACCTTCACTGATTTATTGTGGTAAGTTGTGCAAACATTTATGGTATTACTGGCAATGTACTTGTCCATATTCCAAGGCCTATCCCCCTCACCCACCCAATGTCCTTCCATCCCTCCCTCTTCCACAGCTACTTTTTTTATTCTTTCCTGTATATCTGTCCCTCACTCTTCCTTTACCTCTCGCCCTCCTCCCTAGCCTCCTTCTCCATTGATCATCACTCTCTCCCTTCCTCTCCCCCTATTTCCATCATTCTCACTCTTCCTTTCTCTGTCACTCCTCTCATGCTCTCATTCTCCACATTCCACCCATCCATGCCCCTTCTCTCTATCCTACTCGTCCTATATTTCAATCTATCCCTCTCCCTTAAATGTCTCATTTCTCCTTGCTCCCCACCCTGCTCCTTGTTCATTTATGTGTTTGTTTATTGTGTTACATATCATATATCAGTCATGGAAACAGTCATGTATCTGAACCTTTAACTTTGTATTTTTCAGTCTCAACTGTCCACCTAAGAATGAGCTGGTGCTGAAAATCTGGAAAGAGAACAATTCCATAAACAGAAATGGGCGCCGGTCTGTACTTTCTTCGTGTGGAAAAGAGGTTAGTTATTACAATTGATATTCATTCTATAATTTTGCCATCCACACTAATTATTTGTCGTGTATGACAAATACACGACACGACGAATGCTCTCTCTCTCCTTTCCTCCGATTATAATTGTTTCATTGTAAGTAGACATCACAACAGGGGTTTGAAATCGGGGCCATAGACTAGAGATTGAAAGGTGTAACTATACCTGGCTGAATCAAGTATTTTACTGTGTATTCGTCGGAAACATGTATTTGTAGGACTATGTCACTGACTAATACAGTTCGGTGATGCAAGTGTCACACTCAAAATCTGATTTTACATGAATTAATTAACTATTTTTCATTTCAGGATGTGAATTGAAGTCAATCAAAAGAAAGGATACAAGTCTAAGCCAAAGAAAGGGACCCCTGATACTCACAACAAGGTGCCACGATTCTTCCAGAGATTTGATATCAGTACAAAAGAATTACCTTAAAGTAAAAATTCAGTGTTCCCAAAAACTTTTTATAAATGCAGGCCATGTTTTGTTCTCTATAACATGTCTTCATCAGTATCCAGGTGTTGCTATATTGGATTTTGCCTTAGTCACCAAAAGTCTATCGAAAAGTCAGGAAAGTAATCAAAAAGTCAGGAAAGTCTATCGTCAGGTCAGGAAAGTCTACCGTCAGGTCAGAAAAGTCTATCGTTAGGTCAAAAAATTCTATCGTCAGGTCAGGAAAGTCTATCGTCAGCTATCGAAAGTCAGAAAAGTCTTATCGTAAGTCAGAAAAGTCTATCCTCAGGTCAGAAAAGTCAATCATAAAGTCAGAAAAATGTCTATCGTCATGTCAGAAAAGGTCTTCAGGTCAGAAAAGTATCGTCAGGTCAGAAAACACTATCATAAAGTCAGAAAAGTCTATGAAGTCAAGAAAGTCAAAAAAGTCTATCCTCAGGTCAGGAAAGTATCATCAGGTGAGGAAAGTCTATCATCAGGTCAGGAAAGTCTATCGTCCTGTCAGAAAAGTCTATCGTTAGGTCAGAAAAGTATTGTCAGGTCAGAAAAGTCTATCATGAAGTCAAGAAAGTCTAACGTAAGTCAGAAAAGTCTAGCGTCAGGTCAAAAAGGTATATCGTCAGGTCAAGAAAGTCTATCGTCAGCTATCGAAAGTCAGAAAAGTCTATCGTAAGTCAGAAAACTATTGTCAGGTCAGGAAAGTCTATAGTCAGCTATCGAAAGTCAGAAAAGTCTATCGTAAGTCAGAAAAGTCTATCGTAAGTCAGAAAAGTCTATCGTCAGATCAAAAATGTTTATTGTCATGTCAGGAAAGTCTATCGTCAGGTCAGAAAAGTCTCATCATGAAGTCAGAAAAGTCTATCATGAAGTCAGAAAAGTCTATCGTAAGTCAGAAAAGTCTATCCTCAGGTCAGAAAAGTCAATCATGAAGTCAGAAAAGTCTATCATGAAGTCAAGAAAGTCTATCGTAAGTCAGAAAAGTCTATCCTCAGGTCAGATGTGGACATAAAAACATACTAATAAATTACTAGAATACATTGACAAGTGCTTAAGCTCAATATTCATGCAAGGAATGGATATGCACAATATTACTATTTTATATTATAACAGCTTGAAGTTATAATTTTATATTTTGTAGGACTATTGTTAAAGAAAACAGTGGTTTAGTTTCCGTATATAATTTGTATATATATAATGTCTATAATTTGATGATCATGTTGGATATGATATGATCATGTTGGATATTGATATTTCATGTGGTTATGTGATTATTTTAGTTATTATGTTGGACTATTATTTCGATTTTGTTGAAATAAAGAAGTTTTGCCAAAAGAAATGTGTATTTTTTGTATATATACTGAATTCAGCATGTCTTAATGATAAGGAAATGATATAATTTAAAATTCCCAATTTAAAATATTAATTTGTATAATATGTATATGTATAATATCAAATGAACAATTCAACTAAAGCATCTCCAGTAGCACACTCTCAAACTCCTAATACCAGTAGACCTAGAGCTACCACCCTCCCACCCCTGGCATATAAGATTTTACTTCTGAAAATATCCACCAGTGGCGCTACCGATTTTAGTTCCAAAATCCGCCACCGGCGCAAAGTGGCGCTGCCGTCGCGGCCGCGGCCGCGACGGTCAGCTGACCATCCATCAGGGATTGGGCGATGGTCAGCTGACCGTCGGCCAGCACGGACCGACGGTCAGTGACTGGCACCTCTGCTGCCAGCCATTGACAGTCGGATTGAGCCCAAATGACCGTTGGTCAGTAATACAGTGTAGTATTGGCCAAATTACAGCCTAATCTAGCAGAATTGACTAAATGTGTACAGCTGCCAATTGTACATTTTCTGAAAATCTGACACACTTACACTATGCGTCTGGCAAAGGGTCAGTGCCCTCTGCACATGTGCATATGAGCGTGCCATCCAGACACTAGATAAGGGTGAAGTCGACAGAAAATGTACAATTCACCTTCACCAATCTTCTCAAATAACCCAAACTTCAGACGAAAATAAAGTTCAAAATACAGTTCAACCTAACCAAACAGATGGCTAGAATCAATGCTATATATGCCGAATATACCCGAATTTACCTATTGTAGCCTAATTTAGCAGAATTTATTAAATGTGTACGACTGCTAATTGTGCATTTTCTGCAAATCCGACCCATAAACAGCATAGTCAGCATTTAGACCCATAAACAGCATACAGTGTCATTTGGTTTCCATGGCGAATAAATGGAATTCAACATGGTGAGTCAGCATTTAAGAGGACACACTCTACTTTGTCACCTTTACAATGTTGTCATTTCGTACATATGTAGGTAATTACCTGCTTCTATACTATGACCTATACTAATGTGATGTTTTATGAGCCATGTAATGTAGTTTAACTTGATACTGTGACAACAGTCGGCATGATTCCGAAGGGATAACTACTAAGATACGAGTTAGTTTAGTTTGAATACTAGTGTCTATGATATGATTTTGTACTAGTATCCCAAGGGATGCCACGCGCCTTGCTTTTGTGCGTATCGATGTATTCAATGTAATATTGTTCTTCTAAGTTGATATACCCTGAATGATAACGTGCTTTGTAATAGTAATGTTCATATTAGTATTTTCGAACGTAGTAATGAGAGTGTTCTTATGGAGTAACGAGTAATTTTACTTGGCAACGTGTGTAAACATCCATGGTGGATTTCGCGTCTTTTCTTTTCTATATAAAATTAAATATTCTATTGGCCTTGAATTGAATAAAAAAATTAAAAAAAAAAAAAAAAATGTTTTTGTTATGTAACATTACGTAACATTGTGTAACCTCATTATATTTATATTATTATTAATTATCACCTATTATCACATTACTTAAAATCGCTAATTATACTTAACTAGCTAGGACTGTGCAAGTCTACTTATACATGCTATGCCATGGATATTACGTAAGGGCTCCGCCCCCTCATGATTATGCATGTAACCTCCTGGAGGAGCCTGTATCTGAGATTACCATTAAACAGTTGCTTCGTTCTTCTCATGAAGATCAGACGTTCGTTAGTCTTCTTCTATTAGATCATTACACTGGCGGACAACCCGCTCGATCTTGGACATAGAGATTTTTCTCACAAAAAGCGAGTTCATTTGCAATTTGAAGCATGTTTTTGAGCTATGGAAGAGGGTGCGAATACGCCTGAGTCACCTGGATCTTATGGCCCATGTTATGGCTAATAGGGGAATTGCATGTGCTACTCTGATATTATTATAATTACAAGTTAAACCATTCTATGATCTTCCCTTACTACACTTCTCAACGCGGGAAAAAGCATTGTGAAGGACGTGTTGCCAACGTAGCATAAATTGTGAGACATTACGTCTTACTTTAGGGCCCATATTGCGTCCTTGCCGGCAATGGTGTTGACAAAGAATTTTCAAAAAAAAAGTTTGCTGGTCGTTTCACTTGTAATCCAACTTCTACTGGCTAGATTTACAAAATGAAAACAGATTCTAAGAGGACAGTGTTTGTTCTATAGGCCAGATCATTTTTATAATTCTACAAAGATTAGTTCATTTTGATTCAGCCTTTCAAACATGGCCAAAAACCTATGGCGAGGTAGTCCATACAGAAAATCTCGCTGACAATTCTGTGCATTCTCATGGGTTGCTCATAGATTTCTCAGTCTAATAATATGATGTGTTCCAGGAAAATGAGTCATAAGTCGCAAAAAATAGATTTTGAGATACCATTATATTTGAAAAGATGAGAGCAAGCTGATTCCAATGATACTAAACAGTCTAATAATCTCATAAGTATTTTTAGATTTTAAGTTTGATATTTTCGTTTTTGAAAAAAAGGTTTCCAATATTTCTGGGGGTTAATAAACAGTAAAATGTAGTCCATATGAGGACCTTTAAAATGAAAGAATATATTGCATAGATTGTCATGAAATTTGATACATCGATTGACATAACTATAAGTGACACACTCTCCAAAAATCAGAAGATTCCAAAAATGTGATCTTGTAAAAAAACGCTTTGAAAAACACCAATTTTGCGACTTATGACTCATTTTCCTGAAACACATCACAAATACATAGTTATATGGCCTATCCCTTGCACATTAACATATGATATATGGCTTTAAAGCTCTTTTTCCCAGCTTGCCGATGGTATACATGAACTATTTATGTGAATAAGCCTTGACTGGGTAAAGATAATCATCATCATCACGCGTAACCACCTATGTCTTGTTCAGCGGTGGAAGTAGTTTCTGTATCAATACACTGGTAAGAGCTGAGACTGGAAAGAATAGAATTGAATAGAATAGATAATCTTGTATTTGTCCAAATTAAGTACATGTACAGTTGGTTGCAGACAAACAGGTTGACATGCTTATGCATTCGGATCTTTGTCCGATGTATATATTCCAGCGGTTACCCTAATTTGGAATAATTTCTAGGTACCTTTGGCTAAACATAATGGTTAAAATAAAGAGTCGAGTGACTAGTAATACATGAAAATACATAAAAATAGCAGTGAGACAGAAAGTCGAAAAATAAGGATATTTTCCATTATCATATAATAAAATACATTATCATATGTTACATTATCACAAAATATTAGCATTTAGAGTGACAGTGTTAAAACAATTTAGTACAAGTCCGATATGCTTCGAACTGAAGAGTTTCACCCTTATTTTAATATGGTAAGTTATAGTAGCATAATGTGCAGTGGCGGTACCAGGGGGGGGGGGCCTGGGAGGCACCGGCCCCCCTAGACCCCTTAAAATGGTCCCTGTGCCCCCCTTAACTCAGCAGAGGGCCCCTAAAGGGCCCCTAAAGCACTGCCAGAATTTGCACTTTCCTTCAAACCGGTGACTCTACATACATCGCTCCCAATAGCCCCATATTACATTTTAGCTTAATAATTTTCTTAACATTAAACTATATTTTACTTACTTTCTATTACATTAATTAGTTTCAGGGCCTCTATTTAAAGCATTTTTAGACTCAGAATGTCTCAACAGGGTTTTAAATTTCAGACGGTCTCAAAATTGGTATTGAAACAAGAATCAGTAAGGTTGAACAGTTAACAGTTATGAATTGTTCATAATTTGTACAATTCAGGGTTTTAAGTTATTTCCGTTTCCTAAAGGAAACATGACAGGGTCCAGTAAAATCTAAATTCTGGATAAAATAAATCTATATATGCCTTTATAAATTTGAGAACTCAAGAGGGTCTCAATAGAGACAATTAATTTCGTTAATTCTATTTTCTCAAAAAGTTTTTTTGTGAAGCAAGAAAATTAGAGTTGTGGGGGCTTTATTTCATTGTCATTAGGCAAATTAACTTCATTGAACTTTTATTCAGAGAAACATATATGGGATCTTCAGTACAATCGGCAGCATTTAGTAAGTTCTGTTAAATTAAGCTGATAGATAGTGCAATACTAGATACATCTGAGTATATTTGATATTGAGTTGATACTAGCAATCTGTTTGGTTATGTTGAAGTGTATTTTGAACCTCATTATTGTCTTAATTTCGAGTTATTTGAGAAGATTACTAAAGACGAATTGTACATTTTCTGGCGATTTCACCCATATACATTAATATGAATCAAGAAGAAGCCAATAGAGGACTTGCACAGACGCCATTTAGAATGTTGATTCGCATGGAATTATGGGACTAATGATACAGTGTAAAATCGATGGAAAACATGTTATGTTCAGCATGGAATATTTAACTATGATCTCATGTAATAAGTTCTATGTATTACAGGATTCCATGACACAAGTCTCATTTTCCCCATCATGCTTTTGGTTTTTATACATCATTAATACAAGCTCTGATATTGGTGAAAACATTCTTGCAATTTTGGATAAAAATGTTGTAAAATATTTGTATGTTAAATTTCAAGCGAATCCATCCCATGATGCACTGTAAAGACATGTGCAGTGAGACATGCAAGTCCCCTATTTAGTTCTCCACTGGAGGTCTTCCGAGCAGCCCTTTAAAAACCATCAGTAATAAGATCTATAAATAAATGTTTATTAGTACAAATTGTTCATTAGTACAATGTGGTATTGACACCATTAAACTTTGTTGTCAATGTTAATTAAGTCTTTTTATTACATAGCAATGATTGTAGAAATCTCAGTGGAGACTTATATCCTCTACCTGAACTGGTAGAGTACCACTGTGGGTATGGTAGAAATAAACATACGTCTTTCTATACCGGTGTGACAATCGGCAATCGAAAGATGACCCACCCCATCGAAAAATGACCCGCCCATTTATGCAGAGATATATAGACATAACTTTCATACCATATTGAGCGTTCATTTATCAGTAATTATGAAGCCACATGGAGCTAATATAATAACATGGAATGTGTTTTAGCTCCTGAAAATATTGTCGCGCTAAATGATACACCTATTCACCTGGTACATTTTCGCGCATGGCCTTGTCATACATGATGTCTACATGTATTGTATAGTATAGCATGTATATGGGTCAGATTTTCAGAAAATGTACAATTCAACTTCGCCAATCTTCTCAAATAACCCACATTTCAGTTGTAAATAAAGTTCAAACTACAGTTCAACCTAACCAAACAGATTGCTAGAATCAATGCAATGCCAAATATACTCGAATTTACGTAGTTGACCAAAATGCAGCCTAATTTAGCAGAATTTACTAAATGTGTACAGCTGTCAATTGTACATTTTCTGAAAATCTGACCCATATAGTTTAGCACTCCTTTCCTTTATAGGGAATGGGGGGGGGGGGGGAGATGGAAGGGGGGGGGAAGGCGAGGTCCTTTTATAATTTTAGTGCCATTAAACGCCACCTACTTGATATGTGCTACTATAACCTGGCTAATGTGGGTCCTCCACTATGGAAAAAATGAAATTAAGACTTGGTTTTTTATTAAACTATCGGCGGAGGACTTGCACCAAAAGCAGATCTTAAGACGCTGGCCTAGTGGAGAACAGCGGCTGGCCGTCTTACATCACTGCAACAGGGGGCATGGGAGCGTGTCGCACCACCAAGCCAGGCCTGCCCAGATGAAGACAGTGGTTTAAAGCTCCATTCCCAGCTAATTTCTATACAAATCTCAGTTTTCACTTGTTAAGCTAACTAGTACACTGCCCCACCTTATCCCAATCGTTAAGGTTTCTTTCTTAAGGTTGGAGTTTAATATTTGAGAAGAAATACTCGTCCTCCCGTACTAGTGGTCACCAGTGTGACCTCCTTAGTCAACAGTGTGACCTCCATAGCCTTGTTCCATACAGATAGTCGTTGATGGGGGAAATTCGTAGGCAGACAGAGAGAAACATGTGGCTTGATGTGGCACAGAGGCGCCACATGTGACCATTCAGTGCATCTACAGAACTGTAGATACATATCCCTGTTTGTTCCCGATCATAAAAACACAGAATTTAGACATTAATTTTACTTTTCATTGAAACAGAGATAGATAATATTGAGTTTGGGAACTAATATGAATGTAATTCCAGAAGAACCACTCAATCTTAAATCCTGGGAATGCAGCTTTAACATGGGCAGGTGGGGGTTCAAGGGTCCACTCAGCTTAAATCCACCCTACTCCACTGCCCACTGTGGCTTGTACCTAGCAGTTAAACATGTCCAGCAGCAACTACATGGTGCTGAAGTTGTTGTTTTAGACAAATCCAGTCATGAACGTTGGTTTAATGCCAGGTGTATTGTTTATTGTTTATATAGAAATAAAACATTAATAAAGAGAATAAATGTGCTTTTTAAAAAAATGTTGATGGAGTCTTGTGTGTGCGAGATCTCAGCTGGATAACATAGAAGATAGCTATTTTGGGAAACTGCGGGAAAATCAACTTGAACTGCTGCCCTTCAAAGCTGGGAAATGTCACATGTTAATTACAGCAATTATAGCGCGTCAAGCGAGGAAGATTATCTCATGGAAATGGGGGTCAGTGCGGCGATGTCTGTGGCATTGATAGCTGTATGGCATGTACTCGAAGGAAAAGAAAACATAAGGTGTGGAGGCAGTTGTGGTTATCTGACCATCGAGACAAGAACAAATACATTGGGTTCATGGAGAAACTCGAGGATGTAAGTAATGTCATTATTCGTTTATAATAGGGAGTGGGGGTTGAGGGTAAGGTATTCTAATTTATTTTTCATATAATTATGGATAATTGAAAGAAAAGTCCCATTGCATCACATCAGCATTTTTATGTCTATTCAGTGACACAATATGACGCCATGAGTGACTATGGGTCCTTGATATAAGTTTGTGAGGCTAGGTTTCAACATATTCGAATGATATTTCAGTAAATATTCATCCCAGAGTGCCAATTGTTTAGCATATTGTAGAGAAAAACATGTACTTTCGGGATATGTAATCAATGAAAGCTTTTTTCATTTTTTCCATTTTTTCATCACCAAATGCAAGACTTAAGTCAGACTGACCAGAGACATGCATTTAATGTTTCTTTCTTTACTTCACTATAAGGGAGCTTAGTCCCGCTGATTGCTTGGCAATAAAAGTTACAACAACAACAACAACTTCAGGATGCTGCATATAAGTCAAGACTGCATATGTCGTCCCCAGCTCTGTTCCTTTACTTACTGTCCCGCATTGAGTTATTGATCGTCCTTGAAAGCACAAGGCTTTGGTGCTGTATACCACCCGAAGTGCAACTTGCCATCACCATTCATTATTTATCATCCGGTAAGTGTACATTGCGTCGATTAAACATGACTCATAATGACAAATGTTTCAGGAAAATGAGTCATAAGTCGCAAAAAATAGATTTTGAGATACCATTATATTTGAAAAGATGAGATCAAGCCGATTCCAATTATAGTAAACAGTCTAATAGTCCAATAAGTATTTCTAGATTTTAAGTTTGATATTTTCGTTTTTGAAAAAAAAAATTCCAATATTTCTAGGGGTCAATAAACAGTAAAGTAACTAAATGGTCCATATGAGCACCTTTAAAATGAAAGGATATATTACATAGATTGTCCTGAAATTTGAGACATCAATTGAGATAACTATAAGTGACACACTCTTCAAGAATCAGAACATTCCAATAATGTGATCTTGTGAAAAAAACGCTTTGGAAAATATCAATTTTGCGACTTATGACTCATTTTCCTAAAACACATCACAAATGTTCTTCAGCTAAGGTACTTGGTATGGAATTTTTTTCTTGATGAATTTCTCTAAAATTTTCAACAGAGATACTCCTTGCCCCGTTAAGCATTTTATGTGTAATAAATATGGATCATCGACCTAGTTTATGAGTTATGGTGCCCTGTAGGAATGGCTGAGGGGTGTCAAATTGTAGCAATTCAGGAGATTAAAACACTGATCTTTCCAACCTCTAATTCTCGCTATTAGTTAAGAATCATTGTAAGTTCTGTTCTGTTCCACTTAGGGAAATGGCATCAATAAAAAGAAACAAAAAAATAAATGACAGTGTTGGTGCTATTGCATTGTAGGCCTTGATCACAAATCCCTTCAAGACCTGTTCCTGATTAGCTATTCTGGGACCAGAATACTTGAAGGTAATGACATTGATGTCTAGCTATGTTAGAAAAATTTTCTCTGTGAATGTTATTGTAATTATATACCTCTCTTTCAAAGAAGATCAGTATTTTAAGGAAGCGTCCTTGTATATATTCACTGGCAGAAACATATCATATGAAAATGCACCCTTTCTGTACATGTTTTATTTTTATTGTAATTAATTTTTCTTTGTTTGTGATCAATCTATGCCTCCAGGTGCCTACATCTCCTCATGAGTAGATCTCCATTGCAGATGGCTTCGCAGACAAGTTCCAATATTTTGGCTGCTTGGGGGCCATAGATGGGAAGCACATCAGGATTGTCAAGCCTAATGGCAGTGGCTCTCTGTATCACAATTACAAGCATTTTTACTCTGTGGTGCTTATGGTCGTTGTCGATAGTAACATGGAGTTCCTCTACATAAATGTGGGCACAGAGGGTTGCCTTAGAGATGCAGGCATTTGGCAAGAGTGTGACTTTAAAGCGGCCATGGAATCAGGCCATCTAGGTCTTCCCGACTCCTTCCACCTGCCAGGCACTGAGGAGGGCTGTCGTTTCCACTTCATTGGTGACGATGCCTTCAAGTTAACCGATCGCCTCATGAAGCCCTTCCCTGGAGGAGGCCAGGACAATGGTAATGATATTTTCTCGATTGAGCAGGGCTAGGATGGTGGTGGAGAATGCATTTGGGGTGCTGTCGAGTCTGTTCAGGCTCCTCCACACCGCCATCCACATGATGCCTGACAGTGTTGAGATTCTTGTCCAGGTGATGTGCATCCTCCACAATTACCTGGGCCGCAACATTGGGGCCCGTTACACAGGGAGAGGAACTGACAGAAATGAACATGACAATTTTGAACTCTTAGCCTTGGCGGCGACTGAACGTCGCAACCACACCAACCGTGCAAAAGAACAGCGTGTCAAACTAGCTGATTATTATAGAGGCGTAGGTGCTTTGCCCTGGCAGGATGCTAGAGTGGCCCATCGTGTGGGCAGGTTTGATGGTACCAATAATAACTGAGGCCAGTTTACTGACTTTGCTAGAACAGCTTCCAATAATAGACCAAGTCAGTTGATTGACCTTGATTCTGTACTCATTGATTTTCTATTTATTACAATGATGGAGAGCCAAACAAATTACACTGCAATATACTATAGAATGTATAAATGCTAACAAGAAATCTCTTATTGTCTTTTAATTTACTTCTGTGCACATTCAATTATAAATATGCTTGTATGTGGTGGTTGTCATGGAAAGTTCCATACCATATGAACGATTTATAGATGCTGTGTAACTTGGTATTAGAAATTGCCTATAACCACATTTAACATAATGCTTTATAATAAATATAAAGTATGAGCATTAAATCAAATATTTGACATACAAGAATGTTCTAATACAAACGGATTATATCACTGTATGCTTCCGGAGTGCACACTTAAATTATGTTTACATCTTTTTTCCTTGCTAAACGACTCAGAATGAGAAAAGAAATCCATCATCCTCCTACATTCTACAATACAATATAATCACTAGGAATCACTAGGGCTTAACACATGAAATACTAATACCGTACTAACTCCATACACCATCAATAATGCAGTGGGAAGCATGTCAACACAGTACATAATGGTAGTTAAAAAATGCACGGCGAATTACAATTTAAGCGAATACAAACAAATAAGGCAGTGGGAAGCATGTTGATATAGGATTCTCAGAAAGGATTTGAATGCATTTAAAACAAAAGTGAACATTTAAAAAAACTTGAGCTAGAAGACACTGTTCTGTTCTGTGTCCACTAGATTAATCTACAAAATTTATATGCCATTCTGACAATATTACAACGTCTTAAAGTTACTGCCAGTTAGATGCCGATGTCTGAGCATTGTAGCTTTGGTACTACTGTCCTTGCTGCTGGTTCGGGTTACTTCCTTCAGGAGCGGATCAAGGGTCTAAAATGAGGGGGGGTCAAAGATAAAAAGGGCACATCAGTCCATCCAAAATAAATTAGCCAGAGGGGCACAAAGGTACACAAGGGAAATGTTAGAAAATGTTACTTTGATATACCAATTATTCATATGTCTAATTTAGCAGAAGTTACCAAATTTGTAGACCTGCCTAATGTGCATTTTCTGAAAATCAGACCAACTAGGGTGGTCCGGGGGCATGCTCCCCCGGGAAATGCCATTTGGAGCCATTTGACGCTTTTTGAAGCACAAAATACAGTATTTAATCACACATGAAGTGTGATCATTTTATTTCTATTATTTACTTTGACTTTCAAAAACTAGGGATGCAGTTTGCAAGGACCTAATAAACATGGAACATAGAACACCCACTGGCAGTTGACCATGTATACAAATTGTAAGATGTGGAATTATTTTTAAAAATCAGTTGTGGCTACTGTTGCAAGTGATGTAGGGAAGTAGGGTCTGGGGGCATGTTGCTCCCAAAAATGGTAAAACCTGTGAAGGAGTGTAATGGTGTATTCTGGGAGCATTTTTGAATCATAATTAGCCAGTTTCAGTTGTGTTTTATGATAGGATGTAACAAGGTTGGTTTCTGACTTACTGTACACAATGGTCACGAGTTTTTTTCGACCAGGGATCTCACGAGAAGCCGCAGGCTTCGAGTGAGATCCCTGGTCGAAAAAGACGAGTGGCCATTGTGTACAGTAAGTCAGAAACTAACCGAGTTACATCCTATTTTTATACCACGATCTCATATTGTACAATAAATGAATAAACAAACTATTTATTTACCTCGCTTCACTTGAATGATCCGCCATATTGGTTTTTTGATACCAAGGCGCTAGACAAGCGTACAACTGATTGGCTAATCTACGACGAAACGTAGGCATATGACGTCACGAATAGGCGTGACGTCATGAGCGAGTCTAACCTCAACCAATGAGAATGCTTCTTAGATTTAGGCCAAAAAAAAGTCATATTTTCACGCGTGGATCCTTTCAACAAAACACCATGGCATATATTCACTCATTTGCAGCGTGTACAACCCCGATCGTGGTATAAAAAGATGAGAAAAACATAATTAGGTGTAAAATCCTAAAGGCAAATTTAACTAATCGACATTGAATCAAAATCTCCCTCAAAAGTTGAAATCACATGTATCCAATGTCACATTGGATTACCAGATCAATGGGGGTTTGTCTGTACTTCCTGCAGGCAGGCCTGCCAACAATAGGACAAACTTGTAAGGCAGCATACTTTAATTTTCTCATAACTGCCCCCAAGTGATTGTCCATATGATGTATAAATGTAAAGCAAACATGAGAGGGGGAACTTATGTCAGAACAAACATACACCCAAATAAGGTAGTCATGGACACAGCATTTCTAAGTTCTTTTAACAGCCTTTTACAGCTGTTACCACAAGACACTTTTGGTTGTAAAGGAAATTAAGGCACCTTTGGTTCTTAAAGAAATTTGGGGCTCTTCAAAAAGGGCACTTTTGGTTGTAAAAAAGACACTTATGTAAATTTTGAGGGGGGGGGGGTCAGGACGTCGCCCCCCCCCATAGATTCGCCCATGTCCTTGGAACACATGGCCACTATTGTAGTTGTTCTGATTCAACTGTGGCCAGTGATTACCTTGTGAGACACCATCATACAGGCCAGCGCCAGTGCCAGCAAATCCTGGATGTGCAGATGGTCCTTGGGTGGGAGTAGGCACTACTGTGGGTCTTTGGGCCATCTGTATTGCTAGGGTGGCGTTAAGAGCCATGAATTTTACTTAGGCAGAATCAAATGTAGAATAAAATGGGAACTCTACTATATTATAAGCCAGCATGACAAACTTCTATGAGAGAGAGTCTTAGACAACAATAATCTAGTTGAATTATAGCTTACTAATATGATAATGAATAACAATTTTACTGAAAAAATTTCAATGGTTCAATAATACTCTATCAGGTTATACTGCCACATACCATTTTGGGCCGCAGCCAGGACTGTTGTCAGTAGCATGGTTGTAAGTATCTGACGTTCCTTTGGGACCTCGTCCAGTTTTGATGCCATATAGTGCCCATATGCCTGGTTGGGACCTTCCGGAACAGCCACAGGAGCCCTTTGGCGTTGCTCCTCTCTCTCCCTATGTGTCAGCACCAGAGTGTCCCCAAAGTGGTTGAGTCCTTGCAATGCAAAGGTCAGGTCGGATCCCAAAATGTCATCTTTCGCCTTCTCTGTGGTCCGCGGTTTCTTTGATTGGATCTCATCCAGTTTACCTGGCCGAGATTTCTTGGGTAGGCCTGCTTTCCCTTTGCTGGGGATCTCTTTCCCCTTCCCATTTACCAGCTGTACCTCCGGTCCCATCCCCATCGCCTGCTCCCGCTCTAGGCGGTCCTCTGATCGGTTCCCTGTTGCCTGTTCTTCCTCCACACGGACCTGTAATGTATTTGCATTTTAAACCAGCTTCATTTAAATTATTATTACATCATTGCCACCTTACCAAACAATAATATTTACCACTCATCAGTGTGTCATCAGGACAATGTGTGTCAGAATAATTTGATAACAGCTCTAGATCATCCTGCAAAAATTAGTGGTTAAAATGATAAATTATTTAAGTGCAATATTTCTATACAAACCTCCTCCCATAGAGCACCCAGCTCTTCATTCAGTTTGGTCAGGCCAAGCACCATAAGGTCAGGTTTAGTCATGTCACCCTCATCACTTGACAGGGCTTCTGCCAGATCCTCAGGCTCAGCGTCATTGACTGTCTCCTCTACTGAGAGGTACTAAGTAGAGAAAATAATTATGAATAATATTATAAAGTAATATGTTTTCATGCTTTTTGGCAATCAGAAATGTGTATTGCTTGTCTCTTCCTGGCCAGCTTTGGTTAAAAGTAGTAATTTCATATTCTCTTTAACAAACATGATATGCCTACCATACATATATGGCATAGTGTTTGACTCTCTGCCAAAGGTAACCTTGGTGAATTATCAATCATATCATGATTTAGAATAGACTGATTTGAATGAATCTTGATTTTTACAATGGAACAGAATGTCCACTTCATGTCTAAGTATACTGTTAGAGTGCCCCAGATTATTAAATGGTCGGTTGCTAGGGGCAACTAATTCCATTCTCAACATGGCATAGTGTTTGAATACACCTAGCAGGAATTAACAGATGCCTGAACGAATTTAGACTTATTATGTATTACTTGTGATGCCTAGTAATTCCAACAGATTCTAAAACAATCTTAACCAGGTTCCCCAGGAAGAATTATGTATGAAATACCTCTCCTTTCCTTGCTGGTGTGTACAGGTGCACATTTTGAAAAAATACTTTTTCTATAGATATGCATATATAGGAATTAACAGAAGCCTGAAAGAAAGAACGATGACGTTATACGTAAATGCTGGAAAGTGAATTTGGAGCAAGGTTGCCACCATATTGCACCCAATTGAGACCAATTATTTTAATTATTGAAGACCAAATTCTAGAAATTATGAAAAAATATGATCAATAACTGTTTACACCTATTAAACGATGGACATATGACACATATTATTTGAAGAAAATATTCTTAAAGTGTTTTTATACCCTAAACCTCATGTTAAACACCCGTCCTGAAGCCCAAAAAGGGGGAAAAGGGCCCCCGTCAGCCCGGCAAATTATGTGTAAACTGCCCCTGTCCTCAATGGGTTAACCAGGTTCCCCAGGAGGAATTATGTATGAAATACTGCCACTTTCCTGCATCAATCCCAATATATTGATATATTAAAGATCTGATGGGGTGGGGGACTGTCATTATCATTTTTCATCCTGTTACTGAGATGAATTACTAAAGTTAATATCAATTAGTAACATTTGAGATGACGCCCTGCAACAATTATATTAATAATAAGTAACTGAAAATATTTCATACAATATATTTCTTACCTTTAGTGCAAGTGAGGATTTGCCAGTGCGTCTCTTGAGGTGGGGTCGCAAGAACTGAAGCCTCTGAGCCACCCACTGGGTTTTGCCATCTGGCTTTGACATCCCAGATTTGTTTATGACTGCTACACGGAGCGTTGCCTGAGAGTAGTCTTTCTCAAGGTCACCAGACTAGCTGTAGAAAATATAGGTATGTAGTGTCTTGTTATTTCCGCGTACCCTAGTGGCTATGAAACTAGTGAGCAAATAACAACACAACCAGGTTCTAATGGTCCTCGCCAGCCAAGTCCTTTTATTACTCTACACCTGCCGCGGTTGGAGCTCGGAGAGCCTCTGCCAACCCTTACAACTTGGGGCAGTAAGATATACGAATGCAAAGCATACTAAGAGGAAAAGGTGTCTATGAGAGAATACACAGAAATACAAGAGTCAAACATAAAAATTAGCATAAATGCAGATAAATGGGTAAATACGACCTCTGTCGGAACATACAAGAACCATACCGCCCGGATTCTAGCCCAGAGCCTAACAGGAGAGCATCCGGACACCCGGAACCATGGTACCGGACAGAGTCAGAACCAGCCTGTCTTCCGCCCGCACCACAGGTATACAAAATAAATATGTAAATATCACATGGCAATAAATAAGTCATATAGAGGGGGAGTATCCTATACACAATATTTCTAACCTGCTTGGTGCGTCACCATAGAAAAAACAGAGAGAGAAAACTTAGAAGCTTGGGCACAGTAGACTAAGCACTAGATGTTGGTTGATTATGATGCCATAAACAATATATGGGAAATGTGAAAAGTGGACGCTATAGACTATGTACTGGGGTTTGAAAGGTTGTATTGCTAGAAATTGATTTCATTCATACCATTATAAAAACTCGCCACAAACTACTTTATGTATCTAAACAGAATTTTAAGACTAGCAACTATTTAAGCCTACCATGCTTGCCCAATTCGCTTGCGATGGCAGAACCTGCAGCCGCCTTCTTTGTTGTGTTCTTATAGTCTGAGTCTGTTTTATCATAGAAGAATTGATGTTCTGCCCAAAATTCTATAAGCTTCTCCTCCTCCGCCCGTGTCCAGGACGATGGCGTTTTTTTGCGTTTGGCAAAACTATCAGCTCTAGGTGTGCTGGGAGATTGGAAGGCCTCCTCCACATCGCCGGCAGCAGATTCCTCTTCTAACGGTTGCAACGTTGGCTGGGACTCGTGGGTTACTAAAATTAAAAAGAATTCCAATGAAAACCTTGTATTATGCTTCCTATCACAGCTATATATATATATAGAATTTTTATTCACGACTTCGTATTTGATACATAAATCAGGAATAGGGCGCTGAACCTCACAGAAGTGGTCTTCCTGGTGGCCCATTAAAACAAAGGTTAATGTAGTGATAAAGAGAACTTAAACTAACATCGATAATCGTTGATCATGAAGTAATTATTGATTTTGACTGTCTTTTAGAGAGGTCCGTTTATGGCATGGAGTAGCACTCCTAGTGTTCGTTATTTCAATCGTATCCTCCAATAAGATGTTATATATGTAGCCTTTTTTCGTACATTCCTGGTGTAGAAGGAAAAATGTGAAGCTTTTGAAGCTCCTTGTACTAGATAGCCACACAGAGAGGCTGAACTGTTAGTTGTTATTAACTGCTATCATTTTAAATGTTTCGGTATATTCTCACAGACACCATTTATTAAATAAGTAAACCTTCCCTGTCATGGACGGAAGATGTTTAGAATAACGTTCCTTCCTATACTGGTCGGAATTAGAACTCACATAACAAAGTAATAATATTAGATGTTCCTTCCTTTACTGGTCGGAATATGCAGCTCACATCAAGAAGAACATTCCTTCCTTTACTGGTCGGAATTATTAAATCACATAACAAAGTAACAATATTATATGTTCCTTCCTTTACTGGTCGGAATTTGTAGCTCACATCAACATAAGTAATAATTTGACAATGTCGTGAATACACAATAACGCGACAAGTTTCGTTAACCCTTACCCTTCCCGACGGTTAGCAACCGTTTTATCGATATCTCGATCTTGAACATAAGACTTACACGCTTATTTCCCCCCTCCCCCTTTCCCACAGCATTTCCAACAATTCCAACATACATATTACAAATTACAAGTTACAAGTTGTTTTACAATCAGAGGGTGGGATTATTTTAATATAGTACCATCCTCTTTCAAGTATTCATCAAACTCCTGGGGGTACAAGTTTTTGAGATAAAGTCTGAATTCTCCTCTATTTGGTATTTCTCTATGCTTTTGGGGTAAGTTGTTCCACATTGTGGAGGCCTTATAAATGTATGATTTTTTGAAACTTTCATTATTGGGGTGAATAACTCGTAGTTTTTTCCCCTTATGTAGCCCCCGCAAGGCTATTTTCCTATTATCTAGGTTCGATTCCACTAGTGATCTCCTAAAAGCAATTTCTAGGATGTGACTGTCCCTTCTAGTAGAAAGGGACGCCATATTAACTTCCCTATGGATTTCTTTGGAGCTGGTATATTTTGGTAACTTTAATGCAATCTTTATGGCAGAATTCTGCAATGATTGCAGTCTATCCAGATATCTCTGGGGTGCTGCTTGATAAAAGACGTCGCCATAGTCAATATGAGGCAGTATGGTGACCTTAAATATTAATAATAATGTTTTTTTATCGCATATGTTGTAAAGTTTGGATAGTGACTTTATCTTATTTCTTATAACATTGATTTTCTTTTCAAGGAAAGTTTTGAATTTCAAACTCTCATCTATCTCGATTCCCAGGAATTTATAATATTTAACCTGTTCCAATTCTTGTTGACCAATATTGAAATTTTGTACCGGATTATTTTTACCAGGCGTCAGACTGACCGTCATAGATTTGCATTTCTTTATATTTAACGAAATCTTGTTTTCGGCACACCAACTCGCTACTCTATTAATATCTTCTTGCAATCCAACCGTGGTACCAGTCTTTTTATCTCGAGAACTATAAATAACCGTATCATCGGCAAAATGTTGTACCTGGCTGTTTTTAATTACCTTATGCAAATCATTAATATAAAGTATAAACATTAGAGGACCCAGAGATGTCCCCTGGGGAACTCCGCATACTACTGTTTGTAGAGAGGAGAGATGCCCATCAATAACCACCCGTTGGGTTCTATTATTTAGATAGTCCTGAAACCAGTTATGGGAATTTCCTTTTATGCCAAAAGTTTTCAATTTGTCAAGTAGAATATCGTGATTTACAGTATCAAAAGCTTTTTTGAAGTCTAAAAATACCATATCTGTCAATTTTTTATTATTAATATTATCGTAAGTATAAGTGAATAGATGATCCAGGGCATCATTGATGGATTTCCCTCCCCTAAAGCCAAACTGCGAGTCACACAAAAGTTTCTCTCTTTCTAAGTAGGAAGCTACCTGCCGCTGAATACAGCTCTCCAGCACTTTAGCTGGGAGATTTACGCAGGAGATCGGTCGGTAATTTCCTGTATCATTCCTTTTACCATCTTTATAAAGTGGAGTCACAACTGCTGTTTTAAAAGCCAACGGCACTTTCTCCATTTGTATTGACAAGTTAAATAAATATGACAGCTGTCTACTTAATGCTAACAAACATGGTTTTAACACTTTTGTGGGCATCAGATTGAGACCAGAGGCCTTGTGGTTACCGATTTTGGATATGGCTGCTTCAACTGCCCCTTCGGTAATGTTTATAAAGTTAAAAATTTTCTCAGTTTCGTCAGCCCCACTGATTTTTTCAGTCTGAGGGGGTACCCTGATGTCTTTAGCTAATTTAGGACCAATGTTCACAAAGAAGTCATTAAACTCCTCCGCGGCCATTGCGCCCGCAATAGTGTCACCCTTTGAATTTTTTATACTAATCTCGCTATTAACATTCTTGCTTTTCTCCTTTGAAATAATTGGTTTTATAGACTCCCAAAATTTGTGAGGGTCATCTTTATTTATTTCTATCTGATTCTTTAAAAATTTATCCTTTGCTAATTTAATTTCTTCGTTAACCCTGCACCTTAATCTCCGTGCCTCAACCCAGTCCCTATCTTTTCCAGAGGTTTTAGCTTTTCTAAAGGCTTTGTCCCTGCATTTGGACATGGTGATAATATGATCATTATACCACTCCGGACTTTTGTTCACCTTCTTAAAAATTTTTATGGGACACATCTTATTCAAATAATGTTCGATATTGTTGTATAGTATGGCCCAAGCTTCGTCGACATCCCTACTCATATAGTAATCGGTCCAATCAAGGTCCTTTAATATTTCCTTTAAAATGGTAATGTCCAGATTCTTAGTGTTTCTGGCTTCGAAAGTTACTTGAACATGCTTATTTCTATCTTTTTTTATTTGAATAAATACCGGTAAGTGGTCACTTAGGTTATAATTTATCGCGCCGCTATTCATTATGTTTTTTATATTTGTGTATATGTGGTCTATGCTTGATTTAGACTTTTTACTTATCCTGGATGGGACTTTGATACTTTGATGTAAGTTATATTTATTGAGTAAAGTATTGAATCTGTCGGCGTGCTTGGTCCTACCCATTTCGATAATCTCTGAATCATAGTTGAAGTCTCCTAAAATAATTAAGTCATTAGTTGAGTTAATGGTATTGATTGCATTGTCTAAAAAGGACAATGCTTCGCTAATCCCCCCCTGGGGTGGTTTGTATACATTAAATAGGATTTTACTTCTCATATATTTCTTTGTAAGTTCAATGGCTTGGATTTCTATATCTTTGTTGGATATTGATATTCCCATGTTTTCCCCTTCCTTTACCTCAATGGACTTATGAACATAAGTAATTAAACCTCCACCTCTTCTTTTGGCTTTTCGGTCGAATCTGACTAATTTATACTCAGAAATTTCAATCTCATTATCATCTACTCTACTATTTAACCAGGTCTCTTGAATCGCTAGGACCTGAGGTCTAGCCACTTTTACAAATTGGCGTATTTGGTCAATCTTGGCTAAGATACTTCTCACGTTCCATGAGACGAACTTAAGTCCATTGAGGTTTGTAAAATCATCTATCTGATACTCCATTTCGATCCCCTATATTCAATGACACATACCTCATAATTCCCATATCTTCGTAGAAAACCCCAACAATACAACATAACATGTCTATAGTAACTCTCTTACTGGAACCTTTACAATTCAACATTCTAATACAATAAGGTCCCTTTCCAATACATTCGATTGGGACTCTCTTTAGTTTCTCACGCTTCCCTATTTTCTCTCAATACAGTTTGCAGATAGGTAATAGGGAGTACCTTAGAAAAAGGAATTTAGTTCGGTTAGACCATTGTAAAATTTGTAAAATTTCAGTGCATAGACTTGAGCACCAATTTTCTATTATAACTAGTTGTTTCCCAAAATTAGAACCATCTCCGTACTTTCAACTTGTGCCATTGGGAGTCGGGTTCGAGAAAACACACGGTGACAATAGCAGTCGTTGATATGTACCGGGAGGATTCAGAATTAAGGACATTTAGTCTCAATACGAGGCTTGTAGCCAATAAAACAATTTACCACTATAATTTTAGAGTTTATCGACACTCCACCCTAATTCCTGGCCAAATTAGGCTCAGTGTTTTTGTACTACCAGATTCATGAAGTGTTTTGCAATGATGTCGGGTTCCAGAAAACACACTGTCTCATCGTCATTTTTCCATGTTTCTACAGTTTCTATGCCTCCGTCTTGAATGACAACAATTTGCCAGGGGAGACTATCAATACAAAACGTTTCTAGTTATCGTGGTTCAAATGCTATATTATTCTCAATATTGAACTATCGGGATAATATAGACATTGAATTGGAATAGAAACATCCCCATGTCAAAACTATGGGTGAATAGTTATCATGAAATCCTATACTGGATATTTATGGGGGTTTTTTTAACTAGAATTTTAGAAGCTAATAATTTGAATATAAACCAACTCCATTGTGTGCATATAAAGGACCGCGCGATGAGGTTGGGTTCCAGAAAACACACTGTCACAACGCCAGTCTTCATTTACCTATTAACAGAAAGAGATTATAGCTTAACAACGCCAATCTCCAATTACTAATTAACAGAATGAGATTATAGCTTCATGATATATATAGTACCAAAATTCACCCGTATATGGTATATAGAAAATTGCACGAAGAGATCGGGTTCAAGAAAACACACTGTTAAAACGTCAATCTCTATTAACCATTTTACAGGATATGATTCGAACTTTATGTTTTTTACGGTTCAGTAGTGAATTTACTTATGTTTATATACATACTCATATTTTTCTTCTAGCCTTCAACACATTGTTTTTAAAAACCTTCATAATATATACCTGGTTTGTGCAAGTTTGCAGGATTTGTGTGGGATTACTTTGGCGATGTCGGGTTCAAGAAAACACACTGTCACACCATTATAACCCATCACATTATCTTCAACGAGACATCCTATTATATTCAACTACATAGATAAGAGTGTTATAGAAGTTGATAAATTTAAATGACACATGAGAGTTCATATTTTCTCGTATGCTCTAAGCATCTGTGTCACCACTCCCTCTTTAAGTTGGTCCGAGAAGTGGCATCCATCCTCTGATAGTTTGGAATAATCAGAGTAATAGATCGGTTGATTTGTGGTAAGGCGTTTTCTGGACTTATTCCGGTGGACAAGTTGACTCACGTACGGTGTAGGGACGTGATGGTTAACGTTGTTGACTTTTACTACATTATTATAGCTGATGACGAGGCGATTCATCATTTCCTGGTCTTCGGCTATGACCCCTAATTTCGAAGGCGTTAATATTTGGCTTAGTCGTGGTGAAATCTGTGCGTTGTGGACATTATATTGTACAAGATCAACCCCAATTGTGGTGCAAAACATGATAACCGGGGAGGGAAGATTTGGTGGGGCTGATCGACATATTTCTTGTCTGGCCTGCTCAAGCGCCTCCTCGGTGTCTGCAGCCAGTTTAGTAGGGCACGAGTACTTCAGTCCAACTTCCTTCGTTTGGCTATTCCTATATGTGATATTGCAAATACCGGATGCCACTATGATCACTCTTGGCATCTCAGTCATCCTAAGGAATGTCGATCTCTGAATGATGGTTGGTGTGTCTGCGCCTCTGCAGACGAAGACACTCACGTCTAAAGTGGGCTCCTTGTTTGTAAACACTGACTTAAGCCCGGAGGCTCGAGAGTCCCCTAAAATCATTAAATCACGTCTAGGCATGAACATTATGTGTCCGTGGGATTGTCCAGAACTTTCCTTTGTTACCTACTTGAATTGCGTGTAATTGTTGCGAAATTCCGCCTTTAGATCGTTTAGGATGTTTCCAAAAACGTTCTTGCCCTTGAACGACGACGCTTTCAATGGCACTCGGCCGCCATTGCTGACTAAAACGCCTCGTGGGTTCCTTCCCACTCCCCATTTGTGGTCAGATGTGATCTCGTATAAACCATTTGTTTTGGGGTCCATTAATTCCTTCCTGATTTGCGGATGCTGTATGAATTTTTCCCTCGCAATATCGCGAAGAACTTGGGCTTCAACCTTCTCCCAGGCCTGCATCTGTTGCGAGGTCACCTTAGCATCCAATTTGCCTCCAATCCGCTTGGCGTGGACTGGGTTTGGCGCCTCGATGATCATCTGAGCCATGTAAGGGATGCGATAGAAGGTGGCCTTTTCGTACTGATATGCATGTTCGGCTGTGAAGTGAGTGTTGCCCTTAAATGTAATTTCCGCTGGGTAAAAGTTTGAGAAGTGGCTATGTCTGCCATGAAAACCTATCCCCCCGTTGTCGACCGGCAGATGAGAAACATCGATGGGGCGGCAGCCGGGTGGAAGTAGGCTAAGATCCGAGGAAGTAAATGATCTGTGGCTCTTTCCTCTCACCAAAATATGACCTAGTACTACGTCTGAGTAGAATTTGTTCAACATGAGTAGTTTGTGACAGTTTATTACCATTTGGTAATTGGGGTCTTGGGGATCAGGCTTATATCTGTTAAACCACAGCCCTAACCCACTTCTCCGACGTATCTCATTAGCTTGGTTGATGATTTTTTTCTTTAACTCGGCTGAGTCCAGCTCAATATAGATAGCTCTTGTCCTCTTAGCCATGGGGACTCCTACTCTATATGTTGAGATTTTTGCATCCCATTTTAGATTTAGCAAATCTTTCACCATACTATTTGTGTCTTCATAGATGGATGCCAGCACGGTTGTTTCCCCATATGCGCATGGCTTTGGGGAACCGTGCTGCCATCTCTCGGGCAACCCTTCCATTAGTAAGTGCGACGATCCGTCGTGCTTTTGTTGATTTGTTAGTGGCGGGGCTGGTGTTGTAAATCCCTTTTCAGTTATCTCTGATTTTAATGAAGAGACAGATGTATCCATACTCTCAAGCTTTACCCCCATTTCTTCTATTTTATCAAGATTTTCTGAGATTGTTAGCCGTAGGTCTAAGATAGATTTGTTGATGTCACGATCTAGGGTCGCGACTGCCTGCATGGCAACGATGTCAACGAATGTATCTTCGTCCCTCGGCTCTATTTGTGGCTCAGATTCTTCGTTAATTGTTTCTAATTCATTATTTAGATCAGAGTGATCTGTTTTCACATATGATTTCTCAATTTTCCTGAGTCTCCGATTCATGTTTAGATAGTTTCTCTCGACCCATTTTAATTGACTATCTAGTTTCCTGACAATCAAGCTCGTAGTGAGAGATAACGAGTGTATTTCATTTTGTAATCGGCGGTTCTCTTTCCAAGCCATTTCAGGCTTACCTTCTAATGATAGTCTGTTTAGAACTTCTTCAGTTATTTTATTGATCATATCCTTCTCCTTTTCATGACTATTTTGCAATTCATCAGTGGATTTTGTGTTATCATTCGCGGTGGGATTTTCCAGCTCTCCTATGGTCTGGCCACCATTCTGACCCTCGTCAGGTTTATTTAAATCAGTTTCTACTACCAATTTGACAGTTTTATCCTCATTTTGAATTTGTTCATTTTCACCAACCTTAGCTTCTTCCTTGATTTCTTTTTTATCCATTTCAGTTACTTGAGGGGTTTCCCCATTTGGGAGAACTTTTTCGGGCGACTTGGGCAACTTGGGCGATTTTGATGTCGCGCCATTGAGCTCGTCCGTTACTGTCTCTGTGACGTCCATCTTGGTTCTGGTCGGCGATCAAATTAAACTTCGAATTGCCGAGAAGTTAGATGAAATTTCGATTTTTTCTTGTTGGAATATTGTTCCTTGTGGTTTTATACGGCCGTGTTGTTTTTCTAGGCTGGTCTACCTAATTCCTTCTTCACCTTTTCTCCCTAAACCTATCACTGGTTTACTTTAGTTCATTTGGGCGATTCAAAGTTTTCCCGCCTTGACAAAATATTTCTATATCCAGCTGGTAGTTTCAGTGAACATGGTCATAAGTTAGGGTGGCAACTTGGACGTGGAAAATCCCGTCAACATTTGTGATGTGTTTCAGGTCAATGAGTCATAAGTCGCAAAAAATAGATTTTGAGATATCATTGTATTTGAAAAGATGAGATCAAGCCGATTCCAATGATAGTAAACAGTCTAATGATCTAATAAGTATTTCTAGATTTTAAGTTTGATATTTTCGTTTTTTTTTAAAAAATAGTTTCCATAATCTGGGGGTCAATTAACAGTAAAGTAACTAAATTTAGTCCATATGAGGACCTTTAAAACGAAAGGATATATTACATAGATTATCCTGCAATTTGATACATCCATTGATATAACTATAAGTGATAAAACCCACCAAGAATTAGAACATTCCAATAATCTGATCTTGTGGGAAAAAAAACTTTGAAAAATATTAATTTTGCGACTTATGACTCATTTTCCTAAAACACATCACATTTAGGCGTTGAGGAGAGGCAATCACACCTTTCCATCCAAGGCCTGCCTCACCTCTAGTTATGATTGCAATACTCCCAATTCTAGCCTATCACAGGTGTACGGGATGCTGGTATGTAAATGCCAATTTGGAATGCATGTTCTAGGCCAAGAGTGGTCCAAAATGTTATCAAATAATAGGTTCATGAAGAAACATTTTGCCTGTAATATCAGATCGATCATCCCAAGGGTGAACAAATAAATTGATGTCCATACTTAATATTGAATCGCATGGGGCAATTTCACCCCATGTGAAGTTGTCTCTTACATTAATATAGAATCTAGTTTTAACATTAAAAGAGGTTTGAATTTTACAATTATCCGCCCTCTATTTCTCTCCCTCCCACCCTCTCTATCTCTTCTCTCTGTCTACTATTTTTGGGCTGACGATATTAGGTACCTGACAGATATACCACACTTTACTTTACACATATGAACCATGAGTTTGGGGGCTGGGACTCACGTCAGCTGGAAGGAGTTATATTACACCCAATCTAACAACAATGAATTTTCTAAATAACATTGAAGCATGCCTACCCTACAGAACAATATCATTGTTAAAATGCATGTGTACTTACGATTTTCAGCTTGAGAGTGAGTGTCTCTATGCAACTGTGGGGCAGGCACTTCAGACTGAGAACTCGGTGGGGCTTGGTCGTTGGTGGTGCCGTTGGTTGATGCACTGCCGGCCGTACTCGAGGAGGGGACAGACTCCTCCTGGCCATTATTGGGCATTTGCTTTCCCGACTGAGGCCTTCCTCGCGTCCCAAGATGTACAGTTTTTGGTTCAGTATTGTTTCTAACCATGGCTGCACTAGTTTCGAAAAGAAGTTGCAAGAAGAAAGGGTGGAGAAGAACTGGAGAATGTGAGCTGTCTTGATGGCGGACCTGACCGGAAGCTGACCGGAAGTTCCTCCAAGGCTGAGACAAGGATTACCATTGGTTAGAATCCCCTTCACGCTCTGATGATTTTCAAGGATGCCCGGAGCACTGACTTACACGAAGCACGAGCTGCTAAATCACCCACTTCTACACCTCTCCACTACCGCCACTGCTTGAGCGCTGACACCCGATGACTTAACCGACTCACTCGCTTTGGTGGCCTGGCCACTGTGACGACCATATTTGCTCGTTCTTTTTTACAGAATGGGTTTCTTGAAGAGCAATGAGACAATTTTTGTTTTCTCTAAACCTAGTAAAAATTGCAGATCTTTTTATTACATTTGCTAACCCATTTACATTAAGCGATGCTATTTTAATCAGATTTTCTTGAGCTTTGTAATCCATTTTTGGGGTTTTGGACTGCTTCTTGAGCTGCTCACATTGTTAGGGACAGTTCTATGTTGTCTGCTCCTCTTCCATCTTCTCTTGTTGCTCCTGTAGTGATCTTCTTATCTTCATCCATAGTTCCCCTAGTAGGTTGCCAATTTTTGGCCACTTGTTGTTGTTGTAACGTTTTTTATTGATCTCATATCAGGTACATCTCAATGTGGCCATTGCATTTTCGTTTGTATCCTGGGTGAATCTTAACTTATGATGCTTTTCGTTACATAGCAAGGATTTGTATAAGTTATTACTTATACATGGTATTGTAGCATTAGATATCAACGCAGTAATAAATATATATTATACAATATGATATATATTATCTGATGTATTAATTATTATACAGTCTTCGTTTGATTCTTTATATATTTCTTAAAATTCAATTTGAACAGATACATTTTTCATGGTGTTAGTACATAACCCACCCATTACCCCAATGTAGTCCCCCAATGAGGCATTTATTATTTGATTCCGCTGTTTCATACAAAACCGCGGGTCTCTAAATTTATTATATTATTAAGTACAGTTTCCTTCAAAACCGTATAACTTATCAATTATAAATTTTGTTTTATTTTAAGCTCTTCTGGGTATCTAGAGCTTTGATATGGTTGATATCCATATCCATTGAATGAGGCTTCACAGATTTGTTTCTCCCCTGTCATCAGAAGGTAGTTCTTGACTTTTTCATTTCTTCCTACCTTTGCCTTCAGAGCTCTCGTTACTAGTTCCGCCCTATGCTTTTCCCACTTTTCCTGATTTTCTGTGATCGATTTGAAGTGTTTCTTGCACTTCTTGGGGTCCGGGTTGTTAAGAGCAAATTCGATTTTATCTACGTCCTTATGATTTTTGGTACAATATAAATTGCTCAATGTTGTTGTATTCGTGACTATCCAGCACAATAATATGGGGCGGAGTAGTGATTTGACAGAGGATTATCCTCTGAGATGTTTTCTCGTTTGGATATCTTAGACAACACTAAATCTGAGGGAATGGCTGCGAGTTGGTCGTGCCTATAAAAGTACATATTCTGGCGATTTCACCCTTATATCACTAGCCTCAATGTCAACATGGCAAAGTAAAACCAGACCCAGTTGTTGTGTATCAGAGCTTTATTCAACCCTTGGGTGTGCAGTAGTTAGATACCAAAGTACACGGATAGACTTTGAAGCAGGAGGGTCAAGTCGTCAGAAAATGTACATTCAGTAGCTTTACATATTGTGATCCGTTAAGTCATAAGTCACAAAAAATTGATTTTGAGATATCCTCACTTTTGAAAAGATGAGATCAGGCCGATTCCAATGATAGTAAACACTAGGACATCTAATAGGATTTCTATTAATTTTTAAGTTTGATATTTTTATGTTTGAAAAAAAAAGGTTTTCAATGTTTCTGAATGTGTAATTACCTGTAAAGTAATTAAATATACTCCGTACGAAGGCCTTCAAAACGCAAGGATATATTTAATACAACGTTCTGAAATTTTTTACACGGATTTATATGACTATAGGTGGTAAACCCTGTAAAAATCAGAACAGTCCAATAAACAAATCTTGTGATAAAATCGTTTTGAAAAATATAAATTTTGCCACTTGTGACTCATTTTCCTGGAACACATCACATTTAGTAAAATCTGATAAATTAGAAAAATAATAAATACTTAGTATATCTGAGTGTATTCGGTCTTGCATTGATTCAGGAAATCTGCTTCGTTATGTTGAACTGTATTTTGAACCTCATTTTTGTCTTAACTTTGGGCTATTTGAGAGTATTATTAAGGCGAATTGTGGGCACACCAGCTATCTTTGTAGTGTAGCAGTGTTACATAACACATCCAATACATCTTCTCTTCCTTTCTCTTTCTCCCTCTCTCCCTCTCCCCTCCCGCTCATCCCCCCCCCCCTCCCCCGCTCACCCACCCTCCCTCTCCCTCTCACCCTCCTTCTCCCTCCCAGTCATGTTGGGGTAGGAATACATCATGGTACATTTGGGTGAAAAGGAGTGGATATTTGGAAAAGGAGTGGATATTCGGAAAAAGAAAAGGATATTTCAAAAAGAAAAGGATATTCCAAAAAGGAAAAGTATATACATAAAAGGAAAATGATAATCCGAAAAGGAAAAGGACATTGGTAAAAAGGAAAAGAAAGTTGACAAAAAGGTATTGGATATTCCAAAAAGAAAAGTCTTGGATATTTTTTATTTTTCCTATTTCACGTTTATATCCTTTCAGATTGGGGACAAAACATACCACAAGCACTGGACAGGTAGGCCACCTGGTGTAAAATAGAGTCACTAATGACAATTCTATTTGAAGAGACTAAATACTAGGCGCCGGGCTACTAACACACCTTTATCACCATTAGGGTCAGATTTTCAGAAAATGTACAATTCGCAATTGTATACATAAATTTAGTAAATTCTGCTAAATTAGGCTGCAATTTGGTCAATACTAGGTCGATTCTGCTATATTTGGTATTGCATTGATTTTAGCAATCTGTTTGGATAGGTTGAACTGTATTTTGAGCTTTATTTTTGTCTTATATTTGGATTATTTGAGAGGACTGGGGAAGGTGAATTGTACATTTTCTGAAAATCTGATCCATTATGCACTGTTTTTTTTCCAGCGTCCTATGCTAACTATAACCCTAAACCTAACCTTAAATTGATATTACTAAGTCGGTGCAGGAGACCACATTAGGCAAAAAAAAATAATAGGTGTGTTTCCGATTTATCTGGCTGAAAACTAGGTTGGGGGGATGGTAACTTTTTATTTATTTTTTTAAAGTAAAACCACCTCCCAGGAACTGAAAAAATGTCTTTTTTACAACAACATTAGTTTTCAACATGAGAAATGTGCTTTTTGACAGTTCTGGGTTAGGAAAACCTGTTTTTTCTGCTTTTATTAGCTTTTTTTGTCAAAAAATCCCCAAAAAGTAACGTATGGTAAAACAAAAGTCAGCTATGGTTGGTAAATCGGAAACACACCTATTTCTTTTCTTGGCCTTAGTAGCCTGGTGCCTAGTATTTAGTCGATTCCAATTCTGTATCCACTCTATACCTACTAAATGTATATAGATATAGATATTTTTATTGGCCATACATTTAACAAGTTATCAAAATACGCATAACCAACTAAGGTAGGTGTTTTCATCAGGTTCAAAATCTAAAGTCAAAATTACTATTAATAATAACTCAGCTGTCAATCACAACCGCAGCAAACATACATCATAAAGATCAGAAATGAATCAAAGTTACATAATGAACACAAGTGTGTATTCATGAAAAGACTTCAAAATATTTAAATAATCATGTTATATAAATCAATACTAATCTCACACTACTAGTTGTACAAATACCATCTTCATAGCCTAAATAAATAATCAAATCTTTTTCTAACCATGGCCAGGTATGCCAGTGATTGGAACCCTACTTCGTTAGTCGGTTTCCTGCCCTAAGACTAGGCGTTCTAATGGGAATATAATGACATTTTGCTGTATTAATTTGAAGGGACTCTCCCATCTTTGGGCCTAAATTGAGTTACGCAGAGTGGGTATTACACTAGAGAGTTATGTGAAGTTATGATAGCAACTAATCTGGGTTTTTCTCACTAAGAATACTACTGAAATTCAAATTAATGACTATTTGGTTTTCAATTTTCATGATTGAAAGCGTCCATATAATATACACGTTGAGGGCTCTTTTGTCCCACATGTTCTCGGGATCTGGGATGTTACCAACCATTCTTCTGCTCTGTACAGTTCTGTTGATATGACCCTTTCCTGAGGACAAGATATGTAGTTTGTGAAAGTATCAGTAGTGAAAATGTGACTTTGAAGCCTTTTTTAAATCAGGATATAAGCACTCTTAGGTTATAGCCGGGGAAGCACATAAGGTCAAACAAATGTGATGTGTTTTAGGAAAATGACTCATAAATCGCAAAAAATGGATTTTGCGATATTATCATATCTGAATAGATGGGATCAAGCTGATTCTAATGGTAGTAAACATCAAGTAAATCTAAATAGTGTTTCTATATCATAAGTTTGATATATAATATATATTTGGAAAAAAAATGTTATTGATATTTTGGGTGGATAATTACTAATAGAATTACCTAAATATACTCCATAAGATGACCTTAGAAATGCATTGATATATTCATCACATTGTCTTAAAATTCCGTACATGCATTAATATTACTGGCAGCATTAAGTACCCCAAAATATAGAATATTCCAACAAAGATATATTAGAAATAAATCACTTTGAAAAATATCCATTTTGCGACTTATGACTCATTTTCCTGAAGTCCATCACAAATGACCATGTGACCTAGAGGCAATAACCAATGAGTCCTTAAGCCAATTGATCATGTGACCAAGAGATGTAACTAGTCCTGTTCCTGACAATGGTGGGGAGGGGGAGTAAGTAAGAGAGACAAGGAGAGATAAGACGGGGGCAGAGGGAGGGGGAGGTGGGGAGGGACAGAGAGCACAGAGTGATGAGAGGGCGAGAGAACATGCAAGTGGGGAAGAGGCAAGTGGGAAAGAGAGACGGTGGGGAAGGAAGAGAGAGAAGGGTGGGGAAGGGGAGGGAGAGGAGAGGGGGGATGGGAAGAGGGCAGAGAGAGGTCGGGGGAATCATAGAGGGGGAGGGGAGAGAAGAAGTGAAGGTGAGAGATAGGAAGGAAAGAGGAGGAGGGAGGGGGAGAGAGAGGAGAGGCAGAGGGGTTGGAAAGGGAGAAGAAGAGAAAGAAGAGGAGCATGGGGAGAGAGGAAAAGAGGGCAGGGTGAGAGAGAGCGAAGAAGAGGAGTGAGAGGGGAGAGAGTTTGGGAGGAAGAAGAAGAGAGAAGAGTGTGGGGGTGGGGAGGGAGAGAGCAAAACAGGGGAGTAAGAGGGTGGAGGAGAAAAAGAGACGGAGAGAGTAAAAGAGGAGATCATTATCAGCTATGCATGCACACATCAGACATATGGGTCAGATTTTCAGAAAATGTACAATTGGCAGCTGTACACATTTAGTAAATTCTGCTAAAGTAGGCTACAATTTGGTCAATACTAGGTAAATTCGAATGTAATTGCAATGATTCTAGCAATCTGTTTGGTTAGGTTCAAGTGTATTTTCAACATATTTTTGTCTGAAATTTGAGTTATTTGAGAAGATTGGTGAAGAGGAATTGTACATTTTCTGAAAATCTGCTTATTGTACATTTTCTGAAAGTCTGACCCATGGATCAACACAGTAAAACAACCCAACCCACTACATTTTTATCTTCTTAGTTGAGAAAAAATGTTTGCAATATTTCTGGGTGGACAATTACTAGTAAAGTAGCTAAAGTAGCTAAAATTGCCATTGTTATACTGACAAAAACCAAAATATTTGCATATTTTTTTTTTTTCACAACTTTTAAAAATCATGGCGGATCAGCTATTAAACGTACAGACATGTTTTATACATCGAATGAAAGGGAACTTTTTGTAAAGTTTTTCATTTAGTGTAATCTAAGTTCTGTGGAAAACATGTCTATGACTTATTGGCCAAAACCCAAAAAGTTGGAACTTCAGCCCCCCCTAGCGGCCATTCAGCTGCTCACCTGGAATATGTATCACCTTCACCCACTCTACATGTTGGCATAGGTTATAATCTGTCCACGTTTATGGTACTTATATCCAAAAAATCAGGGCCTGGCCCATGGACTAATTTGACATTATAGCAGGGATCTGAAAGATTTATTAACATTAACATTATACAACCAACACCCTAATTCAATGACCTTTTATTGGTACTCCATAAAACCCTCACTTTAAGGATTATGGCTGCCACTAAATATCCTCTCATCTTGGCTAAAACATGTCATTTTGTAATATATGTTGTTTTCGACATTTTCTCTACCACCATATCATCGGCTTGAGGTCCTTTTCATTGATCAGAAATCCATTTACCTCGAAAAACACTTGTTTATTTACTAAAATTATCTCTCCAGACAGTCTCTTCCATTCCATTTATTAATTTCCCCCAATCTCTAGTCTTTTTCTATTAGTTTCCACCATGTAATACATTACTATACTCTGTTATTATTAAATAAACTCTCACTTCAGCGAGTCATAAAATAATACATGTTGGGGCAATTCATTTTATGGAGGGACAATGAACACCCATCTTCAATGCTATATAATTATATGTATTTAAGTAGTTGATTTACACGCCAATATAATACAGCATTCATGGCTGATGATGTTCGCTCATATTATTGGGCGGATAATGAAACCTTAGGCTATTTAAATAATTCCCTGCCTTTCCCCACACCATAGGTACAACTTAAAGAATGCCCACCCACCCACCATCCAGGCCATGTAGGCACTACTGTCATACCGCCACTGTGTAAAAAATGAAATGGCAGCTTTGAGCTGGTTTCGAACATTCAACCCTCTGTTCACCAGGTGAGCGCTCTACCAAGGCTTAATTCTAATGCTGCTCTAGAGTGTGTTTGAACACACGGGTCCTGCGTGGATATGTTGCGCACAGGCGTATGCTAAGGAAATGTATGTCATATTCCTCTTGATTGATAATGGGTCCTATGCAGTTTGCCATCATTCTTCATTGAATTACTGGGGGTATGTATGGCCCGAGGTGCATCAAAAGAAAAATAGATTAGCTATGCATCTAGCAACAAAGGAAGGGAATTCACATGGTGTTTTTAGGCTGTAGGAGGTTTATAACGAAATTGTATTATAACGAAATCATATAGGTATAAGAAGACCGTCTTGATTCGGACATGTGTCGGAGAAACAATCTTCAGTTTGGCCTAGCAGCGTCCAGCCAACAAGGTCTAGATTATTTTTGGTATATCATATAGGCCTTGAAAACATTAAAATCAAACCATAGTTAGTTATATGATTTTCCATTATTAGCACATTCATTTTATTAATTTGAAAATTTTGCAAGAATTATTTCCAGCTCTACAGTGCAGTTAACAATGGATTGGGAATAATCAGAGAGCTGGACAATGAAGACTAGGGACATGTGTGAAAATGGCTTTGATCGTTTGTGTGTGAAATTTAGTTTAGATATGCACCACTATGGTGTTTATCTATGGAATCTATGGAATTAAAGGATCCACTCATTAGGGCTATTTGATAAGACGCGACGCTTGGATTGGATTTTAAATTTCTTTATAAATTGGATGGCCCAATTGGTGGAATTGCTCATATACACATTTCATAGACAACTTGATATAGTATGCACCATGCTTTACATAACAAGACATAAAGTCCCTTAACCCTAATTTTACTACATGAATAAATACTGGTCATATACTTACATCACAAAGATCCTTATTTATACCTGCAAAATTATTAGATTATAATTATATCTTGTAAAAACCTTGATATAACATGCACCATAGTGGCTTTGCATGACGAGACATAAACTCACTCAGGGGAAGAGATCCTTGACAGACATTAATACAACCAGGAATAAAACCCAATAATAAACAGGTTCACTCACTCAAATTTGTTTTACCACACCTGAGATCCTTGGACCAGACTTACGCAATATGCACTAGCTCTCACCCAGCTCTCAAAGAGGACAAAAGAATTAAAAATGAAGTTCACTCACTCAGCTATAGATAGTCCAATATATATATGTAATTTCTGTTTTAAAAATAATTTTTTTCCCAATTTAATTTCTGTATTTAAACCTTTAAACTGCAGAATGAAATCCAACATGGTTTTCCACCAGGTTATTACTTTTTGGATGAGCAATTTTGGGGGAAATAAGGTAAAACAATGTTGGAACAAATCCCCAGTTAACTATATTTTCCAGATTTTTCATGAAGTTGTCAGTATGATAACATTGCGCAGAACATTATTCAAGTTCCCCTTTGATAGAGCATGCATCTCAATAAGATGGGTGAAGTCGTCAGAAAAATGTACAATTCACTTTCACCAATTCTCTGAAATTCAGATAAAATTCAGATGAAAATAAAGTTCAAAATACAGTTCAACCTAATTAAACAGATTGCTAGAACCAATGCAAAGCTAAATATACTCAAATTCACCCAGTATTGACCAAATTGCAGTGTAATTTAGTAGAATCTACTAAATGTGCCGAATGCTAATTGTGCATTTTCTGACAATCTGACCCCTATGCCATCCTACCAGGGTTCTCAGCAACCCAGCAGTAAGATCTATAGCATGTGGTCGGTGTGGTCTATCTACTTAGCAGGCACTGGACCAAATCCTAAGTTTGACCTTGTTTAGAGTAACCTTTTGTAAGGTCCGTTAAAGTAAATATTTTGTTTTCTTTTTCTGTAAATTTTCTGAAAACCTGACCCACATTATTTTTGAAAGGATGAAAATAGGCAAGAATATATGGGCCAAAGTAAAAAAAAATGTACAAATGGCCATATTTCACATGAAATTTTGACATTTTTTCAAACGCACTTTAGAATACCATCCTAACGTATTCCGAATAGCTCACATGTTCCTGCATTTAGGGAAAAAATTGCCTGTTGATAGCTAAAACAGCTGAACTAGGAGAACGATTTGAATTTTGAACCCTTCAAACCCTCTTTTTGATGTTCAGTATTGGCAAATTCTAGTGGAAAAATAATGATTGAATGAAATATTATGCCCCAAAATTGCTATTTTTGACTCACAGGACAATTTACAATAGGATATAAACGACTACTGTATCCTCAATATCCTTTGTATAGACACAGTCAGTGTTATGGAAATTATGCCTTACGGAAATTATGCCTTACGGAAATTACGCACCCCTCTGAGGCCCCGTGAAGGCAAAGGCCGTGAGCCAAGAATATATATGTTTTCATGTGTATAGAAGATGTTAATTTGTATACATGTGTGAAAGGATTTTGATGTATGTCTTTAATCATGCGTGCTATTGGCAAAAAATCGGCGTTACGGAAATTATTCGTTACAGAAATTATTTTCCCTGTTGAGGGCCAGTGAAAGTAAATGATATGAGCCAATGATTTATATTTTCTTATGCATATAGACCATGATAATATGCATATATGTGTAAAAGCATATTGATGTAGGTTGATAATTGTGTGTATATTATTGGAAATTAATCAAAAAGTAATTTCCGTAACGAAAAATTGACAAAAATGAGTTTTAAACTTCATGCATTTATCATGTCTTCATTTAACTTCCAATTCCTTTACTTTTTTTTAAGACAAGGGGGATTATATAAACAACTGAATGCACTAGTAGTTATATCATATGATATGTTTGCAAAAATTACAAGGGGATTGTAAAAAGGAAATTACTGCCCAAATGGCCAAAAATCAGCACACCGGGAAAAAAAAGAAATATCCATAATGCAGATTTAACACTCTTAGAAATAGTTCTTTAAGACATTCCTTCTTCATTCATTCTATTTTCATGAGAATCTAAGTCATATTCTTTCAACAGCGGTCATTTACCTAAAATAAAATGATTTTTTTTAGCACTTTTTGCCCCAAATTTACCCTATTTCGGCTTCTAGATTTGATTGTTCTGTTAATACATAGGCAAACCCATATATGGCCCTAGAGCTTTCATTGAGCTCTATGTACTAAAACCGAAAATGAGAAGAAAAACTAATGATTAAAGAAATTATGGCCTGGCAGAAGCAGAAAGCCTGATTTGTACATATTTTTTTACTTTGGCCCATATACACCTTATCATGTTCTATCCCATGCAGGGTATATAAGTACCGGTACCCAGTTGTGTGTCTGACATGTCAATGCCCTTTTTAAACACCCGGTGATGAGTCTCACCAACAAATTTCACACTTTTTGAAAGACAATAAGATAGAAAATTTCGGAAAAGGGAACAAGAAAGGTTAAAAAACGGACACAAATACACAGGAAACTATATTCATCTATATTGCCAGGTATTATAATTGAAAAAATGATACGTTTTGGGAATATTTTCATTTTTATTTTATATTTTGTTGTCTACTGGAAAGTGAGAGTAGAAAGTGCCAATATCCTACTGCTCCCAGAATGCCACAGTAGTCATGTGATCCTGTTTGACCTGATTGGTGAATCTCTACAAGACTCTGGCCATGTGACCTACATCAGTATGTGTGACCACATGCCTAGACTGCACCAGTACAAACACAGAGAGGTATGTATTTACACTTTTCCTATTTCATAAAAAGGATGAAAATGTTGAAAGAGTGGGGGAAAGCCCGGAATAGATCATTGTATTTCTCTGCATCTTTTTTAAAACTTTTATTGACAAAATTTCACATTTTGTGATATTCATTCAATTCAAAAATTCTTTTATTGCAATCAATGTTGGTACAATGTGGTTGGTCAGTTCTGACTTCACAGCCAACTAAACTAAACAGCGCTAACATAAGAAGAGTCAGTATAAAAGTAATCAATAGAAGTCTGAGATCTAAGAGTCAGCCTTGACGGCTTTCTTATAAATTGTACCAACGAAAAGTTATTCATCAGGCTCTTAAATTCAGAAGAGAGAATAGTTTTGGCAGAGTTGATTATTTTGTAGTCTAGGTTGAAATCGCCCATGAGGAAGAGTTCATGGGAGCGATTTATTTTTGAGAGAATATCCTTCAGTTTTATTAAAAGAGTCTTTGCTAGGCGGTCTGTAAACATTGAGCACAGTGCAACTTTTGTTCCTACCTTTTTGATTAAAGCGATCTGTACTTCTAGCTCTTTACTTGAGATATTAAGAATCTTATAGGTTTCAGTGTCAACTACAAGATCACTCTTAAAATACATGCATAGCCCCCCACCACTCTTCTTTGTAGCCCTATCCAGCCGGTGCAAAGAATATTTTGGAAGTTGAATCATATTATAATGCGTAATGGCATTAAGCCAGGTTTGATTAATCCAAGAACATCTATATCATTACCAGATGTTAGACATTCAATCTGGTTAAAATGCTTACACCGGCTTTGTATCCCCATGTTGATGATATGTTTCATTTGCCAAGTGAAAACAGGTTATTTAACATATCATTATGACAAATATTCATTGGTAAAAATAATTTAGTAGTTTAGTAGGTGGGTTAGGGGTCTATCATCGGCTTTGCTCCTTGCTAAGCAGTTGGTTGGGATCTTTTAGGGGAGGAATTTGCTATACAGACAATATATTTGTCATACCTAGAGTAGAAATTTACTACCAAACCAAGGAATAATGATTTATCCCCTAGTTTACCTCACTTTTCTATATCTATGAACAGAAGACAATGAAGAATAAATATGAATATATATTTATTTGGCTTGGCAGGCAAAGGTATTGATTCTCTTTTACAATTTCCAACGAACGTAAGAATAATAAAGAAAAAAAAACAGTGCAACATCAAATGTGTGACAGCTTTGAATGAGTTTGAATGTCCAGGGCTTCGCGCGTTGGTAGTTGCTAGACTGCGGACAGTTCCGGTTATTCGATCATGTTCCGTCTGTGATATAAATACATATGTGATGTGTTACAGGAAAATGAGTCATAAGTCGCAAAAAATAGATTTTGAGATTCCATTATATTTGAAAAGATGAGATCATGCCGATTCCAATGATAGTAAACAGTCTGATAATCTAATAAGTATTTCTAGATTTTAAGTTTGATATTTTCGTTTTTGAAAAAAACGTTTCCGATATTTCTGGGGGTCAATAAACACTAAAGTAACTAAATGTAGTCCATATGAGGACCTTTAAAACGAAAGGATATATTTCATAGATTGTCCTAGAATTTGATACATTGATTGATATAGCTATAAGTGATAAACCCCCTAAAAATTAGAACATTCCAATAATGTGATCTTGTGAAAAAAACACTTTGAAAAATATCCATTTTGCGACTTATGACTCATTTTCCTGAAACACATCACATATAACCATATGCAACCCAGTTATCGATAAATAATTTAATCAGGTTTGATATTCATGCTTTCTCAACCAACTTGTAAGTATCTGTACATTCATTTTAGGGTCAGGACATTATCATATATGAATCCATGCACAGCAAAGGAGAAGGAGCAGGAGCGATGTATGATGAGATCAAGGCTAAACAAGACTTCATCAGTATGGCCAACATGTTCAGGCAGAACACACCAGGGTATGCCAAGCTCTGTGACGATATTCTGCTCAACCCAGCCTACTTGCAGAGAGTTAAACACCTCAACATCACCCTAGCTATAGTAGATGTGTCCCTAGAGAACACATGCCATCTCTTATTCTCATATATACTCGGCATTCCTTATGTAGTCTTTGATAACATCTACACGCCATGGAGGTGGAGAACCCCAGCTCTGCCTTCTGTTTCTGTTTCAAATCTCTTTGGTCACCTCTTCACAGAGAAAATGAGCTTCATGGAGAGGTTGGTAAATGTGTACACATTTGTGGACTGGAATTTTAACGCTGGGGTGGATGTATTGGGTGCTGAGTTCTCTAAGAAGTACCTTGGGGCGGGCAACCAGATTAGTGTGGCAGACTTGGTGAGGGGGGCACAGTTGGTCCTGATGCATAGAGACTTCCTGCTGGATTATCCCCATGTTGTTATGCCTCATGAGATTAACGTGGGTGGATTAACGGCAGGGCCAGCTAGTGAACTACCTGACACCATTAAAGATTATCTAGACAATGCTAAAGATGGGTTTATTCTCGTCTCCACCGGCTCAAGTGATGCTTACGAACTGTACCCTGAGAATTTCAAAATACTTCTGAAAACCTTTTCTGAATTGCCTTACAGAGTATTATGGAAAACTAAGATTGTTGTTGACAAGAGTATAACCCCTGGAAATGTAATGTTCTGGTCAGGGTGGATGCCACAGAATGATATTCTCTCTCACCCAGGGGCTAGGTTGTTTATTTCCCACTGCGGCATCAATAGTCTCTATGAGGCTCTTTACCATGCTGTCCCTATCCTAGGCTTTCCATGGATGTTTGAACAACCACATAACTGTAAACACATGGAGTACAGGGGATATGGCATATCCCTGAACCCCAGGGCATTCACTGAACCCTTAGTAAATGAAACCATTCACGAAATAATTAATAACGGCATTTATAAACTAAATATAGTAAGGGCATCTGGTATCTTCCGAGACCAACCTTTGCCACCAAGAGAAAGGCTGGTGTTTTGGGTGAATCATATTTTAAAGTTTGGATCAGCTCATCTCCGTTCATATGCACTAGATATGCCCTGGTATCAGTACTACATGGTGGATGTAGGTTTGTTTATTTCAGGGATGTTGTTCTTATCACTATTCACTTGTGTGTATCTGTTAAAATGTGTTAAACGAAAGTTTGAAGGCTTTGGCTTCACAGCTGTTAACAAACTCTACAAGTTGGATTGATGGCAGTTGAGTTGATTTAATGTCACATTTGTGTTGTGTTAGGCTACAGTAGGGCGTTTCATATCTAACACAGCGCGCATTCGTTATGGTAATGCAACTATGGGTCATGTAGTGACAAATTTAGCACGCGCTATGATATAATATGATGTTCTTTATTTGGTAACGATGCTGCGTTAGTTATGAAAAGCGACACTGCAAAATTAGTTGCAGAAAATGGATTTTGAGATATCATTATATTTGAAAAGATGAGATCAAGCCCATTCTAATGGTAGTAAACAGTAGAATATCTAAATAGTGTTTCTATATTTTAAGTTTGATATTTTTTTTAAAAAAGGTTATTAATATTTTTGAGTTGATAATTACTAATAAAGTACCTAAGTATACTCCATAAGATGACCTTAGAAATGCATAGATCTATATTTGATAAATTGCCAGATCTTTAATGACACAAATATATATGTAGTCATTAAATATTTTGAAACAGTTTAACCACCTAACTCAGGCATGTAATTTGTATTATTTTATTATTCAGTAGTCGGTGATTCAGAGAGGTCGGACGCACGATCAGCGCTCCGCGAGAAACCACTGAGTACAACGCATTCACAAGGACTTTTCATCTCATCTTCATATAAGTGCCTTGATTTCAGCGTTTACCATCGGGTGGGATGGTTGGATTACGTGATAACTGAGTATTTATTACGTTTTTGAACGATTTAACTTTCAAATTTCTGAGAATCTGTCGAGAACGGAAGCATGGATTTGGTGGAGTTGGGTTTCCTCTCCGAGGAACAACAAAAGGATTACTTTAATCCTATTGAAGGGGACTCAGACGCCTGTGCTACGAAGCTATGTGCTTTCACAGAACCGATTGGTGAGAACTATGCGGGTAAAGGCAATTATACGATAACTAACGACCCGTTCAACCTAGATGACATCAAACAATCTTTGGAATTTACGCAAGGTGATGTTGATTTAATCAAATCTAAGATGGACGAGATGATTAAAAGAGAAAATGAGAACAGTAAAATCATCAATGATGTGAGATTAGAAAATCTAGAATTGAAAAGAAAATATAGAGACTTGGAGAACACAATGTTGGAATCGGAGATCGACAGACGAAGGTCCAATGTAATCTTCTCAGGGCTTGAACAGAGACGACACGAAAACCTGTTAGTACTGTGCGTTAATGTCTGTAAATCTATTGATCAAAGGTTTGAACAAGATGATATCATGTCAGCACACAGGATAGACACCTATCAAAACGGATGGAAGCAGGTTAGGGTTCAATTCGTGTCGGTTGAGGCAAGGAACCAGATATACTCGAGGAGATCACAGCTCAAAGATTCGAGATGGTTTAAGAAGGTTTATGTCAATTCGGATTTACCAACAACGATTAAGGAGAGGAAGGAGATTCTCTCGTCGATCAGAACACATCTGGAAGAAACAAAGACCAAGAAAGTAGAAGGAGTCTATAAGGACAGAATCTGTGTCGATGGAGTCAACTATAGATATGATCAGTTAAACAGCTTGGATAAGGGTTATAGGCTAATGGATACAAGAATGAAAGAAATAGAGGGGTCGATGTATTTCAGCTCTGAGTTCAGCGTCCTAAGTAACTTTCATCCGTGCAGGTTGAGAATTAATAACATGGAGTTTATATCGGTTGAGCAAGCGTACCAGTACGCACGGGCACGTGCTTTGGGCAAAACTGATGTTGCTAGAGATATCTACTTGAGTAGGGATGCGAGAGCCTCCAAAAAGCTATCCTATCTTGCGAAAAGTACTGATGACTGGGACAGTATGAAAATTCGAGTTATGCGTGTTTTGATAGAAAGCAAATTTAATCAAAACCCGGAGATGCGTGTTGAATTACTGGCCACTGGTACAAAGCCTCTGTTTGAAGCCACAAAATGTGAGTTCTGGGCCTGTGGAACCACTATAAAATCGATGAAAACCACAGAAGGCGAGCACACAGGATGCAACGTGGTGGGAAAAATTCTAGAGGATTATAGAAGTTATGCTAACGGCACTCTAAGATGGGAGGACAGACGTCCTATAGTAGCAAAGAATGAGAAGGGTCAGGAAGTCCCCCCGTCTAAGAGTAAATCGCCTAGAAGGAAAGAGCAAGTCATGGAGGTTGAGGAAGGTGAAGGAGTTGGAGGAGCTAATCAGGCTCAGCAAGGACCCAGAAAAACTCAGAAAAGCAAATCCAAGAATGAAAGGAAAAATAAAGTATTGCCTAGAAGGAATCCACGAGGATATGCTGAATTGATAGGAAATGCTACACCAACGAGAAGTGACGCTGGGTCTGAATATACACAGGACATGTATGAAACTGGATACCCAGTCAACATGAATAATGATAATTGGAAAGCCCCTCCTCGTCCAAACAGGCTGGGAAATCCCCAGGAAGCTAATAACAGCCCGATTCAACATAACAGGTGGCAAAGGGGACAATCCAAAGCTAAGTGGGTGTCTGGTACGCAACAGATTGAACAACATGGTTATCAGCCAAGCCCTAGATCGAAGAGATTTCTAAGTGGGGACACTCATGCTAGCAGTCCTAGTAAGAGGCTCAATGTTGTCCCCCCTGATCCTCAGCAGAGGGAAGCATTCGTGCGTGATTTCATGTCGAGGCAATATTATCAGGGGGCAAGTCAGTTTGCAAGTTGTAGAGAACAGGAGCAAACGGCTATGCTCTTCAATCAGAAGTTCTGAAGCGAGTTTCTGCATTCACTATGATACGCACAGTTGTGGTAGCAGATTCTAGGGGTAGAGGGGTGGAGGAGTTAATTAACGACAGGGGGATCAAGATTTGTGTGTACCCAGGAGCAGAACTTGAATACTTGACTCAAGAAGCGTTAAATCTATTTTATATATACAAGCCCAATAATATACTAATTTGTGGAGGGATCTGCAATTTTAGTACGAAGAACAGATACACAAAGGAGATATCCCTTACTTATCCCAAAAAGGAAGAAGCCATTGCCAAAATGCATAACCTGTATGAGGAGTCACTAAATAAGTTAGATCACATACTAGGAAGTTGTAACGTCTCCTTTGGGGGGCTAATAGGCCTTGATCTAAACAAGGCAAATCGGCTAGAAGGGTATTCCAATATGCAACATGAAATCAACGACACAATTATGGAAATTAACCATCGTATAACAGGCCTAAACCAAAGTAGGAGCATAAAGCACGTCCCTCTCATAAATAAAGTGCACTTCAAGGCAAAGAGAAAGTATAGGCACTTTCTTAGGAGATTGATAGATGGTGTCCATTTCGACGAAATTGTCAGAAAGAGTTGGGCTGTACAAATACGGGGGTATGACCAAAGTCCAAACATCTAGCTGGGGAAATGCTTACCTCTCAGAAGTCGTTTGGCGACCTGAGAGGGAACACCATTCCCAGCTAGGAGTGAGGATTAACGAACTTTGGCGGACGGTAAAAATTGCTGGACTGAACCTGTATTATTACTCGGTGAGGATTGACATTAATTATATCTATTTAACAAGGATTTATATCTCTAAGGGCACGCAGACATCCAAACCAGAAGTCGTTTGGCGACCTGGGGAGGATTGTCGATGTGTCAGAGATTATGAACGGTGTGTATTGATATTACTGTGTGTGCGAGCGTTACACTATTTCAAGCGAATCTCTGTTAACGGACTATGTCGGTACCCATGACTGAACAACGGACAATTACAAACTGGAATGATCTAGCAGGAGAGAAGGGTTTTAAAGTTATTCATTATAATATCAGGTCGTTACTTCCAAAAATAGACAATATTAGAAATGAAATATTGAATAAAGAATTTGATGTGGTTGTATTGATGGAAAGTTGGCTTAAAGATGAAATACATGATGGAATGATTCAAAGTCCAGGATATACTATATTTAGACTAGATCGAACCACTGGCATTAGAGGAGGGGGAATTTGTTGCTACATTAGGGAAGACTACTTCGTTGAATGTTTATCGGAATGGAATGTATCAAATTGTAATAGTGAGATTATAACTTTAAAAATCTGGCGACCTAATAATCCTAGTTATAAAGTACTGGCGACATACCGCCCGCCTGGAGGGAATTTGAGTTTGTATTTTGAAGACTTGAATAATGTTATGAAAAAAAAATGTGTTATAAGAGAAAATGAGAATGTAATAATAACAGGCGATATTAACATAGATATGTCAATTAAGGATAATAAGAGTAGAGTTTTTCAACAATTCATTGATAGCAAGAATTTCATCAGTCATATAAAGGAAATCACTCGATATGGTATACAAAGGGACACGATCATTGATCATTTTCTTATTAGGAGTCGTATTGATGTGAAGGCTGGCGTTATAAGGTATTCACTTTCAGATCATCAAGCAATCTATGCTATTATGAGAAAAATTGTTGAGCCTAAGAAGAAAGTTACAATAAAAGGGAGATGTTTAAAGAATTATAATTATGATGCCTTAAAACATGAATTGGATAAAGTTGACTGGAAGGTGTATTGTACACTAACAGATCCTAATGGTTGCTGGAATTTCATTTTTAAAAATCTGGTAAGGATTGTTAATAAATTAGCCCCTTTTAAGGAATTTAAGGAAAGGGATGTAAGGCCTGGTTGGTATACTATTGAGATAGCTGAGCTTACTAAGGATAGAGAGAAATTATATAAGATTGCCAATAGAACTAAGAACATTGAAGATATAAAGGCAGCTAGATATGCCCGTAGTTTGTGTAATAATAGAACTAAACGAGCAAAATCAGACTATTATAAGAACTTATTAGAAAAACATAAAAAAGATTCGAATAAATTTTGGAAAGTAATTAAGGAGGTAGATAAAAAGGCTGATGGTAAAATTTCGAACTTGACAATCGAGGGTATCAGTACTCATGGTCAGGAATTGGCAAATAGTTTAAATAAGCACTTCTGCGAGATTGGTGAAAAAATAAATGAGAAAATTGGTGAACATGGTTGTATAAGACAAGATGAGAAGAGAGATGAATTACTTGAAAATATAGAGATTGATATGGTTGAAACTATGAAATTGTTTGAAAATATCGACGTAAATAAGAGTTCTGGGTGTGACAATATTTCGTCTAAAATTTATAAGGATTGTTTTAGAATACTTATAATGGAAATGACATATTTTTTCCTAGTTTATGGAAATGTGCTACAGTTGTGCCCATACCGAAGGTGAATAACCCAAGAACAGAGAATGATGTTAGACCTATATCGTTGACACATGTAGCTGGGAAGATTTTGGAAAAAATTGTGGTAGAAAAATTGATGGACTTCTTATGTTTCAAAGGGATAATTAGTAAACAGCAAAAAGGATACCAAAAGGGATTATCGACTACAGATGCTCTAGCAGAATTTATTAAAGATGTTAATCTGGCTAATAGTTTAAAGATGGTTACGTTAGCGTGCTTCGTTGACTTTAGCAAGGCCTTCAATTCGGTTGTGCCTGCCTTAGTGATGAATAAATTGGAGGATATAGGGGTCACGACATGTTTAAGAGAATGGTTTAGATCCTATTTAACTGAGCGTACTCAGAAAGTAAGACTTGATGGAATTTTGTCAGATGTATCCCCTATTAACTATGGTGTACCCCAAGGCTCCATCCTTGGGCCAATTTTGTATTTGATATATGCCAACGACTTAAAACATTTAAATTTAGGATCGAAGTACCTACAATATGCGGATGACACCGTTTTTTACTTTTCTGGTAATAATATGAATGAATGTCAGAATGTACTTAATAGAGATATGGTAGTGTTTGACAAATGGAGCAAGGGTAACCGATTGTTGGTGAATAGTAAAAAAACGAAAATTATGGTTTTTGGTGTGGATAAGAATAAGGGTAACAATTTAGACCCCATGACTGTAAAATTTGATAAAGATAATATTGAAAGGGTGACTTGTTATACTTACTTAGGGATTACGATTGATGATAGATTATTAATGAAGGAACAATTGTTCCTCCCTCTCTTCTCCACTCCTCCCCGCCCCGCCCCCCCCCCCCGCCCCCCTCTCTCTCTCTCTCCCCCTCTCTCTCTCCCTCCCTCTCTCACCCTCTCTCCCCCTCTCTCTCTCTCTCTCTCTCCCCCTCTCCCGGAAGTTCTGAAAGAGCATATGCAGGGGCGCCACCTCGCAAGTTTTAACCAAAAGCAGGAAAGATGGCGTCCGTCCCGGCAATAACGAAAGGTTTGATGACAAGCAAGGCAGTCGACAAGAAGTGGGAGCAAGCGAAAAAGAGGGTAAAGAAGATGGAGGAGAAGATCAGGTGGTTAGTGAGAGCGAAAGCCATCAACCGAGCGCAGTGGGATTTGATAGACCTACGGAGAGACATGGTGTAAGTCTTTTCATGTAAACTTATCCATGTATCGGGCCGGGTGACAAGATGGTGGATCGGAGGCTTGCCCGGGGGCAGGTTGATAATTTGGATCTTGTCGCACCCAGCACACAGCATGAAAACACAGGTTCTCGCCAGCATCGGACTAAAACATCCGCCTGGGGATATTGAGAAACCACACGTTTACCCATATGTAGTGTTAAGGACCATGGTCCTACCACCCTTTTCCACCAGCTCCCAACACCCGACCGACGCCCCTTGGTGGGTACGCCGACGAGGGCCCCCATTCATTAATTTCTATAAATGAATGAAATGACAATGAATATTTGATCTACATGTTTAGTTGCATCTGATATACATGTTTCGTTACTTCTGATCTACTGTCAAATTCTGCAGATACAAATTTCTCAATTACAATCATTCGTTTATAGTGCTTGGGAAGAGGAGGTGGACAGGAGGACTGAGGAACTCCTCCGCCGAGTCCGCGGGGAGGAGAGGGCCAGAGTGGCGTGGAGAGCGCGAATTATCCGCGCGAATGAAAGTAAGTTTGTAATTGATTGGCCAATAAGTGTCTGCTACTGTGATTTAACTAAGGAAAATGAAGTTGATAAATGATGGAATAATTAGTTTAATGCGTCAATTAGTATAGGTAGATATGTACAAGTCAGTTGTTATAAGTTAGATTGTTTATTTTACATTTGTTCATTATAATTGTTATTCTTTATAATAAATTATCTCATTTGCTTTTTTGCCAGGGAGGCATGCAGGGCGAACACGGAGGCTCGTGAGCCCTCCTCATCCAAGTGAGGAGTGACCGCCCCCCTCACCCCAACAAAAGGCCCTTCTCAGGGCCACAAAGGCCCTTTTCAGGGCCACCAAAATGTCTCAAGAGCATTGTTTATTCCGTCCCCCAGCCCCACCTTCTCTCTTCCCCGCGTTGTTGTATATAGCTTGCCTGTGATAAAGAAGCAAATAGTAAATGTAAATGTGTGATTTCCAGCAAAAAAAGGCAGTTTCATCGAAGAAATTGAAGGGTCAGATTTTCAGAAAATGTACAATTCGCCCTATCAATGTTCTCAAATAATTCGAATTTAAAACAAAAATGAGCTTCAAAATACAATTTAGCATAACAGAATCCATGTGATATAAATATACTCAGATATACCCGATATTCTTCATTTCGATATTCTTCATTTTCCAGCCTAATTTAGGAGAATTTCATAAATGTGTAGAGCTGCTGATTGTACATTTCCTGAAAATCTGACCGTCTACCTTAAAACTTAAATATTATGTTAATGAGCCTTAAATGCAGGTCACGTGACCCTTCTACGTTTTAACTTTAAATGGTTTATAGCTTAAAATTTAGACATTTTCTGACAAAATGGCCACCACTAGACCTCTTTTTTTTAAAAACTCTAAATAATTACCGATTTTGGAATGATTTAAGAGGTTAATTTAGCTGATCTCTTGAAAGTTCTAATCGTGCATGTTGACCGATGTGTACAGTTGGTTGTAGGCGCGCACTAGGGAAAACGCAGAGTATCAGGTCAGCAACATGGCCGGATTCAGCCTCAAAGTGCAGACAAACAGTGTTAAAGTTCACGCGGAACTAAGCGAACGGGTTTCCTATCTATTTTTTTCACTTGTAACGCTTATCATCCTCATCTTTGGACTGGCCTACCTACGTGAGTAATATTTGAAACATAATTTATATTTTTATATTTGACCATTTCCGTCGTCGTCGGTGATCAGCTGATTGGCACCAATTCTAGTTTATTACAGCCATCTTGTAAAAAGTTGACGATGACGCTACCCATACAACTCTATATATTAGAACAAAACGGGGCGGAATATACCTAACAATGACCATTTTGAATCTGAAGAAATAATCAATCTAAATAGATTTTCGATATTCCTATACTATTCCTATGGGGAAGCGTTGGGAAGTGCCGACCGCCATTTGCGCCACCACGTTGGAGCCCTAAGGGCACCCCATATAGCGTGCTCCCCACACACAACTACCCCATACCTACAACCCTATCACTCTACCACTCAATCAGGGGCGGGGAACAAGGGGAAAGGGAAAACGGAAATAAGGGGAAAAGCTCCTAAAGGAAAAAAGGGGGGAAAAAAGGGGAAAAAATAGGAAAATTCCAAACTATCCTGCCTTCACTTCCATCTACTCTCACAAATACATCACGGTAGCAAGGGTGCCTCTCCTCAATTCACACCTCTATACGCAGCCTCTCTCCTCCTCCCTACCAGTACGGATCCTACCTGCTCTTCTTGACAACCTTTATCATCGGCACATCTCATCATTTCTCCAAATCATCCAAACTTCACCAGGAGCCAACACCAGACCTTCAGTCTGGCAGAACGCCTGGCCGTAGCGGGCTTCTGTGCAGGGCTCCGTGATAGGAAAAGAGCATTGCCACTCTATTTCTCTGTCAAGACTGCAACACACACACACACACACAACTACAATGATCTTTTAATTATTTTGTTTCATTTGCTGTTTTCTCGTAGTTGTCCACACTTTTTTTAAAAAACTCTAAATAATTACCGATTTTGGAATGATTTAAGAGGTTAATTTAGCTGATCTCTTCAAAGTTGTAATCGTGCATGTTGACCGATGTGTACAGTTGGTTGTAAGCGCGCACTAGGGAAAACGCTTCATTTGGGCTACATAGTTTGAGTCACATCCTTTCCGCCGAGAGCATGGCAGCATTTACACTGAAATACAAGAAAGAAAGTATCAAACTTAAAGTTACAGGCGATTTCAATGACATAATTTGTCATGTCTTTCTGATACTTCTTGCCATATCGCTGATGATTTTGGGCCTCGCTTACCTATGTGAGTAACAATAGAAAACTTATAGGGCCGTGTTCCCGAAAACTTTTTTGTGACGTAGGCCAATGTGGTGGCTTCCTAGAGAGGTCGGGCCACTCTGATGTCGGACCGTTGTATACTCGGACCGCCGTATACAGCACACAGTAAATATCTTCGTTGATTTTGGAAGATCGGAGATAAAATAATTAAGACGTAGGTGGAGGTGATATTTAGCTGTACATACAACTTCAGTCTTGACTATTAGTCCAGTAGAAATAGGGTTTAACCTAGGACAAATTGCAACGTAGGTTTTTTCAACGTTTTTGGGTAGTATTAGTACCCCTTATCAACATACTAAAAGTCTATAAAAATCTAGGTGGGGGAACGTCTAAGATTTACGCTTCTGGTGTCCAGAAATTCATCATTTGTCGAACGTTGGAATGCCATGTCCAGTACGTGTGAGTCACGTCTTGTTTGTAAGGTTGTTATGTTTAGTGTTTTATGGATCTGTTCCGTACTCGTTAATTTTGGTAAGTGTAATATTATCTTCAGGGCCGAATTTTGTAATATTTGCATCTTTTGTAAACGAGCTTGTGCAGAAGCAGAATAGAACACATCACCATAGTCGATTATGGGTCTTATCATGACCTTGTAAACTAATAATAGAGTGTTTTTCTCACAGGCTCCGTACAACTTGGACATGGCCTTAACCCTTGTTCTTACAGTATTTTCCTTCTTAATCATAAACTTCTTAAAAGTTAGTTGTCTGTCAACTTCGATACCGAGGTACTTATAACTCGCCGCATTGTCTAGCTCCTGTTCATCTATACTATATGTCACTATATTATTGGGGTCCTCCTTCGTTCTTACCGTCAGGCTTTTGCACTTTCCTATATTTAATGATATTTTGTTTAATGCACACCACCTTACTATGCTGTTTAAGTCTTGCTGAAGCCCTTGAATAGAGGGGCATTCTAAAGACCTATTTTGATAAACCACCGTATACACACAGTAAATATCTTCGTTGATTTTGGAAGATCGGAGATAAAATATTTAAGACGTAGGTGGAGGTGATATTTAGCTGTACATACAACTTGCAGTGTGCGACATAACCGCTGGTCCGACGGACTCAGTCTATGGAAAATGGCAGTCGGGCCATGAACTTTTCAAAAGCACTGGTCCGACTGGCCATCAGAAAATTGGGAGGTCCAATTTCCTTACTATATATTTTTTTGTGGTTTTCTTTGCCAACTAAAAACAATACATGATATCCACAACAGGAGTTGGAGTCAGGAAGCCCTGAATTTATTCAAAAGATTCCCCTTAGGATCATCAAGAACCCCATTTTTTTAACTGATGTTCTAAACTTCATTAAAATGGTAACACTGAAATCTCTATGGAAATTATGTTGAAAATACACCAGAAGTCATCGTTCTACATGTAAAATTTAAAAAATTTCTGGGGGTGGCCCCCCAAACCCCCCCAGCAGGAGCACATCGCTGTGAGGCCCTGGGCCTCACAACATAAACTGCCCCCCTACTACAATGCACAACCCCCCTACTCCAAACCTTAACAAAAACCCTGCATTGGCGATGTGGCGAATGGCGAATGGCTAGCGCGAGCCCAGGGAAGTGCCGACCGCCATTTGCGCCACCACGTTGGAGCCCTAAGGGCACCCCATATAGCGTGCTCCCAACAAACAATTACAATGATCTTTTGATTATTTTGTTTCGTTTGCTGTTTTCTCATAGTTGTCCACACTTTTGAAGGTGGGAACAAGGAAAATTCGGTTTTAATTGATATAATTACCCCCTGCTTACGGCCTAATCGTGCATGTTGACCGATGTGTACAGTTGGTTGTAGGCGCGCACTAGATTTGGGCTACATAGTTTGAGGCGCGCAGTAGGAAGTTCGCACACGGCACTCGAAGTAAGGAATTAACAGACAAAATGGCAGCATTTACACTGAAGTTGAAACAACATACTTTGAAATTGCAAGTTACAACGGACGTCGATGACATGATTTGTCATGTCTTTCTCTTACTTCTGGCTATCTCGGTGATCATTCTGGGGCTCGCTTATCTACGTGAGTAACTGATCAGCTGATTGCCGACGACGCACCAGTTCACAGCTTTCAACAGCTTTAAATCTTTGATATTCTTAGCAAAATCGCATTTTTACATATGATTCCTCTGTTGAAATTTTCATTTAAAGTACCTAGCTTTATTATTTCGGGAGAAAATCGGGAAAACGATCGACGGTTTACCGAGTGGACCTAGGCCCTAAGCCTAGGCTAAGCTTCGCAAAATCAAAACAGGTGATGTGCAGGAAAATCGCTCACGTTTTTTAATCAATTTGTTGCCTTTTCGCAGCTTTACATCTATTAAAAACTCAACTAATGCTTTGGTAACGGGTAGACTTCGATAAAAATGAAAGGATTTTGGATTATTTCCTTTATTTGATCAGATTTTTTCGTGACTGCTCCCAGTGATAGCTTCAATCCCGTAACTAAGCACGCCGATCTATACGATCATGTTATTGACAGTTGCCTGCTCCCACAAGCGCCTTCGGCGGTGGTTCGTTTCTACCTACACCTATGATCGATTATAACATAAACTAAATAGAGAAAATAATTTACTCATTTATTTTCCTTTAATCATGGTCGATTAGATTATGTGTATTTTGTGTACAGAAGGAATTATTTAAATACAATATTTAAAAAACGATCGGGGGGAGGGGGGATGCCCCCAGACCCCCCTAGTCTTATACTTAGCCGGTCAAAAGCTAAAAAGTATGAAATTTAGTTGAAATTGTATGAATTTGTCTAATTTTACGAATATGATTATTTCCCATAAATAAAAAAAAATAATAACATAAATACCTTTTTCGCTGTAGTCAACATTGAAATTTCTTGCCCATATGGATTTTCTTTTCGCCATTTCTTTTCGTCGATGTGGCGCGAGCCCAGCCATCCAATCTGTTGAAAATGAAGGGATAAGTTTAAACACCTTATTTAAGCTATAATACACACGATTCATATTCAGTCAAATGGCCAACATTATAATATTGCAGTTTTATTATTTACAGTGTTAGTAAGATGAGCAGCCAGATGAGCAGCACCAGTTGAAGTTGTTTGTTCCAAGTTTGTTTTAGGTAAGTATAATTTAATTGAAACTGACAACTGACATCTAATGATTGACCTACTTATATAATATTGATGAGCTGATGGCACCATTTCCCATGAAACCTTGAGTAAGAATTTTAGAATCGTTTTAATTTGCCCTGTATTGGTACACGTAAATCTCCACAAATTTTCTACCAACATTATAATATTGCAATCAATGGGTGCTGGACCAGGGACCATTTTAAGGGGTCTAGGGGCCCCCCAGCCCCCCCCCCCCCCTGGTACCGCCACTGTAGAGATCATGTCCTCTGTTTTTGTTTATTTTATTTTCTTCCCTACATGCCTAGGTCGATGTTTAAGGTGATTTCACTCATGCATTATTGCTCCTTCTTTCTAAAATATTGCTGTCAGTGGGCTGATTTACAAGAATGTTTCTTTTTAATGAAAAAGTTCAGATGGACATATCTTCCAGGGTGTCAAGTGAAGTAGGGTAACCAAAAAATAGGAAAATAGGAATATTTCAGTCAAGAAAATAGGAAAAAAATAGGAATCCTTGAGGTAAAATAGGAGGAAAATAGGAAGAATTAATGGCCTTTAAGCACATATTTAGGAATAAATGCTTAAGAGTGTCTGATTGTTCACAGCCATTTCAACATTTATAATTTTCAAAGAGAATATTTCAAACCATTTAAAACTTTTTAAGCAGTTTGATTACAGAATTACCCCACTTCCTGGGGACTTATTTCCACTCTCAAAATTGATATCAGGTGCCTGCCTTGTTGGTGTCGGTGGAGACACACTTATAACTATCCTAATACACCAATAGTTTCCTCATACAAATCATCAAAACTGGTCTAACTCTGGGAATCAGAATCAGAGGAGTCTCTCCATAAATGCGAGAGTTGTGATGTTGGAGAGAACCAAATATAATGAAAGAACCATCATCAGAATGAGATTTGTAAAAGAACTACACCTTTTTCATTTTGTGGCAGTTACTAAAAAACCGGGATAATTAGCGATTTTGGAATGATTTAAGAGGTTAATTTAGCTGATCTCTTCAAAGTTGTAATCGTGCATGTTGACCGATGTGTACAGTTGGTTGAAGGCGCGCACTACGGAAAACGCTTCATTTGGGCTACATAGTTTGAGGAAAACAAAGCTGTACCGGTCCGTATCTACTCTCTCTCACTGTATGGGCATATAATGTGTTTTCCATCTGAATAAAGCCTGTGTGACACATACATTATCGAAAATGGGCACATCAAAAGTATTTTATGGACGTGTATATAGGTTTAAACAGATACAACAAAGAAATATATATGCATGGCTCCTGACGCGGGAGAATTGCGTCAACTTTTCTGACGTTCTGTATCCCAGCGTCATGACCCAGTTATTGGAGTTTCAAAATGAAACCATGTCATGCCTTCGCCGTGCTCATCTCGCATCGCTTATTTGTAATTAAAAGCAATCCAGGGTAGATGGAAACATTTTGAAATAAATTTTGGAACATATGAAATGCTTTTGATCAAACTCTTGTTATATTTTACACAAATGCCGATCTTTATTCTCTGTGATCTGGGCTCGCGCTAGGGTTTATTTTCCTTTAGCCACTGTGGCGAAATACCCAAGAAATATTATCGCCACAATGACTTCCTTTTCGCCACAAAGAAACCATCATTAAAACGCACATTGTTGTGTAAATGAGGCTATAACTCGTATGAATTAATATATAATATTTAAATGACGTCATCCATATCATTTTGAGGCCTTTAAGACACAATCTTATCGTGCATAGTGCAATATATATCAGTTTATAGGTTTGATTGACTTAATTCTACATGATAAAATTGGCTGCTACTTGCTCAATGGGCAAGTGAAAGTGGTAGAGATTTGTCGAGCCCTGCAGTCTCTATATTACATACATAGTATGCATATCACCCCCGCCTACATCCCAAATCTTAGCTCCGAATTCCCAGAATCAACGAAGGTATTAACTGTTTACTGGATTCACCATCATTGAAAATATATACAACCAAGTACAAATTATATATTAGTGATTTTCTATGTATACCCATTCGATCATGTTTTTAGCCCAGAACAGTCACATATGGTATTGGTCGTGAAACAGTACTAGATGAAGGGAAAGAAATGATTGAAAATATCGTTTTATTAGAGATATTTCGTTTTCGCCACTGTGGCTAAATCAGAATATCAAAATTGATATTTCTTGCGCCAAACTGATTTTCCTTTCGCCATTGGCGATGTGGCGAATGGCTAGCGCGAGCCCAGGTGATCTTAGCCACTTTAAAGAGGAAGGTAACCATTTCATACCGATCGCAATACAGTACCGTGACACCCACACCACTGGCGCCGAGGGCACTTGTCCTTAGCACTAAACCGGAAGTCAACACGAAGTCGAAAAATAAGTCACATCATTTCCGCAGAGAGCATGGCAGCATTTACACTGAAATACAAGAAAGAAAGTATCAAACTTAAAGTTACAGCCGATTTCAATGACATAATTTGTCATGTCTTTCTGATACTTCTTGCCATATCGCTGATGATTTTGGGCCTCGCTTACCTATGTGAGTAACAATAGAAAACTTTGAAACTCTCACCCACTGCACTGTCAAGTGAGTAGCGGCTGCGAGTTGCGTCTTGGGTAGCCTATACTAGGCCTCGACTTCCCAACTTAATTTACTATGTCCGTCCATGCCATATACCTTTTAATCAGCTTGTAATTCACGTTCGGGAGAAGTGAGGGATGATACTGTGTCTATTATTGGCCCATATTGACACATCATGTGAATTTCAGTAAACATTACTGATGAATGTTGCTAAACATGGACTTGACTTATAAGCAGAGACAAAATTGACAATAATGAGGTAGGTTAGGCATACTGAAATGTGGCACGATTCCGCCACTAACCCCCGGTTACTTATTGTGGAAAAACCACACTTATTGCGGCAGTACACTTATTGCGGCAGTACTTATTGTGGTTTCTTATGGTTTATAATATTTAACATAAATAAATTGATTGTATGTATAACTTGACTGGTATTTTGTAACTAACTTGAAACTATAATTATTTGTAATAAGTAGGCTATACAATTACATTGGATCACCAGTAGTGAATAACCTCAAGGGGAGGGGCAGGGTATTAAGGGGGAGGGACGGGAGAGGGAGAGGTTTGTTAGAAAAGCTTTCGAAAATGTTTGAAACATAATTGATAATTTTATTCATTGTAGAATGCATGTTAGCAGATCATTAAATAAAATATTGAAGCCTAGAATTTGGCCAAATAGATTCAAGGGTTGTGAAATAAACATATAGGTCGAAGGGTCTGAAATATCATCACCTTGAATCCTGTTGGAATATTTTAAATGGCCTTGAAATGTTCGGAGATTCCCAGTTTCTTACACAGGGAAGTCAGTGCCGAATATTTATTGCATCCCTGAGTGTAAATGATTGACCTACTTATATAATATCGATCAGCTGATGGAACCAGGTGCAAATTTATTTTCCATGAAACCTTGTGTAAGAATTCTAGAATAGTTTTAATTTGCCCTGTATTGGTGTGACTTCCTTGTGATCAAACGGCCAACATTATAATATTGCCATTTTATCATTTACAGTGTTAGTAGTATGAGGCACCCATGTCCAAGTTCCTATGTTCCTATGTTGAAGATTATGTTCCTATGTTCCAGATTGTTTTAGGTAAGTAGAAATTAATTATTATCAGGGTATCGCGCGTGTTAATATAATCTCATTGATTATACACAAGATTCATATGTCAGTCAGACCAAATAATGTTTGTTTCTTAAATTGAAACTGACAACCCACTGCGCTAGACTTTAATCTAGAGCTTATCAGTTAGTGATAACAATATCTGCTGATAAGCTTGTGGCTAATTTATCCAAAAACATATCAATCTGTGATTATAGCTTATCGGTGTTATCCTGTCTATCACAAGGTGATATATATTACAAAATGCTGTTTAATATCTTTGGAAATTTAACTTTCTAAATGATTGGACTGTGACTTCCTTGTGATCAAATGGCCAACATTATAATATTGCAGTTTTATTATTTACAGAGTTATGAGGCAGCCATGAGTTAGGCAGCACCACCAGGCCCACACGGATGCACAACCGTCAAGGTGTTCTGACGCGCAGTGATTATACCACCACCACAGCAGAGCCATGACTTTCGTAGTCTATAGTTAGACTGGACATTTTAACGTTTGTACATCCTGTGGTGAAATAGTAAAAATTGAAATTTCTATGGCGTATTCTAGTGTTCCTGTTTGATGTACAATAAATATCGCATTCATGTTGAAAGTTACAACCTCAAGTTACAATTAGAATATTCCGGGCATCAGGATCTCATTAAATGAGATTGAGGTTATCGAGTACTTGTATTCTCGGTACAAATATAGTTATCGCGGCGACATCACCTGTAATTATCTGCTCTTATAGTCTAGTCTAGGTCGAAACTTGGTCACTTATCGAAATATAAAATTCAACTCTTTAATCTGGAATGTGTAACTGATAAATTGGTATACTAATAATTTTAGAGCCATACTTGAGATTTGAATTATTTTTCAGAATTAAAATCACTTATGTAACCCTGACAACCAACTCAGCCTAACTATGGCTATGCTCAGGGTCAATTGGAGAGATGTCTGGAAACATAATGTCTACGGGCCTTATTTAGTGTTTCAGGCTAGAAGGAAAGTACCAATCAGCCTGATAGTAATCCAAATTAATTCTGGCCACTTTGATCTTACAAATTCACAAGAAAGTGCAAGAGAGGAGGGCATTATCCCCACCACCCCCATCATCCCTTCACAAGTCCAATCACTGCTTGTAACCATGATTAGGAGTAAAGCGACCTCAAAGTGGCCTGAAGATCGGGAAGAAATCACATTTCACAAAGGGATAGGTGTACACACTTATGTCATGTTTTGTATATTTTACGGGGAAGAGGGAGAATTACCACAATACACTATTAGCAACTAGTACTACAATAAAATAGTAGGGATACAAGGACGCCATTTTAGATCGACACGTAGCTGGACGATTCAAAGTAGGTCAGGGCATAGTTAATGTTATGTGGTAAATATTGTACAGTAAATCCACTGACTTAGTGTAGGTAAATTGGCTTATTTTTCAAATAAAATTATATCATAAGTTAGCCGACTTGTATATGAAGTAGGCGCTAGGCATAGTAAAGAAAAGCAGGGAACGAAGGTGATGGTTGCGGAGGAGCGAGCGAGACGGTTGCTACTTACATTGGCGGAATGCACTCAATATCCATCGCACTCTGGGATATTTGACTGCTAGGGCGTATTTGTAGAAATAAGGAGACTTGTCACATTAGGTAGAAAAGTATCCAGTTCACAAGTCCAATCATTGCATGTATCCATGATTGGGAGAAATGAGACATCCAAGCGGCCTGAAGAAGGGATGTGTATCGGCGAGTTGGGCCTCGAGTGTCTGGGTGGTGATCGCCGGCGTGCGATACAAGGACGCCATTTTAGGTTGACACGTAGCTAGAGGATTCAAAGTAGGTCAGGGCATAGTTAATGTTATGTCGTAAATATTGTACATTAAATCTACTGACCTAGTGTAGGTAAATTGGCTTATGTTTCAAATAAAATTATATCATAAGTTAGCGACTTGTATATGAAGTAGGCGCTAGGCATAGTAAAGAAAAGCAGGGAACGAAGGTGATGGTTGCGGAGGAGCGAGCGAGACGGTTGCTACTTACATTGGCGGAATGCACTCAATATCCATCGCACTCTGGGATATTTGACTGCTAGGGCGTATTTGTAGAAATAAGGAGACTTGTCACATTAGGTAGAAAGGTATCCAGTTCACAAGTCCAATCATTGCATGTATCCATGATTGGGAGAAATGAGACATCCAAGCGGCCTGAAGAAGGAATGTGTATCGGCGAGTTGGGCCTCGAGTGTTGGCGTGGCGCGTTGAATCAGGTCGTTGTGGCCCGACACGAGGAATGGGGAACAAGGTCAAGCATAATAGCCTACATTCCAAACAGACATTGCACCGAAAAACTTATAATTCAAATTCAGATTATCAAAAATTGACAACAGACAGTCAAATGGGTACATTTGGTATGCTACCCCCTCAATGCCAAATAATGTTTGAAAAATTAATGTTACCTAAGCTAATATAATTATGTGTCATAATAACCTCCATAAATTATAGGGCAGTCATAAGCAAGGCTAAACAACGGGGCAAAATATTGGCCGTAGGAGTATGGCGAATGGGTGATATTAGAACGGTGGGAAATGACAGTGTATACCGGCCAAAGGAAAGAAATATTAGTTGACAGATACAGGTACAATTATCGGGAAGTTTGTCATTACTTGTAGTTTCTTTTGTGTGTCTGCTATAGATGAAACCCCGAGATAAAACACATAGCCTACGTGTACTGGACCCTGCCATATTATATGAACAGAAAAGAAGAAATATGAAGGAAATGTATAAAGAACTTATTCGCCATTTAATTAAAATACTATATGCTGTGAAGATCTTAGACGCATTCACATACAGGATTACCTTTTCCATTGTGATATCCTTTAAGTCTACATTTTGCTAATGATGGAATTACATAGATGTTAAGTTTCCATTGACTGGCCAATTTTTGTGTACCATAACATAAGTGTGTCTATGAAATGGATAGATCAGCCTGGGGGTGGTTTCGCAGATAAAGCGCATTCTTTCAAGTAGCGGTGGGATGTCCTGTCACACGTTCCTCTCGCGCAGGCTTTATTCATTTCATTTCATTGATCTTGAAGTTAGCAAGGGAGGGAGGGAGGTGGGATGTCCTATCACACAGTTCCCAGGGGGTAGCGCTAATTGGACAGTGATGTAATTAACACCTATGTGATTGGTCCTGCGAATTGGTGGAAAGGTTGTACCTAACGGTAATTGGCCCAGGGGTTTGGCTTGCAGGGGAAAACTCCAGTACAAAAGAAATAACATTGTCAGTTCCATATCACTTCAAGATGGAACGCACTACTAAACCTGATCCACTATATAGCTACGAGTACCGGGTCTATTATGTGAGTAGTTAGCCTACCGTATATTAACGTTCAACTGAGTTATTCGGCATTAATATTTTCAATTTAAATGTGATATTTATTTAGATAGCGGGTACATGTTGCTATTTCTTTCATTAGGGGCCATCCACAAATGACGTCATGCTTTTTTTGGCCATTTTTGACCCCCCCCCTCCCCCCCATGTCACGTTTCGTCACACTGTGCCAGACCCCCCCTTAAAACTGATAAAAAATGACGTCATGTTTGCAGCACCCCCCCCCCAGCCCAACTCCCCCTTTTAAAAAAGGTTATCATTAATTAGGTATAACATCATAATTAAATATCCAGACCCCATTATTAGAACTATGATCCACAACAGTGAAATCACTGTATTAAAAAACCCCTGAAGTCCCAGAATGTGAATAGGCTACTTTACAAATTCATTTAGTACCACGGCAACTATGGTGACCTCAATCCTAGCTCAGAGTCAAGGCAGGCACTTTTCCAGGGCCCTGATACTTTCACTATAGGTGTCAAATTTTGCCAACATATACCAGCAATAAATTTTGCTTTGTGTCCAACAAAATAAGGCAAGATTATCAACCACTATGTTAAGGTTAGTTTTCTGCCTGCCAATGGACGTGGGTCTAATGAGTTGCACATGTGCAGAGAGGTTTGGCAGTGGTATAATACCCAAACGCATTAAGCCTGATTTGCATATTGTGCACAGTTATGGAGGCTATAGTTTAGGATGTAGTAATGGAACATATCACATTAAAAGGCTTTTACACAAGATCAAGTCCGTGTAGTCCCACAGGGGTCAGTTCCATGACCACTTCTCTTCATAATATATATGGTCAGTTCTCAGAAATAGGGTATTTTGGGCTAAAAATTTAAATGCATTGAAACTACTTGCCATTTACAGATATCATTGTACATATAATGAAGGGTTCATAACAAAAATTGGGCACACTAATTTTAAAAACTGCATTTTCTAACGTTGCCACCCCAATGCTTTTGGATAAAAATATTGTAGAGGTAATGAGGGTTATTTTTTAAATTTCAATATTTTTGTTTATTATTGTATCATTAAGCTAACGTTTCAAGCTATAGAATAAGATCAAAATTGATTTTATTTTGAATTTTTCTATTTCAAGGCATTTTATTTGAAAATCATCTTAACTCTTTGACACCCAAAGTTTAAGGGCATGGCCTTGTTCTAATCCTTGTCAAATATTCTTGATTTCTCAAAATCAATATTTTGGTATTCTTTAGCAAAAATACATTATTCTCATTATATCCAATTTCATTATCTCTCTTGCAATGTTTTATGTTGCCAGCCCATTAGTGCATCCGGGCCAACCCCAGCTTAAATCTGTCCAAAAATAACAGAAAAAATGTTAGGTTGAAATTAAAAATTCTATGACATTAACATCTTATGAGATGCTTTAAATTGACAAAGTTTCATTTGATAATCAATAATTGTGTAGACACATTTTTAAAATGAATGTCGTTAGGTTGGCAATGTTTAAACTTCCCCAACATGACCTTTTTTTAATGATTCAGATCTCATTGAAACAGTTTTTCTGATATGCAATTATTCAATGTTTGTATTCAGAATAAAGTTGTTTGAGATTACATATCAGAAACAAAATCTCACTAGATAATTATTTTTGATCCCTAGCTGAACCCTTTAAAAGTGCATTGGGATGGCAACGTTAAAATTTCCCAAAAGAAAAAATGAATTAAAAGAAATTAGCAATATTTCCAAACCCTATATTTTGTATGTATTTATAGCCAATAGATAGGAGCATTATTTCAGACACATGTTATAATAATTTGATGTTTTTTACAATGCTGAGTAAACTCTATTTGACAAAATTATTTTTTCCTCTGCATAAAAGTCGGTTATGTGGGTGGATTTCTGCCCATAGGGTGGCCATTTTGTGTTTTAGCTATATAAAAGTATATGTCCCATGAAAGGTCTATCTAAGCTGCATCGATTAGTTTAAAATGTATTCATATATAATAAACTGGTTTCCATGAGGGGTTCAGAACCCTGAGTACATGGTTAATATCAATACTCTGAAGAACCTTCAAAGGTGAGTGACAAAGTCCTTAGATATGTATAAGGAACTTGACTTGCCTACCCTTCACTTTAAAAGATTAAGAGGTAACATGTACACGCTACTGGACTTGATTGTAACAGGACATAATGTCAACTGCCTCAAGAACGATCTTGAGGACATGGAAATACTGTCCTTGGCATTGGGACTGGTCGGGCAATGGGTGTGGTACCAGTCATTGTATTGCTACCTCTGTGTAAAATGCATAGGTCTATATCAGGAAAAAATTGCATGACCTCCAACACCAATGGTGCGTAAAGATGAATGGCTGGAATCCATATTAGCAGACATTTCCTATACCAACAGACATGCTGCTAGAGATTTTGTTACATATTATTTATTTAATAAAGGCAGTGTAAGGCTGCCACTCAAGTTACATGACACCAGTTCCTATTGATTTTTTTTTTTTTAATTCAGTTTAAGGCAAATACATTATTTAAATTATTATAGAAAAAACGCAATATTCCTCAGGGATGTTTTCTCACAGTGCCATTGTTGAAGTTTGATTTGCAAGAAAACTAGAATGATCTGGATATATCTAGATATAGAGGCCATAGAAGCATGTCCAGTAGCCTTTTATTTTAAGGTGTATTTCAAATGAATTTTACTTAGAGCACAAATTTCCACGTTACGGTAGTCTTTTTATCAAAAATATAAAAACATGATGTCATACATGAGGTGACCCCCCCTCCCCCCATTGTCATACCTTGTCATAAAAACTCAACCCCCCCTCCCCCCCTAGGGCATGACGTCATTTGTGGATGGCCCCTTAGGATAGTCAAGGTGACAAGCATGAAACCGAAATGCGCGCTGCAGTTGAACCCCAGGTAACCTAATTATGTGTGCAAACTAATGACTGAAGCACCTTGGTATTGAGCATTTATAATATTGTAAGCCAAGTAAAGTGTCGTTGCCATCAACACAAGTCTCAGCCTAAAACTTTATCAATTTAACCAATTCAGAAGCAAACAACAAAAGATGAAGAATTCGACGAATTTGTGGACGCGTTGCTTTGTAGCTGGGAGTCGCTACCACGACCACCACCCAGAAAGAAGGTATTTAGTTCGTCAAAAACATTGTGAATAATATCTCTTTTCTATATATATTTAATGGTGTAGCCTTTATATATAAAGCCTGTAGAAAATGTTCACTTGAAGGTCGTTTGCAAAGTATGATATCTGCAATATCAATTATGCTTCAACTTGTCCATTAATTATAACAGACAAAACGCAACGAAAGAAGGAAGGAAGTACGGGAACAAGGAACTCAAAGTGACATCACCTTGACACATAAGGTGTATGCTGCTGACATCTATACGCCTGAATTAGTTAGTTGGGAAGGGAAATCCATAGGAATACAAACGATAGTAACAGGGAAAATTTTGACTTTCGGGTAGAGTAAATAATATGTAAACAAAAATTTCAGTTGGTATGCTGTTTTGGTAGGTGTTTATTTTAAGTTAGGTTAGTCATTGTTATTTATTCTAAAAACTATTAACATTCTATCACTGTATGAATCAGAAATAAATAAAAAAAAAACACATTTAATCAACAATCTTATGAGCTCTGGTGTTCCTTATTAAACTGACTGATTAGACTTTAATCGATGCCTTCGCGGACTAATTTGTCAGACTGACCTTCATATATTCATAATATATTCATAACTCATAATGCGATAATTATCTGCGTATGTCCCATTACGTGAGGCAGGTTCGCTGACTACAGATATCTAACCCTCCCTAAATCGGTGTTTCAATGTAATCAAGATTCACCCACCCCATTATTAAGAAAAATATTGGTGCTGGCTAGGACGCCCATAGGATTAGTATTGAGTCATGTTCAAATAAATTAGTTGACGATATTTGCTTTTAAATGAATGGCGGATGTACCCTGATGTTCAATTTGGTTATATTATATCCTTGTTTTGACTGAAAACGGTATATTCTTCGAGTAATTTGATGTTTTTGTGTCTAAAATGTCAGGCCCATAGCCATTTTTAATTCGTTGAAAATTAAGCGAGGAGGCATCTTTGACGTCGTATAAAATAAAATATATTCAATATATCTGGCTGGAAAATATTGGAGGGGCTCTAGGTAGTGGTTTCTGTGGTTCATTCCAAATTTATATGTCTTGTTTGACCATTCGAGATTTTAGGAGGGTACGAAAATGCAACATCAGTCAATTTTAACATGTTTTATTAAGATTTTTCGGTTTTTCCACTCCTTTTGCCGAATGGTTTCAAAGTATTTTGTTTCTGGCTTAGAATTTTCCTGGAGAACTTTTTAGTCCCAAGAGATCTCTCCATTATTGTATCTGTAGTCACAATACTCATGAAGCTATCAACATGTGAAAATCGTTCCCCAGGCAATGAAAAAGCCTACTTCAAACTAGAGTGTTCATTTAACTTCGAATGATCATCCGATTTGAAAAAGGAAAACAGTTCTGTTATTGTCTTGATTTTCTCCTTTAAGTAAACTCAGTTTAGAGTTATTTGGATATGTGTAATTTTTGGTATGCATGATACCTACTAAATAGATATGGACGGCGAAAATTTACATTTTTCAAAATTTCCGACGACAATTTTGCCTTTTTTGGGTCATATATCCTTCAAAAACCCAATTGCTAATGATTTAGACAATAAATGGTCACTTCATTACTGCAATAGATATGCAATGACCATTGCGCAATGGTAGCGCAATAAAAATACACTGACATTGCATTCGGAAATCGTGTATACAAGAAATCGCCCATGACATTAAAGTTGCATTTTGAGCGATAATTTCCTATACTGGTTACGTAGTCTAGGGGAATCTGCCCACTATATGGATAAAAAGATTTTAAAATTATTTCCATATTTTGTGTTTTTAGAGTTGTCATGAATTTCAATGCATTTTCTATATGGACGGCGAAAATTTACATTTTTCAAAATTTCCGACGAAAATTTTGCCTTTTTTGGGTCATATATCCTTCAAAAACACAAATTCTAACGATTTAGACAATAAATGGTCACTACATTACTGCAATAGATATGCAATGGCCATTGCGCAATGGTAGCGCAATAGAAATACACTGGCATTGCAGTCGGAATTCTTGTATAAAAAAAAACGGCAATAATTTAATGGGAAAAGATCCTTTAGTTATCTAAATAATAAATGTAACTTGATGATTGTTGTAGAATGTAATATAGCAAAGGAATAAGATACTGCAATGGGAGTGCAATAGAATTACACTCCTATTGCACTCAACTAGAGACTTGACTGCAATAGGAGTGTAATTCTATTGCACTCCCATTGCATTGCACTCCATTGCACTCCATTGCCCTCCCATTGCAGTCGCCATTGCACTCCATTGCACTCCATTGCACTCAGTGCCCATAGGGAATATAAAAGTCTGGTAAAACAATTAAACGACAAAATATTTGCATTTAGAAGAATAAGGCCAAATATTACAAGATTAGCGGCTATATTAATTGCAAAAGCGAAATTGTTATCTATATTTGATTATAGCTTGTTTAGCCTTTGTTGTCTAACCCAGACTGATCTGGGTAAATTACAAAAAATTCAAAACCGAATTCTTAGAATCGCTTTAAGCTGTGACTATCGAGTAAGCAATATTGAAATTTTAAGATTAACGGGTGTTATGAGCATTAAACAGAGAATGAGATATAATTTATGTAACATTGGACATAAGGAAGTTTATAAAGAAGGTAATGCTGTGTTCCCAGCTAGAAATACAAGACAGGCCATGGCACCTATGTTAGGCAACTTTGCACCCAAGACAAATAAGGATGAGAGATGTTTGTGGAACTGTATTAATGTAAATTGAAATGGACTTAGCGCTGATTTGAGATTGATAGGTGATGAAAGGTTTTTCAAGAGTCTCCTAAAGAAAAGAATTAAATTAGAAAATGGATAAACATAACCCCACACACCCCCCCCTGCCCCCCCCCTCACCCCCACCCCCAAGAAAACCCTCTTTTTGACCTCCCCTTTGCCTAACACTCACAAACTGTGAACTGGAGAACTTGATTAATCTAGACATGTATTATGTACCCCTTTATCCTTTATTATAATTCTTATTCTTATTCTTATTCTCGTATAAATTATTCTTATTCTTGTATATATATAGATGTATGTTATTGTATATAGGATGGAAAAATGTAAAACCATCAACAGCTTGAAAGATAACAATTTGTTTGGAAGTATCATTATATTATATAATGTCACACTGATTGCAAAAATTTGTTAACTAGCGTGATAATGAAGTAACTAATTACTGCAACACCACCATACAAAAATGGAAATTGATCAGTTATAATATATTCGTATTAGTATTAACACGTTCCATCATCTCACCTCTCTGTAAGAGGCAGAAGTAAATAATTAGCCAGGAACACTATTTTTCTCTCATCAACTCATTTATTCACCCCCATCTCATCTCATTATTATCATACATTACTCTTGTGAAAGAGCAGAGACATATATTATTCGTAAAAAATCTTTAATGCTATGTTTTTTTAAAATTATTGAAAGTATGTACATAAAGACTTATGATATGAACTCAAATACGCCTAGGTCGCACTATAAAGGTAGATAAATTGTAAATGGAATGAAAGTGCATATATGACCGTGATTGCTAAATTATTATGAAGAATCCCTGTAACCCTGACTGTATAATATATTGTAAGATATCAGGGCATGCGGAAAATCACCCCTAGGGTGAAATTGCATTATATTGTTATTAATTCCTGAATAAAGATTTTTAGAACAAAAAAAAATTTACCTGCATGTTAATAACAAGGGTGTAAAATATACAATTATTGTTAGATAGAAAGTTGGAGCTCGAGTTTACTGGATTCAATTTAATTGTGATGAAGACTGAGAGTTGATACAGCTTTCTCATTATTATGTTAAGTCCACTGTTGGGACATATGATGGTGATAAGACATTATAATTAAGGTAACCTCACTAGGAAAATTAAGGGAACAAAATTGGATTTTGGAAACTTATTGTAACAAATGAGAACTGTTCAAAACATAATTTGCATGGCTTTCTTGAAGAATCTGTGTTGTCGCAGATAGAAAAGTCCCTTTTACTGTTGATGTGATTGTGATTATAAAGGAAATAAAAACATTTCTATATGTGGTGAGTTCACTTTAAAGTAACTGGCTCTAATTACTGAATGAACAACAACCCAGGTTCCCTTCCGACGGCTCTGGATCTCGACACGGCAAATAAAGTCACAAACACAGAACTTAAGTCTTATTTGGGCTTTATTGCCACCCACAACCAGACTGCAAGACTGAACCAAGACTGAACCAAGACGGAACACAAGTGCTCAGCCAGGAGCAGGTCATACCTGTCCTCTTTCTCTAAGAAGGGGGTGACACCAGGCATTCACATTATCAAAGCACACAGTACATGAAACTTGGTTATACAGAAATACAGTGAAATGTTATAGGCCTGTCCTGAGTCGGAGGTGGCGGCGCCATCGGCGCTAAAGCAAACTATATAGGGGGACGCCAGTAAGTACACACATCAGTGTTATAGCATTGCAGGAGTGGGACTTTGAGGGTTACTTATACTGAAAAGACTAAAAAAGTACATGGAATATTTGTTTTACATATTATAAAACCTTTAGGACATATAGACATATGTTTTAACGTTCGAAAACTATATTTAATATGATATATTATATATAGGCTTATAGACCAGAGTGCGGAAAATTAGCAATTTTAAACATCAGAACAGGCTAGGCTGCCAATTCAATTGCTCATTTCCCTAAATTGTTCAGTATATATTTTATGTAAAAACACATATTTAGCAAGTGAGGTGGTAGGTCTTCCAGCTATTTAAAACAAATATTTCATGTCCTTTTCATCCCCTCTACCCTTCCACGAAAAAGATATGCTGAAATATAAGAACTACGGTAGGCCTACCAGATTTCTATGGTTTTTATACCGTACTCTAGTTACTATAGTCCTGCGGGCAAGTGCATGATTTAAGTAAGATGAGATCCCTGATAAAATAAAGCAAATCTTGTTTTGTTACAAAGAAAGTATGATATTTGATAATTTAATTGTGTGAACGATCAAGATCAAGAACGATCTATCCGGTGATAAACGGGGAAATGCCTCGCCCAGTTTGCCCACATCATAAGATGCTCAAGTGCTCAACTCAATGTTTATGCTTTGATCGACTTCCGTTGTATTATTTGGCGACGTTATTTGGACTGCACAAGATGGGGGAGGTGGGGAAGGAACAGGGCAGATGGGGAACGGGGAGAGAGGATACTGGGGAAGTGATGGGGCCGGGTGGTGAAGGGGAAAGATATGGAAGACCTTTTACCCATCAACCGATGTCAAATATCCGAATCGGATGCCGAAATCGGATGCCCGAACCAAACCGAACCGAACCCCGAACCCATACCGAACCCCGTATTATAATTGCCATTATAAAGCATAGCAAACAACTCTCACCGAAAAGAAACAATTCGGAAAAATTGTCTTTTTTTCGGCCTCATTTCGGCCTCGGTTCGGTAATCACCGACCTTTATAATTTGCCGAATGATCCGATATCCGAACCGAGCCGAACCGATATTTAATAAATTCGGGAAAATCTCTATTTTATTCGGCCGAATTCGGCCGAATTTAGTCCGAATTCGGACTAACTTCGGACTAAATTCGGACGTCACATATTGGGCCACTGTGTCGCCATTTCCCAACGGATTGGAATACTTTAAAAAGCTCTGTAATGCTGACATTTTCCCGGTTCGTTTGGTATACAATACAAGTTCATAGTCTTAATTAACTTGCCTGTACAGACGTTAATTAATAATTTAATATATTTTTTTTCATATTGTAAAATATTCACCTTATATAATACATTACTAGCAACGATTGCCAAATGAGGTACAGATAATGATTCAATAATTATAGGATTTTAGGACAGTCAAATAGATATGTTCAGGTATTTAATACATTTTAAATTTTGGAAAAGGCTCAAATAGTTTTCAAGTAATGAGCATAAGTATTCGGACATAATTTTAGACGTTATTTAGGCAAATTAGTTATACCTGAGTATAATGAGTAATGAGCGGCACTATGTGTAGAAAGACAGAGAGAGAGAGAGAGAGAGAGAGAGAGGAAAACAGAGACTTGTTATGTATATATGTGTTATGTACACTGTATGTTATGTATACTGTATATTATGTATACTATATGTTATTTATATTATATGGTATGCGGTATATATACATATATGTACGGATGATATATTGTATGTATATTATGGTGTATGTGGCCAATTCCACCAATTTGGCAACATTTGGTCTCCTACTGTCATAATCATTTTATATCATTTTCTGAGTCAGGTGTGTATGTCAGGTATGTATGTATGTATGTGTATGTATGTATATGTATGTTATATAAGCATAAAAGATTGCAGAATGCCGAGTTTTCCGAAATTCGGCCGAATTCGGCCGAGTTTCGGCCAAAACTCGGCCGGGTTTCGGCCGAGTTTTGGCCGAATCGGATATCCGAAGTTCGGTATATGGGTAAATGGTCTTCCATAGAAAGAGCCTAGGAATAGGGAGGGGAGGGCCTAGGTTTTTTGCGTCACCTCTGCCTCTTTAAAATGTAGTTTCCAGAGGCTCTGGAAACTACATTTTAAATAGATCTACATGTTTGGACTTTCATTTCAGTTCTACCCATTTAAATTGAACAGTGTCTAGGCCTACCCGTTGATAAACGGGGGCAGCTAGTTGTTGATTATTTTCTGTCATACCTCCCTCGGCTCCCTGTGAGGAAGGGCCGGGGGCGGACAACTCGAACGGCGGACAAGCTTTGTTACCTTACTAACAATGTTCAGTTTGACTATGGGAGTTACAGCTAAAATAGGTTGCCCTCTGTGATTTTTACATACCAAATCGCCAGGATAGGCCCTTATATATATTGTCGAACCTCTAAGAACAATGGAAACTATAGGTTGCAGCAGTATAACACAATAAGAACATGATAATTGAAGTCCGCCGACGCCTTTGCTATGCATAGCCATAGTTTATAAGTGTCAAGTTGTCCCCCGAGTCCACTCACGACCAGTGCGCATCGGTTTTGCGCACAATATGGCGGCGCCCATACAGTAACACACTACTTCGGTATACACAATAAATATTATGCTGTGGTTAGATACATTGTAAAAATCATGTAAATGGGTGATAATACTAAAACCTAGCTATCATTGAACTAGCACAATTCCGAAACCTCATTTCATGTTCAGCCAAGCGTTGACATGAGCACGGCGATGTCAAGGACATCAGGCCATAGAATAACAACTGATGCAGAGAGCTATTTAAACCTCTGTTCCACTACATATAAAATATATATTGCAGTTCTGTGACTGTTCAGACACTGTTTTGCATGCATTGGCTGACTTTCCAATGGACATTTGGTGTAAACCAGTTGATTCGTGACAATCAAGCGAGCAATTTAAGACTGACAAAATTAGAATGCAGTGCATAATTTTTTCTACAAATTTTAGACAAATGCAAATTACTGAACCAGATTTTATTTTGGAAAACTGTAAAAAGTTGCTGTATGAACCCATTTTTCTTTATAAAGGAGAAAAGACCTAACCCATTTTTAAAAGATTGAAAATGAATCTACCGTAGCGGAAGATAGAAATGAAACAACTTTGGATCCTTTCTTTTCCTAAGACTTCCATAATAGCCTCCTATTATGAATTATTAAATCATCAAAAACCTTTCAAATTTTAAACATCTGCCATTACAACTTACGCAGAATTCTATGAAAATGTTCTTACTAAGAGATTATATAGTTAGTTACATCTATTAAATTTTATATTCATACAGATAGGCCATCAGCTGTACCCCAAAAGAGTGATTTTCGTTCCGGATTTTGGGCACTACTTTTTAGTAGCAGATTCCTATTGCTAATACCCTATATTATAATATCCCAAAAGTTCTCCATGCAATTCCTGCCAGATTTTGAGTAATTGGGCATTGTTTCTGACAGTGCAAAGCCTATGGAGCCAACGGTCTGGCTTCATTTAAATGGTCATTTTAATAGAACATCATTTATTTGATGAATGTTGAATCTTCGGTCATACCAATGATTTTTTCATTGATTCCAGATCTCCGGAATCTTCTGATTCTGAATCTGCCATTTTTAACTTTCTAACTTTTGAGGAGCTTTAGTTCTCCATGTTTGGAAAATAAAATGTAAAAAATTAAATAAATAAATAATAAAAAATATTATCTTCTATATTTAGAATGAAGTGACTGATATCAATCAATAGAGAATACTGTGCCCTAAAATTGTTTTCTTTTGACCTAAGATGTCAGTGCATTATTTTCAGAGTTATTAGCAAAATGCCTCATAAAGGTCAAGGTCAAAGGTCATTAATTGTGAGGTATTTTGCAAATAACTCTGAAAATAATGCACTGACATATTAGGTCAAATAAAAACAGTTTTAGGGGACATCATTTCCTATCAATTCATATCAGTCACTTGATTCTAAACCCATTAGATAATTTATTCATTGATTAATTATTTAATTTTTTAACTTTTTTTATTCAAATGTCAATAATTAAAATTCCTCAAAAATTACAAAGTGGAAATTGGCAGATACGAAATCAGGAGATTCTGGAGATTTTGAATCAATCATAAAAATTTAGTAGGACCGAGAATTCAACGTTTACCAAAAAAATGATGGACTATTAAAATTACCATTAAAAATGAAGCCAGACCATAAGCTCCATAGGCTTTGCACTGTCTGATTGACTGCTCATTTTCTTAAAAACTGGCACGAATATCATGGAGAACTTTTATATATTATATATTATAATATATAGTATTAGCAATTGGAAACTGGTGTAAAAAAGTAGTGCCCAAAATCCGGAACGAAAATCATTTTCTAGCCATATTCTGAGGCTCAGCTGATGGCCTAAGAGTCCCTGAGTCACATATCTATGTTCATATAAGGTCCCTCTTTCTAGGTAATAATGACGATGTTAGTGAGATATAATAAATCATGATGTAATACAACAGTAAATACTCATAATTTTGTTATGTAACATTAAGTAACATTGTGTAACCTCATTATATTCATATTAATTATTCATTATCACCCATTTATTATATTATCTCATTAGTAAAATTTCTAATTATGCTTAGCTACCCAGTACTGTGCAAATCTCCGCCCCCTTATTCCTTATGCCAACCCTTAATCGTTAGTACTGCAAGGCTAACTAGCCCCTAACATGTTGGTTGAAACTACTTAAAGGTATTTTGTTCATCTTCTTGTTTTTTTATATGCGCATGCTAAATGAGAGGTGCTATAAAAATATTCATATAGTATGCGTACTATCAAAATGTAGTTGTCTAAAAATAGCTCTGTTGATATGCTTCGCGGAGAGCCAAAAAACAAATCCCGCGATTGGTAATCCACCGGTGATTCTGGTACTATGATTTTAAAAATACATGATAAAAACCACATCATTAAATAGGGCATTAAATTCTCTATTGAATGATATAAGTTTTATTAATGTAGCTCAAGAAATGGCTGCGATATGAACATTTTGATTCAACAATATCAGTATGCCTAAATGCTGCATGATCACACAGTGGGCACCGTAGTAGGCTTACTAACGGGGCTGTCAGTGGGGCTGTCAGCGGAGCAGCGGGGCTCTCTGAGACTTCTTTAATATTTTTTCAGCGATATCTGATAAGATATGATCAAATTTTATGCACATATAATAAATATTGAATGAAACTCGCCAGCTATAATCGAAAATTTATTGGACTTGATGCGTCCACATAAGCACTCTCCCTATGACATCGTGCTTATGTGGATGAATCTTGTCCAATAATATTTTTATTATTGCCAGCTCGTCCCATTCTCCCTATATATAGTTTGTATGTGTTAAACCTTTTTACTATTCATTAGCTGTAGACGGTCCTATTTTCATGTAGACCTTATGTATATCAAAGTGAAAATAAAATGTCAATAATGATAATAATAGATAAAAAAAACAACGTAAAAGCGTTGAACCCCCTATAGATACACAAACCCCAACTCACACTACCAGCCCTTGTCCTCACTGTAATTTTCATCATTCTTTGGCTTTTTAAAGATTTTAAAGATTTATTGGCAGAGAAAATGTTGGCGGGGAGGTCGTTTGGCGGGGAGAATGTTGGGCGGGAAAAATGTATGGCGGGGAGATTGCGGTGGGGAAATTGCAGCGGGGAGATTGTCTGTGGGGAGATGGTTGGTGGGAGAATGACCTTTCATAGACAACTTGATATAGTATGCACCATGCTTTGCATAACAAGACATAAAGTCCCTTAACCCTAATTTTACTACATGAATAACTACTGGTCATAATACTTGCATCACAGAGATCCTAATTTATACCTGCAAAATTATTAGATTATAATCATATCTTGTAAAAACCTTGATATAACATGCACCATAAAGGCTTTGCATTACAAGACATAAACTCACTCAGGGGAAGAAATCCTTGACAGACAAATACAACCAGGAATAAAACCCAATAATAAACAAGTTCACTCACTCAGCTATAGATAGTCAACATGTGCAATTTCTTTTTTAAAAATGTATTTTTTTCCAAATTAAATTTCTGTATTTAAACCTTTAAACTGCAAAACAAAATCCAACATGGTTTAGTTATTACTTTTTTGATGAGCAATTTTGGGGGAAATACGGTAAAACAATTTTGGAACAAATCCCCAGTTAATTAAATTTTCCAGATTTTTCATGAAGTTGTCAGTATGATAACATTGCGCAGAACATTATTCAAGTTCCCCTTTAATAGCGCATGCATCTCAATAAGATGGGTGAAGTCGTCAGAAAAATGTACGATTCACTTTCACCAATTCTCTGAAATTCAGATGAAATTCAGATGAAAATAAAGTTCAAAATACAGTTCAACCTAATTAAACAGATTGCTAGAACCAATGCAAAGCTGAATATACTCAAATTCACCCAGTATTGACCAAATTGCAGCATAGTTTAGTAGAATCTACTAAATGTGACGAATGGTAATTGTGCATTTTCTGACAATCTGACCCCTATGCCGTCCTACCAGGGTTCTCAGCAACCCGGCAGTAAGATCTATAGTATGTGGTCGGTGTGGTCTGTCTACTTAGCAGGCACTGGACCGAATCCTAAGTTTGACCTAGTTTAGAGTAACCTTTTGTAAGGTCCGTTAAAGTAAATATTTTGTTTTCTTTTTCTGTAAATTTTCTGAAAACCTGACCCACATTATTTTTGAAAGGATGAAAATAGGCAAGAATATATGGGCCAAAGTAAAAAAAAATGTACAAATGGCCATATTTCACATGAATTGACATTTTTTCAAACGCACTTTAGAATACCATCCTAACGTATTCCGAATAGCTCACATGTTCCTGCATTTAGGGAAAAAATTGCCTGTTGATAGCTAAAACAGCTGAACTAGGAGAACGATTTGAATTTTGAACCCTTCAAACCCTCTTTTTGATGTTCAGTATTGGCAAATTCTAGTGGAAAAATAATGATTGAATGAAATATTATGCCCCAAATTGCTATTTTTGACTCACAGGACAATTTACAATAGGATATAAACGACTACCGTATGCTCAATATCCTTTGTATAGACACAGTCAGTGTTATGGAAATTATGCCTTACGGAAATTATGCCGTACGGAAATTACGCACACCTCTGAGGCTCTGTGAAGGCAAAGGCCGTGAGCCAAGAATATATATGTTTTCATGTGTATAGAAGATGTTAATTTGTATACATGTGTGAAAGGATTTTGATGTGTCTTTAATCATGTGTGCTATTGGCAAAAAATCGGCGTTATGGAAATTATTCGTTACGGAAATTATTTTCCCTGTTGAGGGCCAGTGAAAGTAAATGATATGAGCCAATGATTTATATTTTCTTATGCATATAGACCATGATAATATGCATATATGTGTAAAAGCATATTGATGTAGATTGATGATTGTGTGTATATTATTGGAAATTAATCAAAAAGTAATTTCCGTAACGAAAAATTGACAAAAATGAGTTTTAAACTTCATGCATTTATCATGTCTTCATTTAACTTCCAATTCCTTTACTTTTTTTTAAGACAAGGGGGATTATATAAACAACTGAATGCACTAGTAGTTATATCATATGATATGTTTGCAAAAATTACAAGGGGATTGTAAAAAGGAAATTACTGCCCAAATGGCCAAAAATCAGCACACCGGGAAAAAAAAGAAATATCCATAATGCAGATTTTTTTAGCACTTTTTGCCCCAAATTTACCCTATTTCGGCTTCTAGATTTGATTGTTCTGTTAATACATAGGCAAACCCATATATGGCCCTAGAGCTTTCATTGAGCTCTATGTACTAAAACCGAAAATGAGAAGAAAAACTAATGATTAAAGAAATTATGGCCTGGCAGAAGCAGAAAGCCTGATTTGTACATATTTTTTTACTTTGGCCCATATACACCTTATCATGTTCTATCCCATGCAGGGTATATAAGTACCGGTACCCAGTTGTGTGTCTGACATGTCAATGCCCTTTTTAAACACCCGGTGATGAGTCTCACCAACAAATTTCACACTTTTTGAAAGACAATAAGATAGAAAGTTTCAGAAAAGGGAACAAGAAAGGTTAAAAAACGGACACAAATACACTGGAAACTATATTCAACTTTATTGCCAGGTATTATAATTGAAAAAATGATACGTTTTGGGAATATTTTCATTTTTATTTTATATTTTGTTGTCTACTGGAACGTGAGAGTAGAAAGTGCCAATATCCTACTGCTCCCAGAATGCCACAGTAGTCATGTGATCCTGTTTGACCTGATGGGTGAATCTCTACAAGACTCTGGTCATGTGACCTACGTCAGTCTGTGTGACCACATGCCTAGACTGCACCAGTACAAACACAGAGAGGTATGTATTTACACTTTTCCTATTTCATAAAAAGGATGAAAATGTTCAAAGAGTGGGGGAAAGCCCGAAATAGATCATTGTATTTCTCTGCATCTTTTTTAAAACTTTTATTGACAAAATTTCACATTTTGTGATATTCATTCAATTCAAAAATTCTTTTATTGCAATCAATGTTGGTACAATGTGGTTGGTCAGTTCTGACTTCACAGCCAACTAAACTAAACTGCGCTAACATAAGAAGAGTCAGTATAAAAGTAATCAATAGAAGTCTGAGATCTAAGAGTCAGCCTTGACGGCTTTCTTATAAATTGTACCAACGAAAAGTTATTCATCAGGCTCTTAAATTCAGAAGAGAGAATAGTTTTGGCAGAGTTGATTATTTTGTAGTCTAGGTTGAAATCGCCCATGAGGAAGAGTTCATGGGAGCGATTTATTTTTGAGAGAATATCCTTCAGTTTTATTAAAAGAGTCTTTGCTAGGCGGTCTGTAAACATTGAGCACAGTGCAACTTTTGTTCCTACCTTTTTGATTAAAGCGATCTGTACTTCTAGCTCTTTACTTGAGATATTAAGAATCTTATAGGTTTCAGTGTCAACTACAAGATCACTCTTAAAATACATGCATAGCCCCCCACCACTCTTCTTTGTAGCCCTATCCAGCCGGTGCAAAGAATATTTTGGAAGTTGAATCATATTATAATGCGTAATGGCATTAAGCCAGGTTTGATTAATCCAAGAACATCTATATCATTACCAGATGTTAGACATTCAATCTGGTTAAAATGCTTACACCGGCTTTGTATCCCCATGTTGATGATATGTTTCATTTGCCAAGTGAAAACAGGTTATTTAACATATCATTATGACAAATATTCATTGGTAAAAATAATTTAGTAGTTTAGTAGGTGGGTTAGGGGTCTATCATCGGCTTTGCTCCTTGCTAAGCAGTTGGTTGGGATCTTTTAGGGGAGGAATTTGCTATACAGACAATATATTTGTCATACCTAGAGTAGAAATTTACTACCAAACCAAGGAATAATGATTTATCCCCTAGTTTACCTCACTTTTCTATATCTATGAACAGAAGACAATGAAGAATAAATATGAATATATATTTATTTGGCTTGGCAGGCAAAGGTATTGATTCTCTTTTACAATTTCCAACGAACGTAAGAATAATAAAGAAAAAAAAACATCAAATGTGTGACAGCTTTGAATGAGTTTGAATGTCCAGGGCTTCGCGCGTTGGTAGTTGCTAGGCTGCGGACAGTTCCGGTTATTCGATCATGTTCCGTCTGTGATATAAATACATATGTGATGTGTTACAGGAAAATGAGTCATAAGTCGCAAAAAATAGATTTTGAGATTCCATTATATTTGAAAAGATGAGATCATGCCGATTCCAATGATAGTAAACAGTCTAATAATCTAATAAGTATTTCTAGATTTTAAATTTGATATTTTCGTTTTTGAAAAAAACGTTTCCGATATTTCTGGGGGTCAATAAACACTAAAGTAACTAAATGTAGTCCATATGAGGACCTTTAAAACGAAAGGATATATTTCATAGATTGTCCTAGAATTTGATACATTGATTGATATAGCTATAGTGAGGCAGATATGTATAACAATCGTGCATTTTGTCATAAAAGCATGAAACTTGGTAGAATTGTAGATTAGGGTCCCAGGATTAATTTCAGATATGGCGCCATCTTGAATTATTATTATTACGGCCGTGGCGGCCATTTTAAAAATGGCTGCCACCAAATAGTCTGGCAATGGGGAAACCTAACTAAAAAATCCCAGAAAAGTCTTTTTCTATCTTGATTTATTATCTATTGGGTCACTAAATAACATTACTGTGCAGTCTGAAGTTCCTGGCATTGAATGACACGAGATATTCAAAATGGCCGCCGCTGAACCCCATAAATCTACAAATAGACATATCTCTGCTTCCAATGGGACTAGAATCATGTTCTACATGTCTAAATATATGTTAATTTAGTCTAGGAATTCAATGAAGACATTCAATAACTCATTGGAGCAATAATTTCTAGTAAAAAATCCCTTTTATTATGAAATAATTCAAGATGGCCGCACCACAGAGCCCTGCAAATCTTTATACCAGCATATCTCAGCTCCTCATGTAGCTAGAAATACATTCCAAATGTCTACATATATGTTTCTGGAACCTAGAAATTCGATGGAGCCATTAGATAAGTCATTGGACCAACATTTCCCAGTGAAAATAGTTTCCTGGTATAAAATAATATATCATTTGTATCAGGTTACCCTATACCATTTCTCCTTCTGGTTATCTACATGTCACAGTCCCTACCACTGCAATCACATAATGCAGTGCATTTCATTCCACTTTTCTTGCATTTACAACATCCTCTGCATCACTTTTTGCATCGACAGCGTACAAGCTCCCTTGATGAAGTAGTAGCCTCAGGCAAAGCTGTCCAAAATGGCTTCCAGTCACTTTGGTCTATCCATCCCCAGTCTCCTGGAGTAAATCTGGAAATATTTCAAGAGCTTTTCCCCAGCAGTGTCCTCCTTGGTACACAGCCCTCTTGATATATGCTGCAACAATGCTGCCTGACTTGTAGGGATAGCTTCCATAGAATGCCCTTTCTTGGCAAACAAATCTTGCCTAGCCTCACTGATGTCCTTCTTGCTACTTGTATGGTCATAGAGCAGGATTGTGAACTGTGCCAGCACAGCCATTTGAGCATCCAATATATGAGATGGTCCAGTTGACAAAGCAAGAAATGTTGCGGTCACCTCATCAAATGCCTTCCATGTCTCTCATCCTGTCTTTTCCCCCTTGTGCTGAAGAATGATACTGTATCACATCCAGTAAAGGCATGAAAGACTGGAAGGGACTTGGATTTGTCTGGTTCAAGAGAACCAGAGGTCTCACGTGCAGCTATATATCAAAAGTGCTGACCAGTTCCAAAGGCGACCCACAGCTCCTTTACTCTTGTTTTGGCTACTGCTGCCACTGCCAGGACAACAACATCAGTATCAACTGTCCTGAGGGAATCTTTTGGAAGCCTTGTTGGACTGCATCTGCCAGGTGCAGGATCATTCTTGTATCAGCCTCTTCATGATTGCAAGGAGCTAGTAGGCTGGAATCTTGTGAGGAATGACAGAGGACCTGTGCTCCATATGTGGTAACAACCTGCTTGTCAGTCTCCATCTGAGAAATATGCTCTGCTAAGAAAGCAAACAACTCTGTTTTGTTGGCATCAACACATAGGAACTGCTGCCAGTTTCCTGGGAGACTGTTGGGTCCTTCAACTCTCCTGATGCCCTTGCCGTGCTTACTTCTGGCCTGGGCCTTCAGACTATTTTCCTGATACTGATCCCATATTACATCTATCTGATCAGTATGCAAAAGTTGGCCTTGTATGTATGGGCATACAACATTCCTGGTGTATTCACTGAATGTGTTAGCAGCCATTGGTTTGAGGAAGTTCACAAGTGCAGCAGCATCAATGATAGTCCCATTTGTTTCTGGAAAATCACCTTTGCTTACTGTGGAATGACCTTCCAAACATAAAAGGAGGTCAGACTATGTTCCAGATCTCAGCTTACCTTGCTGGGATAGTGAAGGGGGGCATGCTTGGTTTTCATGACAAAGGAATTCTTCCAGGTTGCCATCTCGGGACTGGCAGGCAATGTACAGGTGTGAGAACAGGGAGCAATCATTCTTAAGGGAGGAAACTTGCAAATTAGTCTCTGATTTCTCCCTGGTATGTGGTCTACTGAACAAAGTCAGCTTGTTTCTTTTCGTGGGCTGCATGATAGGGATTTGTTGTTCTACTAATCTATCATGTAGATATGACTCATATTGTTGCTGACCTATCTCCTCTACTGAGCTGACCAGAGATGCTACTACAGGGTCCACAATGTCTCCTGTGTCTAGTCTCAGGAGGTCATTTTTCTCCTCCAGGAATGGGTTGCCCATTTCCTCCATGACTCAAACTGAGTGGACTGTGAGACAATCTTGGTCAAATGATCCATTGAAAATACCTTGCATTGCAAAAGTCTCTGTGCACAATCTTTGCAGCCTTTGCCATCTGGCTTCATCAAAACTTGCTTCTGGCTTATTCAATATACAAAAGCAGTTCAGAAAGGGCAATGCCATGGCTGGCCTTGGTAGTTTGATCCTCTTGGTCAGTGTGATCATGCAAAACTGCTGTTTTGTTGTACAGTGCAGCAAGGCAGGGAGTGTGGTATTTAGTCTGGGTGCATCAAGATCAGAATCTGAGGTTATTCCATTCCTTTTTACTACTCTCTGTAACTTTGCAGCACTGAACTTTGAGAGGCAGTATTTGTGCCACTTGGCCTTGTTCACGCGCAGAGTATTTTCTATTCCCCCTCCTTCATTTAAGCTTCTCAGATCTAATATTATATGACATGGGTAAATCTTGCAATTTTTGAAAATGCACAATATTCTCAGCAAATGTTGAATATGCTTGGCCAGTGTCATGACGTTTTGATGCTGCTGGACAATTCAGTGGTCACTGTTTGACAGAGAACACACCTCATCCAATCTGTTTAAGGTGACTCAGTAGTGATTTTGATTATTGATGAATTTTTCTAAAATTTTTACCAATGATACTTGACATGAAATAATCATTATTGAGTGAAAAAAAAACATAGGTCACCAGGCTAGTTTTCATGCTATGGCGGTATGGAGATAGAAATAATAAATCATATTTGAGTATATTTACTATAGCAGGGGAGGAACCTGTAAGAATCGTGCAAAATGTGATACCTTTTTCAAATTTGGTATGCTGTTAGGTGAGACCATAGGCTTTCCAAAAACCAACGGCAGCAAGTTGGTCCACCCCCCTGGTGGCCGGTAGCTGTGAAATACAAAATGGCCGCCATCAGAAGCAAATGCACCATATCTTTGCTTCTACTGATCGTATTTTCAAGTATAATACCAATTTATTGATGTTTTAAGGCGAGGAATCATTTTCTGAAGTTATTTTTTACTTTCAAAGTCTTTTTCACTGTCAAAATCCAATATGGCCACCATCTGGGGAAAAAACATCATATCTCACTCCTTTCAGCAATATCCTTGTATAATACCAGCTTTTCTATGTTTTAAGGTATGGGGAATCCATTTCTGAAGTAATTTTTAATTTTAGGTCATAGATCAAGTCAGAACAGTCTAAAGTCTGTAAAATAAACTGTATTATATCATCTTGGACATGCCAATAAAATTAAGGAAAACAACACTGATAATCACAGATCATACAGAATGGTCATCATGGTTGTTGCAGCAACCACATTGACATTTACACAATAGCGTACACCTGATTCCAGCCTTAAAACATTTACATCTACCCTTGCAAGCTTTTCCACAAGAGCAGTTAAGCAAAAGTGCACAGGATGCACTGGCATCACCCAGTTCTGTCCAATATGGGACCCATGTCTTGAGGCACCCATTCCATTTCCAACCATATTGTGCAGGATCTGGCACACAGCTGTTTTTCAAGGCACAATACCAAACAAAAGCTGACACCAAAATGGTTCTTTTGATGTGCTGGTACAAGGCTGCTTTTGTAGGTGGGATGCTCTCTAGAATCCTAAGTTTGTGAGTGAACATCAGCCACCAAGCATCATATACTGTACTGCAGGAACAGTTCTTACTGTACATGAGCACAGTAAATTGCTTAATGTGTTGCACATGCAGAGAATCCTCTGTCAGCTCTTGTGAATTTTCAGTTAAGCAGATCAGTTACCTGAGGGAAGTCCATCCATGCTTTCCATCCTGATTTCTTCCCAATTCCCATCATGCTAGATGTTGCATTGCAACCTGGGAATGCATGGAAGAAAGGTAGTGCTTTGCATTAATCAGGACCAACCTGTAATGAAACATCATCGACTGGTATATCTGTGTGTGCTTTTCCAGATCCAAAACCAACCCACAGCTCAGTAAGCCCCAGATTTTGCAATGTATTGAAGAGGTGAACAGACAGAATGACAACAGTTGAATCAACTGTTCTTAAAAAAGCTGTTTTATGACCATCCATAACAGCATGGCGCAGGTGCAGCATTACACGGGTCTCTGCTTCTTCATGGTCAGATGGAGTTATGTCAGTCAAATTGACTGCCTTGTTGGACAGCACAAGTTCCCCTTTTCTTGTCAAAAGATAGTTCTCAGATGAGAAGGTGGCATTCACAAGCCCATCAGTGAGAAACTTGAACAGTTCATCTTTGTTCTCACTGACTTTCAGGAATGCCTGCTAATCTTTTACTTTTGGGATTAGGGACCTTTTTTGATTACTAGTGTCCTTCATGCAGGTGTTTGACCCAGACGTTGCACTCTTGTTTGGTTCTTTAGACTGTCCTGAGGAAAGTGATCCCATACTGCATCAATTCTAGTGGTATATGTGTTCATTTGATTCTCAATGAAAGGCAGGCGGTGCATTCCAGTATATTCGCCAAACACATTGGCTTACTGTGGTTTAACTATATCAACCACTGCAGGCATGTCTAAGATGATTACAGAAGCTTGTTTGACAGATAGATTTCTTCCATGTGCAGGCATACCTGGCAAGCAGCCAAGAATCCATGACTTTGTACCAGCTTGCAGCTTGCCTTTACTGGACAATGAAGGTGGATCTCTGGCATTTTCATGCTTGAAAAGCTCATCCATGTCAGAATCAGGGCAAGCTTGAAGCAAAACAAACATTTGAGTTACAATTGCTGCAAAAGCTTTTGATGATGCGAGTTTGTCTTTGCCTTTATCTAAGCTCACTGGAGGTCGATGGAGAAAGGTAAAAAGATTTGCCTTGGGGATGACATCAGAGAGAGGAGTGGCACAGTCCTCAATCCACTCCTTAACAAATTTTGAATACATTGCTTTCCCAATTGTTGGCAACTCCTGAATACACTTGCTAAATTCAGGGTCCATATATTCACCAGTGTCTAATGTCACCAACTGATTGCCTGTTTCCTCATAAGGGTTGATGAGGACTACTTGATCAACAAGCTCAAGAAGGGATTTGAGTTGGTTGAGGAAATTTTGCTGCTCAGATACAAAACTTTCTGGGTGTTCAATGTTGTCTGATTTTGTTGTATGGATGCTTGCATATTCAAACTCATGAATGACATGAAAAACTTCTGCCTTTGAGAGTTCAATCACCAATGTGTATAGTACCTATAATCCCCCCAATCTCAGAGAAAGCACCCTGTCCTCACCCAGGTGTTGTCAACTGGCCTACAAATTTGTGTTTTCTCATAACCACTAATTTGATTGTCATTCAGTCAGAAATTGTCCAATAACAATAGATTTGACATGTGATTATAGCCCACAATTTTCTCTCTCTAATGAGATCATTTATGGGTAGATAGCGGGAAATACATAGTGCACAGACAAGGATAAGTCCATTATTCCAACCAGGTTTAATTATTTTTTTCATACATTTTGTTAATTTCTGGGGTTATTTTTGAAAGACTAAATATTTTTTTTTACAGAAACCTATAATGCATCATATCTCTTAATAATTTCTGGCTTTATATTGGTATATATTTAGCTAGATTAAGTGAGAAATCAAAAGAATTAAAAAGAGAAACACAAACTTGTTTGTGCACAATGTCAGGTGAATGTAGTATAGCTAAAATATATGATTTTAGTCTCATCATAGTCTCATATTCATTTAAATGAAAGGCCTAAATTCATAAAATATGTTTTAATCATGAAAATAGCTTCAGAAATGGATTCCCTATACCTTTAAACCCAAATAAAATAGTATTACACATCTATCTAGTACTAACTGGAGCTGAGATATGATATTTTCATTTTGAGGTGGTGGCCATATTGGATTTTGACCTGGAAATGACCTGGAAACAGAAAGATGGTTCAGAAAGGGTATTTTGATATATAAAAACCCAGGAAAAGTGATATTATATATGGTGGTATAGCTGCTGAGATATAATACTTGCTAATAGCTGTTAAGATTAAAATGGGAGCTGAGATATGACTTTTTTGTTTCCTGGTGGCAGCCATATTAGATTTTGACCCTGAAAATAACCTTGAAATAAAGAAATCACTAGGTAAATGGATTCCTCATACCTCAAAACATAGAAAAGTAGGTATTATACATGGATATTGCTAAAAGGAGACGAGATATGATATTTTTTTCCCAGACGGCGGCCATATTGGATTATGACAGTGAAAAAGACTTTGAAATTAAAAAATAACTTCAGAAAATGATTTCTCACACCTTAAAACATCAATAAATTGGTATTATACTTGAAATTACGATCAGTAGAAGCAAAGATATGGTGCATTTGCTTCTGATGACGGCCATTTTGTATTTCCCAGCTACCGGCCACCAGGGGGGTGGACCAACTTGCTGCCGTTGATTTTTGAAAAGCCTATGGTCTCACCTAACAGTGTACCAAATTTGAAAAAGGTATCACATTTTGCACGATTCTTGGGTATTCTGACAGGTTCCTCCCCCACTACTACATTTGAGTGATATATTAACATAATTCGTTTAAAATGGTTCTGACATGAATTCAGACATCAAATTTCACCCAGACATTCAACATATATATACTTATCATCAGATAATGTTTTTTTCCTCAGATCCTGAGTTAGCCCCCTGGAAGCCCCCTATTGGCAGTATGGGGCACTAGCAAAATTGACTTTGGCTGATGACAATCAGCATTTTAAAAAAAAACTGTTTGATGAATATTTTTTAAATTTAATATGAATGTAGATACAGTATTTGCCAACTCATACACAAAAAATCAGGATGGCTTTCCAGGCTAAAATTTTCTATATTACGACTTATTTATGAGAAAAATTGGGGAAAAAAATTAAATTCCTGATTAATATTTGATTTGAATAAAAATGGCTTCAGAAATCTTGATGAAATTCTATATGGATACAGCTATCATAGTTACTAACTCGCACACCAAAAATCAGCATGAATTTCCAGGCCGAATTTTTTATGTTACAACTTAATTATGAGAAAATTGGCTAAAAATGAGAAAATTCTTGATAAATATTTGATTTACACACATATGGCTCCATAAATTTTAATGAAATTTAATATGGATGTATAGGGATCGTAGATACTAACTCCCACACCAAAAATCAGCATAAATCTTTTATCTGAAATGTTTATATTATACATACTTCGTCTGCATAATGCTGATATTCCCTGCTATATGTATTGAATACACATTGCATGAAAAATGGCAAAAGTTGTAACCCACTACTCACGCTATGCGTTACCGCGCACCCCGTTACAAGATCAGTACTGAGTCACCTTAAGTGCATCTTTAGATAGCCCAAGTTGGCCCTGCTCAAGTAGCTGATAAGCTTGGAACATCGGTAGTCACTTTTACTGCAGTAAAATAATGACATAAATACACTTTCAGTTATATCCATGAATCATCTGCATTATATATTATATTTGCAATAGAGTAACAGAGCTGCCAACCTCTATGATTTTGCTGTAGTAACTATGTTTTCAGGGTCAAAATACGATGCTGCGATCTGTATAACCCAATCTATGATTTGGGGGAAATCTAGTTCACTCCATGGATTCCTTGATTTTTTCATATGTGCTTGTTCTTTGATAATCAAACTATTATTGGTTATCTTTACAAGTAAATATGTTCAAGGATTACCTGGAAATGATCTGAAGAAGGATGTTGAAGTTGAATGCTGCCAACTTTCTTTCAGTGCAGTTTTGGTGAGAAATGTGTATCCTATGGAAAGCAGGATGTATACAAAATGAATAAAGTGTAAACAGTAAATTCAGATGCAGGAATGACATCTAAGTCGAAAATGATAACTCAATGTTGGAATTGTATTTGGTCATGTATTTTATTCATAAGTTTGAAGAATACTCACTTTTGATTGGCGGTCGCTATCTTGAATTATTTTACAGCAAATGCTATTTTCACTGGGAAATGTTGTTCCAATGACTTATTTAATAACTCCATCAGATTTCTAGGCTCCAGAAACATATATGTAGACATCTGGAATGTATTTCTAGCTCCATGAGGAGCTGAGATATGCTGGTATAAAGATTTGCAGGGCTCTGTGGTGCGGCCATCTTGAATTATTTCATACCAAAATGGATTTTTACTAGAAATTATTGCTCCAACGAGTTATTGAATGTCTTCATCGTGTACCTAGCCTAAATTAACATATATTTAGACATGTAGAACATGATTCTAGTCCCATTAGAAGCAGAGATATGCCTGTTTGTAGATTTTACGGGGTTCAGCGGCGGCCATTTTGAAAATCTCGTGTCATTCAATGCCAGAAACTTCAGACTGCATAGTAATGTTATTTAGTGACCTAATAGATAATAAATCAAGAGAGAAAAAGACTTTTCTGGGATTTTTTAGTTAGGTTTCCCCATTGCCAGACTATTTGGTGGCAGCCATTTTTAAAATGGCCGCCACGGCCGTAATAATAATAATTCAAGATGGCGCCATATCTGAAATTAATCCTGGGACCCTAATCTACAACTCTACCAAGTTTCATGCTTTTATGACAAAATGCACGATTCTTATGAAAATTGTTACATATCTGCCTCACTACTATAAGTGATAAACCCCCTAAAAATTAGAACATTCCAATAATGTGATCTTGTGAAAAAACCACTTTGAAAAATATCCATTTTGCGACTTATGACTCATTTTCCTGAAACACATCACATATAACCATATGCAACCCAGTTATCGATAAATAATTTAACCAGGTTTGATATTCATGCTTTCTCAACCAACTTGTAAGTATCTGTACATTCATTTTAGGGTCAGGACATTATCATATATGAATCCATGCACAGCAAAGGAGAAGGAGCAGGAGCGATGTATGATGAGATCAAGGCTAAACAAGACTTCATCAGTATGGCCAACATGTTCAGGCAGAACACACCAGGGTATGCCAAGCTCTGTGACGATATTCTGCTCAACCCAGCCTACCTGCAGAGAGTTAAACACCTCAACATCACCCTAGCTATAGTAGATGTGTCCCTAGAGAACACATGCCATCTCTTATTCTCATATATACTCGGCATTCCTTATGTAGTCTTTGATAACATCTACACGCCATGGAGGTGGAGAACCCCAGCTCTGCCTTCTGTTTCTGTTTCAAATCTCTTTGGTCACCTCTTCACAGAGAAAATGAGCTTCATGGAGAGGTTGGTAAATGTGTACACATTTGTGGAGTGGAATTTTAACGCTGGGGTGGATGTGTTGGGTGCTGAGTTCTCTAGGAAGTACCTTGGGGTGGGCAACCAGATTAGTGTGGCAGACTTGGTGAGGGGGGCACAGTTGGTCCTGATGCATAGAGACTTCCTGCTGGATTATCCCCATGTTGTTATGCCTCATGAGATTAACGTGGGTGGATTAACGGCAGGGCCAGCTAGTGAACTACCTGACACCATTAAAGATTATCTAGACAATGCTAAAGATGGGTTTATTCTCGTCTCCACCGGCTCAAGTGATGCTTACGAACTGTACCCTGAGAATTTCAAAATACTTCTGAAAACCTTTTCTGAATTGCCTTACAGAGTATTATGGAAAACTAAGATTGTTGTTGACAAGAGTATAACCCCTGGAAATGTAATGTTCTGGTCAGGGTGGATGCCACAGAATGATATTCTCTCTCACCCAGGGGCTAGGTTGTTTATTTCCCACTGCGGCATCAATAGTCTCTATGAGGCTCTTTACCATGCTGTCCCTATCCTGGGCTTGCCTTGGATGTTTGAACAACCACATAACTGTAAACATATGGAGTACAGAGGATATGGCATATCCCTCAACCCCAGGGCATTCACTGAACCACTAGTAAATGAAACCATTCACGAGATAATTAATAACGGTATTTATAAACTAAATATAGTAAGGGCATCTGGTATCTTCCGAGACCAAACTTTGCCACCAAGAGAAAGGCTGGTGTTTTGGGTGAATCATATTTTAAAATTTGGATCAGCTCATCTCCGTTCATATGCACTAGATATGCCCTGGTATCAGTACTATATGGTGGATGTAGGTTTGTTTATTTCAGGGATGTTGTTCTTATCGCTATTCACTTGTGTGTATGTGTTAAAATGTGTTAAACGAAAGTTTGAAGGCTTTGGCTTCGCAGCTGCTAACAAAATCTACAAGTTGGATTGATGGCAGTTGATTTGATTTAATGTCACATTTGTGTTGTGTTAGGCTACAGTAGGGCGTTTCATATCTAACACAGCGCTCGTTCGTTATGGTAGCGCAACTATGGGTCAGGTAGCGACAAAATTAGCGCGCGTTCCTTATAGTAACGCAACATTAGTTGACGTCAATTTTGGCCCTTAGCGCGCTATGTTGAAATATGTCATTCTTTATTTGGTAACAACTGTCGTTAGGTCCTATAACGCCAATGCATTAGTTATGAAACGTGGCGCTGGAAAATAAGTCGCAGAAAATGGATTTTGAGATATCATTATATTTGAAAAGATGAGATCAAGCCGATTCTAATGGTAGTAAACAGTAGAACATCTACATAGTGTTTCTATATTTTAAGCTTGATATTTTTTTTAAAAAAAGTTGTTAATATTTTTGGGTGGATAATTAAAGTACCTAAATATACTCCATAAGATGACCTTGGAAATGAATAGATATATTAATACATTGCATTGGACTTTTGTACATATGTTAATGCAACTAGCAGCATTAAGCACCCCAAAAATTAGAATATTCCAAAAAGGATATCTCATAAATAAATCACTTTGAAAAATGTCCATTTTGCGACTCATGACTCATTTTTCTGAAACATATCACATTTCTGAATGCAAGAATTGGTTAACCATACCCTTCCAATGTGTGCCATTGCTTAAGACTCTGGAACAAAGCATCGCCACAAGTTACTTAGTGTTTCTCAAGATAAATTAGTGTTTCTCGAAAGATCAATCGGTGTTTCTCAACTTAATTTGGTGTTTCTCGAGATAAAATCGGTGTTTCTCAACTTAAATTGGTGTTTATTGAGATAAATCAATGTTTCTCAAGATAAATTGGTGTTTCTCGACTTAAATCGGTGTTTCTCAAGGTAAATCAGTGTTTCTCAAAAGATAAATCGGTGTTTCTCGAGATAAATCAGTGTTTCTCGAGATAAATCAGTGTTTCTCGACTTAAATCAGTGTTTCTTGAGATAAAACACTGTTTTAACTCGAGAAATACTGTTTTCTCCTGAGAAACACTGTTTTATCTATTAAACATGGTGGCTATGTGAATCCCCTATTATATGTATGTATTACTTTTATTTCCATTCAAACATTTACATTGACAGGGAAAAAGGGGAGAAGCTACACACAGCCTTCTCTTTAGCTCCTTCTGTGAAACAAAAAGTCCCTCAGCTCTTCCAGGTATCCCTGAGTGAGGATGGATTTAATAATATGTTATGCTTGTGGTTATTTGATGATTTGAACTTCAAATGCGTACATTAAATGACATACAATTATTCAATCAATACAATACAATCCAGAGCATCAATCTGGAGTTTGTGGTAACAGTAAAATTAACAGTTATATTTAGACATCATCAGAAACACTCTTCGAGAGGAGAATGTCAAAATATCGATATTTATATTTAAGACTAACAGTGTATTTACATTTATATGCTGGTTTTGACCAGGTTCCTATTTAGTAGACCTTCGAAATTTACATTGATTATACTTACAGTATCATAGGAAATGTATACGGATTTACAGACCATAAATTTGCTATTTGAAGTTATATAATAAAATGTATACTCAATTCTGTATTGAGTTAAACATATGAATATTCACTATATAGTGCTTATTATTCGTTCAATAATCAGATACTGATTTTCTTACTACTTTCGTCTTTTCTAATCAATACTCTCCATCTTTTCTTTTAAAATCCAGTATTTCCGTTATCAGGGCCTTCTTTTCTTTCTAAAAAGAGTTTAAACTCCTCTTTAGAATTACAATCTTTCCCCTCTTTGGGTAAATTATTCCAAGAAAGTGGTAGTAAGTAGTAAAATGATTTCTTTATCTTCTCTGTGCGTGGTAAGGGTACTAACATTTTTGTCCCTTTTTTGTGGGATCTGAGGTTTAGGTTTCTGTCATCAATAAACAGGTGCTTTTGTACTAAGTTGTATGCTATTTCAAGAATGTGTTGTTCTCTTCTATCAGTTAAGACTTGTATGTCATTGGTTTGTTGTAACTCAATTACATTTATTCTTCTATTTAAACCAAATGCTACTCTAACAAAGGAATTTTGTAAAACCTGAAGTTTATCAAGAAGATACTTTGGTGCTCCCATATAAACTTAGTCTCTATAGTCAAAAAGAGGCCTTACAGCCACCTTATAGAGAGTTAAAATGTCTTGTGGTTTTAATGATCTTTGGATTCTTTTTACTGGACCAAGTCTCTTTGATGCCTGAGCAATTTTTTGGCTTAAGTGATCCTTAAAATTAAGTGCCTTGTCTATAGTTAATCCTAAATAAGTGTATGTATCAGTATAATTCATGATTTGATTTCCTAGTTTAAAGGAGAATGCGTTATAAGTATCGGTTGCCTTTTGGGGAGTATTTCAAGTATGTTGCTTTTCGAGATATTAATGGAGATTTTATTTTTCCTACACCACAAGTCAACTTTCTCCAGGTCAGATTGTAAATCCTCGTTAGCTTCATGTCTAGTTTGTCTAGACGTATATAAATCAATATATTATGTATTTTTATTACCATTGCCCGTTATTTGTGAACTGATGACTGTATAATGTTACTCAACCTCATGGTATGGTTGCCAAAAAGCAAAGGAGTCCGCTACACAAATTGTCACAGCTACATTTTTCTAAGAGCAGAACCTTTTCGCTATTGTTTATGCCCTAAATGTACAATTCACTTTCACCAATTCTCTCAAATAACTCAAATTTCAGAGGAAAATACCGTTCAACCTAACCAGACAGACTGCTAGAATCAATACGATGCCAAATAAACATGTACTCGAATTTACCTACACTCTAAGAAGAAAGGGTTCTAACAAGAACCCTTAAGGGTTCTTCAGCTTGTCGACATGGCAGAACCCCTAAGGGTTCTACTTAGAACCCTTTTTTTAGGGTTCTAAGTAGAACCCCTGTTTCGGGAATAGGCAGGGTTCTACATAGAACCCTCGATTTGAAGAACCCTTTGAAGAACCCTCTAGCCAAAATAGGTAGGGTTCTACATAGAACCCTGATTTGGCATCCATAAAATTGCTTGTAATTTACAATGTTAATTCTGAATAAAGTATTGATTTCATTATTCCCTGTTGAATCTAGACTGGTCCTTATAACAGCAGATTTGTGCTCAGTGCTAATGCTGCATGTTTCTCCACAGAAGCATTTTGCCCAAGAGCATTCAAGGAGAGACTGCATATTATATGCAGTCCCTTTGCTTGACTTTTTCAGAGTTCCTCACCCATTTCCATCACTTATACTTACCCTTAATACAATCCTCTCCTGTAGCTGTCATAGGTATCCATTGCAACTTGGTGTTTGGCAATTTTGGTACTTCAGTAGTACTCATAGTAATAATATTAGAATTATAAGGGTGCTTTCTTCACAACATTTTTCAACATCAAGCAGGTAAGTTATACAAATAAAGTATTGATTTCATTGCTTTCAATATTCCCAAGTTTATAAAGTGTAATATCTATAAGGTATAAATGCCTCATATAAGTATTACTAGTGAGACTTTTGTTCTAATAGAAATTGTAAATAGCATGTAGTAACCTGTGAGGGCACCTAGTGAAAGCCAAGTTCCATGGTACTGCCACCTGGTGATAACAGATGTAGATGTGTGCCTGTGAGCCCTAAGGAGAAAAAGGGGGTTCTATGTAGAACCGCTTTGAGTTAAAGAACCCTTCAAGTGCACGAAGAACCCTTAAATCGCTGAAGAACCCCTATGGTTCTAGATGGAACCCCAGGTGGTCCCGAAGAACCCTTTTAGGTGTCGAAGAACCCTAGGGTTCTTGGTAGAACCATGGGGTTCTATCTAGAACCCAAAAGAACCCTTTTTTCTTAGAGTGTAGTATTGACCAAATTGCAGCCTAATTTAGCAGAATTTACTAAATGTGTACAGCTGTCAATTGTACATTTTCTGAAAATATGACCCATATACATACATATATCATACATGTCATGACGTGAGTGCAATAGCATATTTCATATTGGACATGTCAGAGAGAAATTGGTATCTATATATTTATACGACTGTATGGGCTCAACATCCGATGAAAATGACAAAATAATGTTTTGCGTCTCAGATCGCCACTGACAAAATCCAAAATGAAAAAAGCAAACTTTATTTCCACCGCTCCTTTCTGGAATTATTACAAGGGTGAAATTTTCAGAAAATGCACAATTCACATTTAGAAAACCCTCCCAAATAACCCAAATCTAATACAAAAATGAGACTCAAAATACAATTCAACATAACCAAACAAACCCTTTGAGTCAACGCGATACCAAATATACTCACCTTAGAGAACAGTGCTAGATTGAGAGAATTAAAATAAAAGATGTCCAAATACCAGAGAATTTTATAATTGCGATACATGAATCTTCTTTCATGACACAGGTTTCACCAAGGTTTACGTTGGTGCCAAAAAACATTACCCCTCTCCCTTTCAGTCTGTGCGAAAAAAGGTGAACCACCCCCACCCCTTCAGAGTCTATGCAAAATTAGTCCATTTTGGGTAAGATTTCGCGTGCACTTATTATACTACAGACCGCGTTGGTCTAGTGGCGCCACCACGGTGTTCCATCACGGACTAAAATCAATATACAACTCGGATTTAGCGTTCGAACTGTCTGTACTCTGTCTGAGTACAGACAGTTCTCACGCTAAAATCCTTGTTGTCTATTGCTATAATAGATGCCCCCCCCCTGAAAACCTGTCCCCCCCCTCAGTGATTACAAACGAACAGTCCCTTCTCCTGTGGGGATTTTTTTTGCAATATTTAGATTATTCTGATACCTTGCCAAGAGACCATTCTCTCCTTGATAGATATGAACTAAAAATACCGAGATTGCCTGAGGCAATTTTGTTAAAGGCTATAACCAAAATAAAAGAGAAAAATACAGATTGATGCAGACGCTGTCCATACGCCTCAGGCATCACTTTGGCACTGAAAATATAACGATAATGAGAGATTATCTATATAAAAGACAGCCAACTAAATCTCAGAACCCAGAAGACTCGGCAGTATTAGATCAAGAAGTACCAACTCCATACAGCTTAAACAGGTGAGATATATTTTAATCTTCCAATTTTGCTATGCAATAAGAATCAGTTTTGTCATTATCAATTTGGTTGCATTGGTAGAAGGAATACTGGTGTTGAGACCACTCTCCAATGAACGTTCCTCTGCTACAACTGACTCTACACCAAGCCATCCACATCCTCTCTCCATTTTCTATGATTTTATATTTATATATGGGTCAAATTTCCAGAAAATGTACAATATAACTTCGCCAACCCTCTCAAATAACCCACATTTAAGACAGAAATGAGCTTCAAAATGCAGTTGAACATAACAGAACTGATACTTTAAATCAATGCGATACCAAATATACTCAGATATACCTGGTATTCATCATTTCTCAGCATAATTCAGCATAATTTACTAAATCTGTACAGCTGACAATTGTACATTTTCTGAAAATCTGACCCAAGTATAAGAATAAGGTTATATGCAACACCAAAACGTTACTAGTTCATATTATTAACAAACTACTACAGCAAACTTATATTGACAAATTGTTTGTTATTCCGACTGCAATGTTATAATATTTCCTCTCCTTGTAATGTATATAGGCGTTATTTCTTTATAAAAGTCCATATAATCAATTTAACTGCACTCAAGTCAACCAAATGACAAATGTGATCCGTTTCAGGAAAATGAGTCATAAGTCGCAAAATATGGATTTTGAGATATCACCATATTTGAAAAGAGAAGATCAAGCCGATTCCAATGATAGTAAACACTAGGACACCTAATAACTATTTCTGTATTTCAAGTTTGATATTTTTATTTTTGAAAAACAAATTTGCAATGTTTCTGGATGGGTAATTACCAATAAAGTAACTAAATATCTCCCCATCAAAGGACTTCAAAACACTAGAATATATTTAATACAATATCCCGAAATTTGATACATGGATTTATATCACTATAAGTGATAAACCGCCTAAAGATCAACAAAGAGATCCTGTAAAAAAAGCACTTTGAAAAATATCAATTTTGCGACTTATGACTCATTTTCCTGAAACCCATCACAAATGTATAACTGTATTTTCATCAACTTTCTGTGCAAATTATAGTTTATTTAAGTTTTATTTCAATGTCTGCCCTTCAAGAAACGCTATTCTTGATCAAATACATGTGGTATCCCAATAATAATGAATTTCGTGATAATAAATGGGTCAGATTTTCAGAAAATGTACAATTCAACTTCGCCAATTACCCCAACTTCGCCAATTACCCCAATTTCAGACGAAAAAAAAGTTCAAAACAAAGTTCAACCTAACCAAAATTAGATTGCTAGAATCAATGCAATGCCGAATATACTCGAATTTACCTAGTATTGACCAAATTGCAGCCTCATTTAGCAGAATTTACTAAACGTGTAGAGCTGCCAATTGTACATTTTCTGAAAATCTGACCAAAATGTATATTATGAAGACTCAATTATATGCAATTCCAGTTCCAGAATGGATTCAAAACATGTCCTCGTATTGTTGGTGATTGCTATCGCCAGTATCAATTTAGGTAAGCATAACATTGATCTTTTACTGGAATAAGTTGATCACAGAACTTCAGATAATCACTAGTTAAAGACATATAATGTGATCCGTTTTAGGAAAATGTGTCAAAAGTCGCAAAATATGGATTTTGAGATATCACCATATTTGAAAAGAGGAGATCAAGCCAATTCCAATGATAGTAAACACTATGGCACCTGATAGGTATTTCTATATTTTAAGTTTGATATTTTATTATGTTTCTTGATTGGTAATTAACAGTAAAGTAACTCGATATACTCCATACGAAGGCCTTCAAAACACAAGGACAATGTCCTGAAATGTGTTACATGGATTTATATGACCACAAGTGCTAACCATATGAAACCATCAGAACATTTCAATAAAGACATCTTCTGGGAAAAACACTTTGGAAAATATCAATTTGGCGAATTGTGACTCGATGTTAACATTTGCCCAACAATCTACAAGGTATTTCTTCATTGTACATTTGATAGTTTTTAATGTTTGAAAACAAAACAATGTTTGAATGTTCTTACAAACGTCATAAATGCATCAAATCGTGGATTACAAACAAGAAAAATATGGCATCACGGATCCAACTTTCAACTCAATTCAACTTATTATAATGATAGGGGACTGTAGCAACGTCCTTGTTTAATTCATTAATAGATTTTAAAAATCTATGTATTACATTTCAACAATAGTTCGACATTTAAGTACTCTTCATATAGGAAAACATTATCAGTAAAAGATATGGGTAAAACTTTCAGAAAATGTACAATTTAACTTCCCCAAACTTCTCAAATAACCCAAATTTCAGACAAAAATTAAAGTTCAAAGGACAGTAAACCTAACCAAACAGATTGCTAGAATCAATGCAATGCCAACTGTACTCGAATTTACCTAGTATTGACCAAATTGCAGCCTAATTTAGCAGAATTTACTAAATGTGTACAGCTGCCAATTGTACATTTTCTGAAAATCTGACCTATATATAATATTTTATGATATTGAAAGGTTATTGTCATGGGTGATCTCAGGTCGCTTAACTTACTGTAAACAATGAACTTAACTGTTGACAGAGTGCTATATTTTTGCTATATTTTTGCCAAACCTGTATAATAGCGGAACTCCACTATAGGTAAAAAACGGCGCCAACAGGCAAAATTTGTCGCCGACATTTCGGAAAATTCGGAAAATTCGACATGACTAAAAATTCTAGTGCATGAGGGGGTAAAATGGGTTGTTGGCAACACATTTATTTGTTGCCAACAATTGCAAAATATCTAACTTGATTAGATATTTTGTCGCAAAAAATTCGTCGCAGCCGTTTTTGCCTGTTGGCGCCGTTTTTTACCCATAGTGGTGTTCCGCTATAACCCATGTAAAATAGTAGTTAATGTTTTATGAGAACCTTTACAATGTAAATGATTAAGATAACCATAAGCTGAACAACAATAGGAAGAACTGACTCTGGCCAGATGTTTGCAACCCATATGTACATACAACTTAGACAAATAAACGCTTATTTTGAATCAAACAATACAGAAATATAGAAATAATACACATGATTTATTTCTTTTCCAGCTGCCGCATCTTGCAGCTATACGTATGTACAGTTTGCCCCTTTGTACTCTTTGTAGCACATTAAGGTATAACGTGTATGATCGGTAATATATGGGTCAGATTTTCAGAAAATGTATATTTTTTGAGATCCTAAAACATATTTTCATCCATCTTCTCTGATCAAATAAGAAATTCTTTTTCATCCCTCTGCATAAGCATATTAAATATTCATACTTTTTAATAGGGGATTTGCATGTCTTACTGTGCATGTCTCTTGCAGTGCATGTTGGGGTAGATTCTGTTCAAGTCTGACATACAAATATTTGGCAATATTTTATCGAAAATTATCAGAGCTTGTATAGATGACCTGAAAACTAATTGCATGATGGGGAATATGGGGACTTGTGTTATGAAAACATATATAACAAATAGCTATTGACATGAGAGCATTGCTATATGGGTCAGATTTTCAGAAAATGTACAATTCAACTTTGTCAATCTTCTCAAATAAGCCAAATTTCAGATGCAAATAAAGTTCAAAATACAGTTCAGCCTAACCAAACAGATTGCTAGAATCAATGCAATGCAGAATATTCCGGAATTTATCTAGTATTGTCCAAATTGCAGCCTAATTTAGCTGAATTTACTAAATGTGTACAGCTGCCAATTGTACATTTTCTGAATATCTGACCCATATATCCCTTCCTGAACATTACATGTTTTCTATAGATTTTACCATTACTCCCATAATTCCATGCGAATAAAGATTCAAGATGGCGGCTATGCAATTCCCCTATTGTAATTTGATTTTGATTTTATAGGGTATACGGATGCCCACCAGGTCAAACCTGTCACGGCAACGACTGTGTTATGTAAGTAATGTCATAAAGGATTCTATTCGTAGCTAGGATCCAACTCAATATGTGATGTGTTTCAGGAAAATGAGTCACAAGTCGCAAAAAATCGATTTTGAGATATGATCTTATCTGAAAAGGTTAGATCAAGTAGATTCCAATTATGGTAAACATATGGGTACTTAATAAGTATTTCTATATTTTTTTAGTTTAATATTATTATTTTTGAAAAAAGTTTGCCAGATTTTTCAGTGGATAAGTAGTAGTAGTAAATTAGCTAAACATACTCTATGGGATCACCATAGAAATGTATGGATATATATCTAATGCACAGTCTCGAAATTAGTTACATTTAGTCATACAACATACATCACCAGATAGTTGAATCTATTCAAAATCATTTATTCACAAGAACTCTCTGTTGGAATGTTCTTACTTTTGGGATGCTTTGCACTGATCAGGGCCCAGTGGCAGACCACCAATATGGTGAACTGGGGAGAGATTCCTTATTTCGTCTTTTCTTCTTTGAGTACGTTTTGGAAATAGAGGAAATTAAAGATCAATAAAACCTAAAATGTTAGCATAAAACATGTTGCTACAGTTGGAAATCGTATGTAATTCAATCAATTTTGTTCTCATTTGTAGACCAGTGGAGTGAGTATACGCCTATTTACTTGTGACATTCTTAACCAGGTCTTTCAATTTCTATTTACTTGGAAATTACACCTATTAATATACAATACAGAGCCCAACGGTTCCTTTACTTCTCAAAAAAACATGTTCCTAAATGACAGTTACACTTCTAGCCCCAGGCTCCTTTTTGGTTGTTTTAAAGAGCATAATATAATGTACTACCTTGTTTCACTTAATTTCACTAATATAAATAAAGGTCTAGAGACTATACTCAGTCTCTGTGGCGAAGAGAGCGGAATCCTTTGATGTTCCTGTACTTGCCAATACTATCTTCCTCCCTCGCTATGGGAGACATAGTGTACTGTTTGTAATTTTTGTTTCTCCGGATTTCCTGAGAAACAATTTGAAGTATGTGATGAATGCCTATCATTGATAAGAGATCTTCATCAGATATGACAAAGATCCAGTCTTATAACACATGTGAGATCAGATGACATCAGTTGGCCTGCCTTATCGATTCAACTTGATCTGTCATACATTTCGCACCTACTTGCGATCCAACAACCATGATCCACCTCCTCCATGCCTGTCAATCACACATGTTATTGGTGCATTGGTTCCCTATTGGTCAACCTGAGCATTGGTCAACCTGAGCCACTATTGGTCAACCTAGAAGGAGCAGGAGGAGTCTCATTGTTGAGCATTTTTGTTTAAGTTCATGAATCAGAGACCAAGTCATTTAATTGCTCCAATCCGCAAAGGTAATGAAAATCCACCTTTCTTGTTGGACCAACTTTTATTTTCAACCAATTTTTTATGACAGACAGGAAAGAGATGGGTAAAATGGAGAAAGTTAGATAACCTTGCAACTCCATCCAACTACATCCTGCAAGATCTTCATCAAACCTGCCTCAACTCAATGGTCATGGGTTGATTCAGGCAGCACTGCAGTTGAAGCTATGTTGAACAGGTGCTTAAAGGCGGGGATGTTTGCCTGGTTGAATATCCATCCTGTTTCTCTAGTGGAAGTATGAGAGTGTTGGTCCGTCGCTGGGACAGCAGCAGCACACAGACCACTCCTCTCAGTGGTATAGCTGTCTGGGACAGAGAACAAAAACCGATTTCCATGTAGAAAGCTTTTATCACTGTCTGTATAACAAAATGGAAATAAAGTTTCTTATATATATATATAGCAGGGAGGATGTGGACATGGATGGACTTAGCGCTCTCACTAAGGGACTATAGGTCTAGGCCCATAGTATGGACACTTTCGAAACAGAATTTTTTCACCCTTTGATCCCAAATTGTTGTTTGCCTTGTGACTTGGCCAAACCCTTATGGTGTTACAGTTGTAACATGAATAATGAATATTAAGTTAAATAAGTATGCTACAACATGGTGAAACAATGGTAGCTAAGCAATAGCTGTCACTGTCAGCAACTTTCGATCTTCTAATGTTTCACCATGAAACCCAGGACAGCTGAGATATTCACCAATTCACCAAGCAAATCTTAGTTACTTTTGGATTCATATCCTTGCGATAATCAGTTATTAGACACTTTTTGAAGGCTTTGAGGTTTCAGTACTTAAGCTATACCTGTCCCTGACACTGTCAGCAATTTTTTCGCCTATCGTCCCTCCATTTGATGAGTGTCAACAAAAAAAATTAAGCCTTTTTTAGAATATATATTAAATATTGTGAAGCTAGGGGGTTTAACAGCTCAATGGGAGGATTGATTTACATCCTACCAGCTGTTCTTTTTTTAGCAAAGAACCAATATTTAGTTCAGGAAATATAACAACATAGCTTCCTATATGGTAGACCTATTGACAATAAATTAAATGGCTGCCATATTCTTCAGACTTTAACCACAATTACCCGCCTCACTCTTTTCTCTACTTTTTAAAACTGGAGGCTTTTGACGATTTATGCAAAATGATACTAAACGATCCAACAATTTTTATCTTTAGCTTTTCTTGTCTCTAAAATATTGTGGATTAAGGTTCCCATATGCATACATGGGTCAGATTTTTAGAAAATGTACAATTGGCAGCTCTACACATTTATATTTAAAAATCCTTTACCCAGTTTGGGAGAAAAAATTTTTTCTCCCAAACTGGGTAAAGGATTTTTAAATATAAAATATACCAAGGGGACTGACTCTCACTAAGACCTGTACTCTTTTTTGGATGCCCAGCCCTATACTATGGTAAAAAGGCTAACAGAAAAATCCTATATACATGATACATGTAAACCACAAAGTAGAAATAAAAAACTACTGACCGCCCCTACCCCCCTAAAAAACAGGGAAAAGAAAAGGGGAGAGAGCACACACCTAAATAAAGTACCTGATGAGGCCCATAGCCGAAACCGTTTGAACTAAAAATAACACTATTTCCAGAGAAAGAATATTACATTCACTCTCACCTTTATACAAGATCAAAATCTTGTACCCCCCCTGCCCCCCCTAATATTCTTCCCCCCCCTAACATTTTAAAACCCCTATAATACCCCCTACCCTACACACAAGCCTCTACCCAAGAAGGGAGGGCCCTATGCAAGTCTAGCCTAACCCCAAACAGAGGAGAGCAACAGACTCACATGACAGGCAGGACGGAAATAGCACAGTGACCAGGACCTAGATCCAGCACTAAAACAAAGGATTTTCATTTTTGGCGGGAATCTGGACACCTATAAAAAAGGCACAGATCCCACCCACTGGCATTCAACGGTCGTACGGGTTTAGGTGAATACTGCCACGTCTACCTACTATAACCTATTCCATTTTGAATTCGGATCAAGTACTTCAATAAGACTACTGTCTTAAAAGCCTAGCAAATTGATCTCACATAGAGACGTTTCTAGCTTTATACTCTCGTAGATTCCAAGGAACCGAGATGTATTTCTATTACTAAAACATATACTATACATAAAACCACTGCTGTATCTTTTCAGAAAAGAAAGATCGATAAAACACTCACCTCAACATGGATGAGAACAAGACGAAGGAGCCATTGTCACACGCCTCCATGGACGGCGTAAACAACGACGCCAGATCCTCAGGAACACCAGTTCCTCTGAAACACAAGGCTCCCCCTCCGAAACCCAGTTTCAACTGGACCACGGAAGACACTCCGAAACAAGGGAATGTAAGTATTCCTAATAACAGGTCTAATAATCCCTCTCGGAAACGCCATACTCCTCGCGTAATCGACTGGTTAATACGAAAACCAGCCCACCTCGAGCAAGCCGGAAGCGATAACACGGATCGGAAAAAAGGCAAAAAACGCCTCCGATCAGCGGAACATCGGGTAGACCCGTCGTTAACTAAAGAAAATACCCGAATCCCAGAAAATAACGAAGATGTCGAACATTTAGTTGAACATATATCAGAAATATATCAATCATTTAACTCTTCATACCTAGAAGAAAGAGATATAAACTATCTCACGTCCACGCCGAACAAAAAACGAAAACAATCCGACTCCCCGCCCACCAAGATAGATGGCGCCACCGGCGGACACATCTTGGTTGAGGAAAAACGGGTAGACCTAACCGAGTCACACGATGGCGCCACCGAAACCTTGGAACCCATCACTCTAGACCAAACCTTAGAAAATCTCAGATACCTAGAAAATGCGGAAAATAACCCCATAGAATCCCAGGCTGAAAGAGATGAAAAAAGGCTAAGAGAAATAATAAATAAAAATCTAGATGCAATTATATTAAACACTGATTTATCTTTGCAGAATACTGATGAAAACTGTGTACTCCCTATGGAAGCCAAGACGACTTGGGCCACGGCACGGAATGCCAATACAGAGGCAATTAAACAAGAGCTACGGGCCAGCTACCTGGAGAAGGCAAGTGAATACGGAGTCCTTGAACCCTGGGCCCTTTGCCTGGATAAGACGCCAGGCTACCTCTTGAAGATTACGGAGTTCCAAACAGAACTCCATGCGATGAGAATGGAACACGCAAAAGAAGAGATGCTACTAGCTGCAAAGCACCTCCATCAACAAGCGAGTGATAACTCGAGCATGTCCGTGGCACTGAAAGCCACGGCCACTCTGGTTACCGAAAGACAGCAGGGAGTCTGCCGTTCCGACAACACAATTGCGGCGGCAGAAATCGGATGGAAGATTTCAGCCGAAAAGTTTACTCATGCAGAAAACAAATCTCTGAATGAGAGAAGAGCGGCCCTTATGGCAAAACCACCAACAAAATCTGACGTAATCGACCCGCTCTCCACTGTCTGTCCTACCAAAAGACAGGATTTTCCCCAACGGGGGCGCGGAGCTCAGAGATACGGGAGAGGGAGAGGCAACTATGGAGGACCCCCCAGAGGCTCACAGAGAGGATCCCAGAGGGGATCAGGCCGTGGAGACAGGGGCCACTATCACCCCTATCCAAGGAACGCGTCCCCACGATACTAGTAAACCAACAGAACCCGGAAACCGATACCGAAATGAACAATGAAAATGACAATCAAATATATATGGAATCTAGTAGTAAAAATCATATTGCTTTGCAGCGTGAAATAATGATGAATGATAAAAGAAAAAATAAAAGAAATTCAAACTACCTGATTTCCAATGTTATTCCAAAAAATGACCCAACACCCAAATCGAAAGTCCTACAAAAAGGCAATATTTCAAAAAATGATCCCACATCCAAATCGAAAGTCCTACAAAAAGGCGATATAGTAAATCTCTCTAGCAGACCCCTCACTAAAGACGAAACAAACCTACTCGCAAAAGGTTTGAAATTCTGCCCAACTACAAATAATACCGATATCTCGCAAGTAATTAGAGAAACTGAAGACCTATATAGAAAAATGCGATTCCACTGTCTCTTCGAAAAATTGGACCAAAATAAAATCCAAAACAAAGATGAGAAAAAAGAGAAAAAAGACCTGGACCCTGAACTCACAAAATTCAAAAATAAATTTAAAGAAAAAAGTACCAAAACTGCTCCTTTGGGCCCCCCAAACCTAGAATTTTTCATAGAAACCGTAGACTCAGAAATAGCAAAGACAAAAATTAAAACGGTCAAAAGACACAACCTCACTAAAGGTGAAAAACAGGCCCTAAAAAACCTATCAAAAAACAAGGAACTGTACATCCAAAAAGCAGACAAAGGGGGAGCCATAGTAGTACAAGACACCGGAAAGTACGTTAACCAATGCAAAAACGACCTTTCAGAAATAAAGTACTACAAAAAACTGGAATCAAACCCAACAGAACAATATAACCGAGATATCAATAAATATATAGAAAAAATGGTAGAAGAAGAAGAACTGACAAAAGAAGTTTCAGGCATACTCAAAACCAAGACATGCAAAACTCCTCAGATCTATTTCCTCCCAAAAATCCACAAGGGAAAAATACCCCCACCAGGCCGACCAATCGTATCAGCAAACAACGGACCCACCGAAAAGATATCAAACTATGTAGACATTTTCCTAAAACCAATGGTGAAAGACGGAAACTCCTACATAAAAGATACGGGAGACTTTATAAATATTATCCAAAATACAGAAAAAGTAAAGGAAACGGATATCCTAGGCACACTTGACGTAAGTGCCCTATACACAAACATACCAAACGAAGAAGGTATCAAAATAATAGAGGAAATGCTAGAACAAAAGAGAAAAACTACCATAAAACCAAGTAATAGTACGATCTGTGACCTTCTAAGAAAGGTCCTCAAACTAAACAACTTCCAATACAACGGAGAAAACTATCTACAAGTAGGAGGTACAGCCATGGGAACAGCCCTAGCACCATCCTACGCAAACCTCTTTATGAGGAACCTAGAAGAAAAAATGCTAAAAGAAGCACCACTAAAACCCACCGTCTGGAAAAGATACCTAGATGACATATTCTTTGTCTGGACACACGGAGAAAGTGAATTAACGGAATTCATCAAGAAAATAAACGAGTTCCACCACTCAATCAAATTCACCTCAGAATACTCAAGGGAGGAGGTAAATTTCTTAGACACAAAAGTCAAAAAAGACATAGATGGGAAACTGTACACCACACTGTACACAAAACCAACCGACAAAAACAACTACCTACACTATACCTCGGCACATCCTCCACAATGCAAGAAGAGCCTACCGTATAGCCAATTCACACGCATAAACAAAATATGCACAAAAAACGAGGATTTTGTAGAAAACAGCAAAGAAAAAGAAACACACTTCAAACGAAGAGGATACCCGGACAACCTCATACAAACGGCTCTGAAAAAAGCCATGAAAGATAGAGAAGAAGGGAAAGAACAGAAAAAGGAAGAAGTAACAAACAACATTTTCCACATAAGTACCTTCAGACCAACATACGACAAAACCCAGACCATACTAAAAAAGTACTGGCCAATCCTGGGAAAATCAAAACAGACACAAAGCTTGAAAGAAAAGAAACTCGTATGCGGCTACAAGAGACCGAAAAACCTACGAGAGCACCTAATAAGGGCAAAACTAGACTACAACCCAGAAAAAAGCACAGAAAAAAGAAAAGAAGAAAAAACAAGAAATAAATGTGAACACAAAAAATGCAAAGTATGCCCCAAAATAAACAAAACCACCCCAGTAAAGAATACGAAGCGACGAAAAACGGACGTAAAAACAAACGTGAACTGCGGCAGCTCAAACTTGATATACTGCATATCATGCAAAAAATGCGAAGAGCTATACATAGGACAAACGAAACGAACCCTATGGAAAAGAGCGAGCGAACATATGGCGGATATAAAACACAATAGAACAAAATCAGTGGTAGCGAAGCACTTCAACCAACATGACCACTCAGGTCTAGAAGACTTCCAGATACAAATAATAGATTTTGTATACAAACATCCAGAAAGCAAAAGGGCAAAGGAACTCAGAACCCTAATAGAACACAACTGGATCCACAGACTACAAACGTACCAACCACATGGAATGAATGTAAAAGATTCAGAATTCAAATGAGCCAGTATACCCCTCTAAAACTAAAGCCACGTCAAAAAATTTTTTCTCCCAAACTGGGTAAAGGATTTTTAAATATAAAATATACCAAGGGGACTGACTCTCACTAAGACCTGTACTCTTTTTTGGATGCCCAGCCCTATACTATGGTAAAAAGGCTAACAGAAAAATCCTATATACATGATACATGTAAACCACAAAGTAGAAATAAAAAACTACTGACCGCCCCTACCCCCCTAAAAAACAGGGAAAAGAAAAGGGGAGAGAGCACACACCTAAATAAAGTACCTGATGAGGCCCATAGCCGAAACCGTTTGAACTAAAAATAACACTATTTCCAGAGAAAGAATATTACATTCACTCTCACCTTTATACAAGATCAAAATCTTGTACCCCCCCTGCCCCCCCTAATATTCTTCCCCCCCCTAACATTTTAAAACCCCTATAATACCCCCTACCCTACACACAAGCCTCTACCCAAGAAGGGAGGGCCCTATGCAAGTCTAGCCTAACCCCAAACAGAGGAGAGCAACAGACTCACATGACAGGCAGGACGGAAATAGCACAGTGACCAGGACCTAGATCCAGCACTAAAACAAAGGATTTTCATTTTTGGCGGGAATCTGGACACCTATAAAAAAGGCACAGATCCCACCCACTGGCATTCAACGGTCGTACGGGTTTAGGTGAATACTGCCACGTCTACCTACTATAGCTCTACACATTTAGTAAATTCTGCTAAATTAGACTGGAAAATGAAGAATGCCGGGTATATCTGAGTACATTTGGTATCGCATTGATTTCAAGTATCAGTTCTGTTATGTTAAACTGTATTTTGAAGCTCATCTCTGTCTTAAAGTTAGGGTTATTTTAGAGGATTGGTGAAGGTGAATTGTACATTTTCTGAAAATCTGACCCACATGCAGTTCTAGCTACACATGCTGTCATGTGTATACATGTATTAGCATGAATGCATAAAGCATGCATCTGTTCATAGATCTGCATGTACACATGGCTGATGCTCCCTTAAACCAAATCTTCCACTCTACTTTTTTCTCCAGTTTTTGAAACTGGAGGGTTTTGACGATTACGCAAAATGACATGCGATACGATGAAACCCCTCTAACCTTAAGCTGTCCTTGTTATGCTTTGATCTAAGTTCAAGTTTAAGGTCAGAGCAGGACTAAATTGCAGTAACTATAACTTGACATTGTACACAAGTATTTGACCCTTTGAAAACGTTTCCCTTGGAAACGCCAGGCTAAACACAATGACTAAATGACTAAATCGCAGTAACTATAACTTGACATCTGACACAAGTATTTGATTCTGAGAAAACGTTTCCTTTGGAAACGCCATGTAGCTACATTAAGTTGACACTAATTGTAAAGTTAAATAGATAAATAGCTAAATAGATCATTAGTTAACCTAATACTTGTTGTATAATGAATGCTATGCTGGTAAATGCATTATAGGCCATGACTTAGAAGCAAACAACATTGTCCGTTTCCTTAGATCATCAATAGAGCCTACTATATTGATAGAGAAGTCATGATCAATCAATATTTGTTTCCAGTTCCTGCGGCGGCGGCGGCTGTCCAAGCGGTTCTGAATGTATTGGTGGTAATCAATGCATTCCGTAAGTCCATACATTATATTTTGATTTAAAATTGGGTTTTAACATGGAATTGAGAATTGAGAATTACACAATATTCCTCATTCTGAAATTTCGCCTTGCACCAGCACCAGCAAGCCCCTCAATATTGCTCATGACCCTTTGATAATCACTTGGGTTATTTTCAGGCTTCCTATTTTCAGGAGTCCAGTATGACAGCAACGGATGAAGACCATTGTACATCGGTTGAGGATCGACAGCAGATTTATTTCCCAACAGATATTAATATTCTGTCAACAAATAGCACTTTCAGGGACTGATAACATTAAATTTTACATCACGTCCTCTCCTTTTCCTCTTCCGTATCAGAACATGTTTTAAAAAATGTAGTATTATCAAAAAATGTACATTTTACGCTTCTCTCTACTCTTGAAATAAACCTCCTGAATTAAAATCAGAAATCTGTTGTTTTTTCAAACACATCTGAACTCATGCTATATAAGGGAAACTCTTGGAATTATGACCTGTTGTATAGACCATAACAGACTACTGCTCAACCAGCTCAAACCTCCGTTCCACTACATTTAATATATATGTGATCCGTTTAAGGAAAATGAGTCATAAGTCGCAAAATATGGACTTTGAGATATCACCATATTTGAAAATAGGGGATCAAGCCGATTCTAATGATAGAAAACATTAGGACAACTAAGATGTATTTCTATAGTTTAGATTTGATGATTTTATTTTGAAAAAAAAAGTTTGCAATGTTTCTGGCTGGGTAATGTAACTAAATATACTCCATACGAAAGCCTTCAAAATGCACAGATATATTTAATACAATGTCCTGAAATTTGTTTTATGGATTCATATGGCTATAAGTGCTAAACCCTTTAAAAATCAGAAAATTTCAATAAAGTGATCTTGTGATGAAAACACTTTGAAAAATATCAATTTATCACATATATGACCTATTCTCACGAAAATGGCCCATCCTAAAAGGGTTAAACTCATAGTTTTTTTGATCGATCGGAGATTTAGTAGGTTTGAAGGTAATTTATAGGTGGTGATATGTCTGGGATTGTCATTAAATTAGACCATTAGTTTTTGTACAGGAGGTTATCAAAGATTGGTGTAGAAAAGTTGGTGAAAAAATGTCACACACCCCTATATTTCTTAGTAAAGATCATTAAATTAAAGAAATTTTCTTTAATTTAATTAATATATCATCAATTATTTCTATCACGATTTTCAAACTAAATGTTTTCTTGGTGTAATAATCAAGAATGGTTTTTATTTCCTGTATAAAAACTTTTCAAATGAGGGACAACCAAAAAAGTCAGATGAACCATAGGGGCTGACCTGAACCAGTCCCACTGGTAGAGTTAACTTGCATATATACCACAAGCACTGGACAGGTAGGCCACCTGGTGTAAAGTAGAGTCACTAATGACAATTCTGTGTCCACTCTATACCTACTACATGTAACAAACAAACTCTAGGGGGCGCCAAAGTGTCAGTACTCCTCCCCCTTGATTTATATGAAAACAAGCGCCTTTGGCACTTGGATTGTAGAGGCATTTTTTTCTTTCTTCTTATAGGAATCCGACCATTTACTCATCGGTTTTTTATAGAAAATACTGAAGATATTTTTTGTATAGCCATTTTTGGCCAAATGGTTGAATCACAGGGTAGTAGAGTATGTAAAAAAGATTATAATGAAATTAACCCCCAATAGTGGTAACTATTGTATGCATATAGAGCCAATACTGTTTACGAAAGAACAAATTTGCAGGTCCCAAGGTCGGGGAACAAAGATTTAATTATTCTGTTGTTATTCATCTTTCAAACTCTTAGTGCCTCAGCATTCTGTGCATATGAACAATTTGATATGTGTGGGATACACATTATATAGAAACACAATAGCAACTGATATGGATTTATTTAAAAAATACTGAGAGTATACATGTATGTACAATCGATTATGTATGTACATGTATACCACTTATATCTCTGAAGTCTTTCTTTTGTTGACATAACAAAAAAAAGTTTTTTTCCGTTTTTATCCAGGTTTAGAGCTACATCATTTTTAGATTAAAGTGTCAGTAAACCCCCAAATATTATGAGCAAATCCATTTCCTTGCTATTATTGAAATGTAACCACCCCGGTTTTACTTAATCCAAGTTATTATTTAGTGAGTTTTACCCATTTAAATGAGTGAAAACGTAGTTCCACATTTTAACACTCCATTCAAGGCACCACTGTTCGCCTACGTCATGAAGGTGCACCAATCTAGAAATGTACATGCAATGAACATAATAAACAACTCTCATAATTGCTGCTAGAAAGAAGGAGTGTGGGGTGGGCATAAAACAGCCCATTGGCTCACCATTGCTGTGGTCTTCCTCCAACCCCTGAGCTGACAAACAGGTTTATAATTTTAGTAGTATATTTTGACATTCAGTATGACACTTGGTCCCAATCAATCGATCTATGAGCAATATTTAAATTGTTCCACTCCGTACATATATTGTTATACAAAGATATTTTTTAATTTCATTTTTTTTGGTAAGGATAATTCAAAATAGTGGGGCTTCTGCACGTCTTGTTCCAGTATTACGTCTACATGCTTCTGTTAAGTTTGTGACTTTACTATCAGACTCTCCGTAATTGTTTCTTTGCAGAAAGAAGTTTTCCTTGGAAAGTTATTGAGTGTCTGTAATTTGAAACACTATCATAACCAAACACACCTCAAACTAACCAGCTGCAGCAGAGAACAATTCCCGAACGCACCGTTAGGTATTGGTCTGTCGCATGGAGGGAGGGTGGGAGAGAGTGAGAGAAAGAGAGTGGAGGGAGGGAGGGAGGGATGGCCGCTCGCCTGGGATTACATAAGCCTATGATGTAGCTTGCTGTAAACAAACAACATGCGGACTGGGGTTCGGAAATATACGGCCGAATTTGGTAAAGTAAAGGAAAGAACAAAGATAAAAGGAAAGAAAGGAGATATCTATACATCCTGTACATCCTTGTGGGTATACATTACAGTATCAATAACTGTTATAAGGAGAATAAAAAAAAGTACAGTTCGAGATGTCAACTGTGCGAGATGGACCCTCGTTTTGGTAGCTGCCTAGCCTTGGTCCATGTGTAAATCTGGGCCGTTTTCTATATATAGGCAATTATGTGATATATATTAACAAATATATATTATAAGAAATCCATATAAAATGGTCCTTGCATGTAACTTTTCCTTGATTAAATAGGACATTGCTATTGTGGGAATACAAATAAGCATTGTGCATAGAGCGAATTCCTTTCCAGAAGTTGTTGAATAATAATAATAATGAATTCTTTCTAAGACAGTACACGTACAAAACAGGTGATACACTTCAGATTATAATCTGGTCTTCCAGTGTGTGCTTCTAATGTAATAGGGTTGACTATTTATATTTAGTGGGGTTTGGGGTCGGTGAGGGTTTCTATTGGGGGTGTAAGTGTTCTAACACCATCAATATCTTTTGTTAATTTGCATATCAATATTAACGTGAGATCACCAGTATTGAATTTGATGTTGAGATGTAAATGGGTGACGTCTGCTTAACGATAGTTAAGCAGCTTTAGCTAACTTTTAAAACCCTCTTGACAACCCCCCCCCCCCCCCCCCCGATGTATAACGCTGGTCGGGATGGGATGATTCTCCCTTCATTCTCACCAGCCTTTAACACTCTAGGTCCAAACCCTCAGATCAGATAAGAATGGTATCGCAGTGATTGGACGCCTACTTCGTTAATCAGTTTTCTGGTCTAGATTTATTATCAACTAGGCGTTCTAATGGGAATATAATGACATTTTGCGGTCTTAACGGAATTATAATGACACTTTTATAGCATACTCTTGGTGCAAACCCTCACATTAGAGAAGTATGGTGTGTCAGTGATTGGACGCCTACTTCGCTGATCGGTTTTCTGACCTAGGACTAGGCGTTTTAATGGGAATATAATGACATTCTGAGAATTATAATGGCACTTTGCAGTTTGAGGCATAGAGGCTTTCCCTCCGTTTGAAGGGACTATGTCATCTTTGCGCCTAGACTGTTAACGGCCCCCACCTTGCTTACCTGTCCTCGTCTACCTATAGTGAATGGAGGCATCAAAGCGTGATGGCGAGAGTGGCACGATCATTGAGTACACCACACACCAGTGAGGAGGGAATCCCCAGGAAATCCCCTCCACAAGGCTTTCTCCACCTGCCACAACAATAGCCAAACCGAGGCCTGCACCGAGTGCGTGACGTCACAGACGCTGAACAGGTGTATTGTGGTGGTGATGCGGCGAGGATACCACACGGAGACCAGCAGCGTTCCCCAGGCAGCGTTTCAGTGATGTTGTGTTGTACTGGTGCTGCTCAATCTGACAGAACTTCATCCTCCTCCACACACACACCATTATTCATGATCTGACGGAGTGGGAGGAGAGTAAGAGTGAGGAAACAATACACAAAGACTGAAAGTACACGACAAGAGGAGGATATTAACCCAAGAACATGTGTAGAAAGAAATACCATCGGTAACTTAAGTCTTAACCCATCGGAGTAATCGCAGACGACATTTAGCCATTGCTGGTCTTGACTTGGCCTTATACGGAAACTGCTGCAGGCAGAAGAAGAAATCGCTGTGTCTGATCATGTCAGCGTGAGAAAGCCATGTCTGCTGTAACAAGTACTGTAACTGGGAGGAGGGTACACTCTGTTCGAGACCTACTTAGAGTAAACATCAAAGCGACCCAATGGTAAGCCTACGGCAAGCCGCTCCAAGTAGATCTCAAATAGAGTGTAGAGAGATTAGTGTTAGACGGGGCGTGGAGGAGAGGAGAGCAATAGCATCAGTGGATTAATCCTCATCCTCCAGCAAGCGGACCAATGTTGTCAGTTTCATTGGTGTTGATAAAGTAACCCCCGGTTACAGTGGTACCCTGTTACAGTGGTACAGGTGGTGGTACCCTATAAGGATTACGGTGGTGTGTTGTTGTATTCATGGCTCGCCCGGCACCCTTCAGCCACAGACAACTAGTAGGCATTCACTCACAGGTAAGGAGTATTACTAGTATATTAGGGGGAAATCGTCAGAAAAAGTACAATTCGCCTTCAACAATACTCTCAAATAACCCAAATTTTAGCAAAAAATCAGGTTCAAGATACAGTTCAACATAACCAATCAGATTCCTTGAATCCAATACCAAATATATTCAGATATATGTTGTATTGACCATTTTTTCAGTGTAATTTAGCAGAATTTACTAAATGTGTAGTGGTGCCGATTGTACATTTTCTGATGATCTGACCCATTATTTTTCACTTAATATGGGTGCGTGAGGGGTATCGACTGGAGCTGGTCAAATGACTACCTCTAATTTACAATAGCATGATATAGAGGACAGAGAAGGTATAATAGTAATTAGAGAGAAGACAGAGAGCAGAAAGAGATAAGGGAGGAGTTTGGGGGAGAGAGGGAGCGAAAGAGGGGAACGATGAGATAACAGGAGAGAAAGTTAGAGAGGGAGAGAGAGGTAGAGAGAGGGGTAAAGAAAGAGAGTGGTAGAGAGAGAGGGAGAGGGAGAGAGGGGAGAGGGGTAGAGAGAGGGGTAAAGAAAGAGAGGGGTAGAGGGAGAGAGGGGGTAGAGAGAGAACTAGAGAGAGAGGAAGAGAGAGGTGTAGCGAGGGGTAGAACAAGAGGTAGAGAGGGAGAGAAAAAGTGCCACAGAATGAACGGAGGAGAAGGAGACACTGAGAGAGAGAATAAGTAGAAGTAATAAGGCCAAAAAAAAATAGGTGTGTTTCCGATTTACCCCCCCCCCCCCTACCTAGAAAAACCTTACCTTACCTAAAAGTTTTTTTTACCATACCTGATTTTTTCCCCATCATATCTTACTTTTTTTTTATTTTTTGACAAAAAAAGCTTATAAAAGCAGGAAAACGGGTTTTCCTAACCCAAAACTGTCAAAAAGGACATTTCCCATGTTCAAAACAACTATTGTTATGAAAAAGACGTTTTTTTCAGTTCCTTGGAGGTGGTTTCCAAACAAAAAAAATTAACAAAAAAAAAAGTTACCACCCTCCCTACCTAGTTTTCAGCCAGATAAATCGGAAACACACCTATATTTTTGTTGGCCTAAAGGACAAAGAGGGACAGGAGAAGGGACATCACAGATGCAATAGAGAGGATATTAAATCAAAGTTAGTATAAAAGAATAAAGTTGATCTATAGAGATGGAGAGAGGTATAACTCAATGCCCCATACTCCATAGGCAGAGTCGGAGAGAGAAAGCAACATAGAGGTAGAACAAACAGAGAAAGGTAATGTCAAAACTAATTTATTTGATATGATATGGGAGTGATTAAGAGTTACAAAGACAGAAAAACATGGGCAGGGATAGGGAGAGGGAATATAAGGGTCAGATTTTCAGAAAATGTACAATTCACCTTCACCAATCCCCTCAAATAACCAAAATTTCAGACGAAAATAAAGTTCAAAATATAGTTCAACCTAACCAAACAGATTGCTATAATCAATGCAATGCTGAATATACTCGAATTTACCTAGTATTGAGCACATTGCCACCTAATTTAGCAGAATTTACTCAATGTGTACAGCTGCCAATTGTACATTTTCTGAAAATCTGACCCATAAAGGATCGAAACATAGAGAGTCACAGATAGAGAGTGCAGAGCAAGAAAGAGAGAGAGTCAGAGAGAGACAGAGAAAGAGAAAGAGACAGAGAAAGAGAGAGGAACGAAAGGGAAAATATGATATAAAGGGAGACAGGAGAGAAGAGAAAAGGGAAAGTAATATCATATACATAGAACTATAGGGACAGGGAAATAGATAGGGACAGGGGAAGAGATAGATAGGAAATATAGAGCACTAGAATTAGATAAACTAGAACCAGTGTGAGTCGGTAGTTAGACACAGCAGTGGACAGAAAACCATGGAATTCAGCAATAAATATATGGGTCAGATTTTCAGAAAATGTACAATTGGCAGCTCTACACATTTAGGAAATTTGGCTAAATAAGACTGAAAAATGAAGAATACCAGGTATATCTGAGTATATTTGGGATCCCATTGATTTAAAGTATCAGTTCTGTTAATGCAAACTGCATTTTGAAGCTCATTTTTGTCTTAAATGTGGGTTATTTGAGAGGATTGGTGAAGGCGAATTGTACATTTTATGAAAATCTGACCCATATACATGAGTAATAATCAAGGTTTAAAACTGACTTGTGAAATGACTATGTATCTTCACTGGGCATGACTACTCGTGAAATGTTTTGATTTATTGACTTGCTGTATAAACATTCTAAATATATAGAGAGATAGAGAGAGAGAGATATAGAAAGAGAGAGAGATTGAAAGAGGGAGAGAGAGGGATAGAGAGATAGAGATAGGGAGAGAGAGATAGAGATAGACAGAGAGATAGAGAGAGAGGAAGAGAAAGAGGGAGATAGAGAAAGAGGGAGAGAGAGAGAGAGGAAGAGAGAGAGAGAGAGGAAGAGGGAGAGGGGTAGAGAGAGAGAGAAAGGGAAAGAGAAAGGGAGAGAGAGTGAGATTATTCTTTTATTCATTTAAGGCCAATAGATATTTAACAGTTGTATGAAAATACGAGAGATAGGAAAACTGAATAGGAGGGAGAGGAGATAAAGACTAAAAGAGACAGAAGAGAAAGGCAGAGAAGAGAAAGGCAGAGAAGAGAAAGAGAAAGAAGAGAAAGGCAGAGAAGAGAGGCAGATGTACTGAGTAAAGGCCTGATTAGGGTGGGGCATATTGCACTGTATCCTCCAGTAGCAGTACAGTTACCCACTCCTCCTCCCCACCTATAGTACGCAGGTAATAATAAATTACAGGTGAGAGAATGACACCGGTCCACCGACACCAAGGCGTTCACCCGGCGTTCACCGCTGTGAGAGCGACATAATAACGAATCTGCTGTCCACACAAATGTCCACCAACTATGCATACACTGATAGATTACTCCCTGGGTACTCTAATGGGTGAAGTCACCAGAAAATGTACAATTCACTTTCACCAATCTTCTCAAATACTCCAAATTTCAGACGAAAATAAAGTTCAAAATACAGTTCAACCTAACCGAATTGCTAGAATCAATGCAATACTGAATATACTCGAATTTACCTAGTATTGGCCAAATTGCAGCGTAATTTAGTAGAATTTACTAAATGTGCACAGCTGCCAATTGTACATTATCTGAGAATCTGACCCCTATGTCGTCCTACCAGGGTTCTCAGGACCCCGGCAGGACGACCTCTAGCGGGCACTGGACCGAATCCTAAGTTTGACCTTGTTTAGAGTGGACTTTTGTATGGTCCGTTGAAGTAAATATTTTGTTTTCTATCAGGTGCGCTTAAAGGCATGTTTGCCTATATATGAATTATTTAATGAGAATATGGGAATATCATAATGGGACTTGACATATCATAAAACATCCAATCGAGATATTGCATCTGTTTGAAATATACATATGTGGGTCAGATTTTTAGAAAATGCACAATTCAACTTCGCCAATCTTCTCAAATAACCCAAATTCCAGACGAAAATAAAGTTCAAAATACAGTTCAACCTAAGCAAACAGATTGCTAGAATCAATACAATGCCGAATATACTGGAATTAACCTAGTTTTGGCCAAATTGCAGCTTACTTTAGCATAATTTACTAAAAGTGTACAGCTGCCAATTGTACATTTTCTGAAAATCTGACCCATGTATAGATGTATACATGAACATGAAGTATTGAACGAGGATATTTCCGAATTAATCTTGATTAATTGAATTCTTGTATACACATACATACATACATACATACATACATACATACATACATACATACTTCCATACATACATACATACATACATACATACTTCCATACATACATACATACATACATACATACATACATACATACTTCCATACATACATACATATACATACATATGCATCTACATACATACATACATAATGTATGTGTATACATACATGTATACTTCCATACATATATACTCGCTTACCATATATCATAAGCTATATTATGCAATACAAATATATTGACATCCTAGCTTTACTTCGAGTTAATATGATATCTATGTATTGTAACGTATACTGTATCTTTATCAAATTTGATATATATATCTATAATATAAGCAATGTATGGCATGTATACCATAAAAGGCATGGAGGATACCTCTTATACACATTTATTATACACGCATTGCTCTGAAAACAATGTATCTAGAGGGATTTACGCATAGTGTGTATTTCACTAGTGATTTACGTGGGGTTGTCATGGCAACCAATCTGTTTTCTACTAAGATTATCTGTAAAATTCAAAGTTATGACTCAATGTTTTTCCATTTTCATGATTGAAAGCATGTATAATAAATCTGTTAACTAACAAGTTGGTTTCAGTTGCTTAGAATATTGCTACGCAACTCGCAATATTCACACTCCTTCAACCAACTCGTTAGTTAACCTGTATGTATTATCCAAGATCTGCGACTAGTTCTCCGTACAATATACCGACTGTAGTAGAAAACTTGTCTAAATGTTGTCAGAATTCTGTGGTCTAGAAAACTGGAAAATTGGTCTGAAATTGTTAAATTGGCTGAAGGAGGCTTCTTGGAAGGCACACAGGTGGACAGTTGGTCATAAACAAAGGCCTTAAGGCTTAACCTGAATGTGCATTCAACATAGTGATTGTTTGCAACCCTGTGACTTTCATAATTGTTTAGGGATGAAGTCACCAGAAAATGTACAATTCACTTTCACCAATTCTCTCAAATAACCCAAATTTCAGACGAAAATAAAGTTCAAAATACAAGTACAAGTACAGATTGCTAGAATCAATACAATGCCGAATATACTCGAATATGTTTCGAATTTACCTAATATGGGGGATTTGCACAGCCGCCATTTTGAATCTTGATTCGCATGGAATTATGGGACTAATAGTGCAGTCTAAAATCTATAGGAATCATGTCATGTTCAGCATGGAATATTTATCAATGCTCTAATGTCAATATCTATGTGTTATACATGTTTCCATAACACAAGTCCCCATCTTTCCCATCATGCATCTGGTTTTCATAGATGATGTATACAAGCTATGATATTGTTGGAAATATTCTTGCAATTTTCGATAAAAACGTTGCAAAATATTAGTATGTCAGATTTCAACAGAATCCATCCCAGGATGCACTGTAATACACATGCGCAGTGGCACATGTAAATCCCCTATTGACCAAATTGCAGCCTAATTTAGCAGAATTTACTAAATGTATACAGCTGCCAATTGTACATTTTATGACAATCTGACCCATGACATAGTTAGAGACCTAACCCATATTTCTATGCTTGAGATCTGTCCCAATCCAATGTTAAATCTGATCGTTAAAATTTCATTTTTATGATCGCATGCATCAAACTAAAGTCAGTGAGGAGCAGAATCACGGAGAGTGATTTTAAAAATGTCCTGATTTCACATTCATGTCCCATGTGTAAATGTCATCATGAAGAGACTAATTAATTATACAATGAGTCGGTGTATGGCAGTGATTGGACGCCTACTGCGCTAATCGGTCTTCTGGTCTAGGACTAGGCACTCTAATGGGATTATGATGGCACTTTGTGGGGTTATAATGACATGTTGTAATCAAGCTAGATATCGGTCAGAATTTCAGAAAATGTACAATTCGTCAATTCACCAATCCTCTCAAATAACCCAAATTTAAGCCAGAAATGAGCTTCAAAATGCAGTTTAACATAACATAACTGATACTTTAAACCATGGCGATACCAAATATACTCAGGTATACCCGGTATTGACCATTTTTTAGCCTAATTTAGGAGAATTTCCTAAATCTGTAGAGCAACCAATTGAACATTTTCTATAAATCTGACCCATATAGATAGATAGATAGATCCAGATTGCATCCACGTGGTACGATTAGTAATACACATTATGTGATGTGTTATAGGAAAATGAGTCACAAGTCGCAAAAATATTGTTGAGATACCATCATATTTGAAAAGATGAGATCAAGCGGATTCTAATGATAATAAACATGAAGGGTATCTGAGAAATGTTTCTATATTTCATGTTAGATATATTCATGTTTGAAAGAAAACTTTGCAACATTTCTGGATGAGCATTTACCAGTAATGTAACTAAGTGAACTCATTAGGAAGATATTGTTCATTTTTTAATTTATGTAAATACTTTTAGATATTATCTTTTTTGCTAGTCAGTCCCAGACAATCTGTTGCTCTGTTCATTCATTTTGTTAAAAAGGATCGAATGAGACGCGGGAACAAAATCTGGACCTACGAGTATAATATTTTCTTTGTTGAGAAGTCTTCCTCACTGTGAAGCAACCCTATGAGGCTATTTTACTTTCTTTCTTTCTTTTTTGTTACATTTGTACCAGGACAATGGTGGTCTTCCTCTAGTAGGGCCTACCGGGGGGCGGGCTGAAATTATATCAACCATTTTCAAGGGTAGTGGCCTGGTATTTGTAGTACTAGAGGATTATTTAATAGCCGACATTGCAACGTTAATGAATATCCTTTTCACAGGTAGGTCAGATCTTCAGAAAATGTACAATTGGCAGCTGTACACATTTAGTAAATGCTGCTAAATTAATATTATGCTGCAATTTGGTCAATACTAGGTACATCCGAGTATATTTGATATTGCATTGATTCTAGCAATCTGTTTGGTTAGGTAGAACTGTATTTTGAACTTCATTTTGATCTTAAATTTGGGATATTCGAGAGGATTGGTGAAGATAAATTGTCCATTTCCTGGCGATTTCTCCCAGGTATGAGTGACGTATATGGTAGCACAAAAAGGAAAGGAAGATACGCCCAATTTTGATTAACCATTGCACAACCCATGACTGATGTTATGTAAATCTCAGAGGGATACAACTGTGGTACAGATAACGAATTCAATGTATTGTATTGATAATTACAATTAACAGCTTTTATAATTAATAATTTGGTACTAATTTAATTTAAATGAACTTGGTGAAAGGGGCGCCTTATAAGTAATTATTCCTAACTCTTGCTGATGAAGTGAGATTTTATTTTATGTATGTATCTCTTTGTAGGCGTTTTTCAAAATCATAAATTAGATGTGTTACAGAAAAATGAGCCACAAGTCGCAAAAAATGATAAGTGATTTATTCACAAGTTCTCTTTGTTGGAATGTTCTCATTCTTGGAGGATCAAGTGCTGTTAGTAGCATAAGAAGATCTATCAAACCGTGGATTAAATATATCCTTGCGTTTTCAAGGTCATCGTAGTGAGAATATTCAGTCACTCTAGGTCCAAACCCTCAGATCAGATAAGAATGGTATGTCAGCCTCCTTCGCTAATGAGTTTCCTGGCCTAGGACTCGGCGTTTTATTGGGATTATAATGACATGTTGTAGTCTTAATGGAATTATAATGGCATTTTGCGGTTTGAGGCGAGAGGCTTTCCCTCCGCTTGAAGGGACTCTCTCAACGTCGGGCCTAGACATTAGCTACTTAACTGGTAATTGTCCACCTATAACATAACTTTATTTGGAACCTTTTTTCAAACATAAAGATATCAAACATAAAATATAGAAACACTTCTTATATGTCCTCAATGTTTACCATCATTAGAATCAGCTTCATCTCATATTTTCAAATATAATAACATCTCAAAATCCATTTTTGCGATTTGTGACTCATTTTCCTTTCCTTTGAGATGTTGAAATTCATGAGTGATCAATTAACTGATTACAGAAGTGTGTATTCCTATTTCCCATTTCAACCAGAGAACTATCTTATACTATACCTCCGTACATGATACCACTGTCTGTTTATTCATTTAAAACTTTTCCGTGGGTATTATTTTGAAAATGTTTTGTTTCTCCACAATTTCACAATTGCATATTTTTTAAGTAGAGAAAATAAAGTTTATTTAATAGCGTTACATCGAGATATATAACCTGAGTTTAATATTACTTCAATTTTTATATTATTATAGAGGTTTGTCTAGGCGATAAATCTTATTTAAATGTCGCATTTCGATTATAAAAAATAGTTTAATCCATTGCCTATGATATAACCCAATACATTTACCACTGTGACCCCCAAAACCCGTTTTATTAACTGGGTTATTCATATAGAAACAAGCATCAATATATTATATAGATTTCAGATTTCGGAATGATGAATACATTATAAAATATGTACTGTAAATTGACCGCAGTATTTGTCCTACCTGACTATTTGTTTAGCCGTATATTTTTCTCTATGTATACATGCAGTTCATCAACTATTGAACAGTGTTTTTGAAAACTAGTGGAAATACACGACAATATTTTATTTTTTAAAATCATTTCATTGAGTCGAAATTCCACAGAAGTGGTATGTCTCATTCGTTCAATACAAAACATAAATTATCTATAGTGAAATTAATATTAATGCGTTTACGTTTTAAATTAGTTAGCTGGTTAGTCCTAGCAATACAAATGTGCTGTGTTTCAGGAAAATGAGTCACAAGTCGCAGAAATGATATTCGTTCTCAAGATCTCTTTACTGGACGGTTCTGATCTTTGGAGGGTTTAGCACTCTTAGTGATATGAATATATCTACCAAATCTCAGGGCATTGTATCAAATATATCTTTGCGTTTTGAAGCTGATCCTATGGAGTATATTTAATTACTTTACTGGTAGTTGCCCCACCCAGAACTAATGCAAACTTGTTTTCAAACATATATGAAACATAAAATATAGAAACACTTCTTAAATCTCCTAAATGTTTACAATAATTTGAATCGGCTTGATCTCATCTCTTCAAATATGATGATTTCTCAAAATCCCTTTTTTGCGACTTATGACTCATTTTACTAAAACACATCACATATCAATTGATAACATTCCCCTAGTAATGAAGTTAAAATAGTAACTAATGCACAAAGAAAATATTTTAAAAATTAAATCAAATTGTCTACACCATTGCCTATATGTGATGTGTTTCAGGAAAATGAGTCATAAGTCGCAAAAAATAGATTTTGAGATATGATTAGATTTGAAAAGATGAGATGAAGGGGATTCCAATGATAGTAAACAGTCTTATAATCTTATAAGTATTTTTAGATTTTAAGTTTGATATTTTCGTTTTTGAAATAACAAGTTTCCAATATTTCTGGGGGTCAATAATCAGTAAAGTAACTAAATGTAGTCCATATGAGGACCGGTGAAACTAAGGGATATACTACATAAATTGTCCTGAAATTTGTAACATCGATTGATAGACCTATAAGTGATAAACCCACCAACAATTAGAACATTCCAATGATGTGATCTTGTGAAAAAAACACTTTGAAAAATATCAATTTTGCGACTTATGACTCATTTTCCTGAAACACATCACATATTTCCCCCATACAAGTGTATCAGGGCCAGTGGATGAACTTCTGTTCAATGATACGAAACTGCGGCACCTCCCACTCTTGTTCAATGATACGAAACTGCGGGGCTTATGAATATTTTTCCATGCGCATGCGCAGTGCCAAAAGAAGCGGGTACAGCATGATTGATTACAGGTAACCATGGCAACAGAGAAAGCCCATTAGGAGCCCACAAGATGTGAATATTAATGAGATTAATGGGACTAGATCTGAGGTGGGGTGGGCCTCATACCCAGCCATAAACAGAGGTGGGCATGGCCTGTGCCAGGGGCCTAATAGTGAATGTGGGTCAATCCAGGCAATATCTCATACAGATGAAACAATGCTCTACTAAACCTGGTCCAACATGGAACACTGAGCTGCTAGGTGTAAATCAAATGGGATTTTACGACTTTAGAACAGTTGGTTATACGGTTATTAATACATATGGGTCAGATTGGCAGAAAATGTACAATTGGCAGCTGTATACATTTAGAAAATTCTGCTATATTCGCTAAATTAGGCTGCAATCTGGTCAATACTAGGTTAATTCGTGTATATTTGGTATTGCATTGATTCTAGCAATCTGTTTGGTTAGGTTGAACTGTATTTTGAACTTTATTTTTGTCTGAAATTTGGGTTATTTGAGAGGATTTTTGAATTTTGAATTTGAATTTGGATTGGTGCAGATGAAGACTAAGAATAAGAGGAGGTGTATAAAATTAGGTTTTATGACTTTAGAATAGTTGGCTATATAGTTATTATTAAGTTTTTGACTTTAGAATAGTAATTTATACCCTGTACACACTGTTTTGATGAAGCCTTTAAAACAATGCAGCTATTAATTGCTTACCTATACTACACTACATAAGCGATAGAGTTCATGCATTTCAATTTCTACATCTAACCTATCTATTTGAAATATTTTTTTGTTTTTTTAAAAAAGCATTTATTCAACATAGGCTCCTACACTGGTAAGGCATGTGAAAATATAAAAGAAACTTGCCTTGCAGGAACAGAATAATAAGGCAAAATTGCAACCAAAGAGCTTTTAAGGAGAAATGCATTCATGAACTTATTTGAAATATTTAATAAATTCCGCTGTTATGCCATGTATGACGGGTGGCTATATTTACAGAGAAGCATTGAATGACATTTCATATAGGGGTCAGGTTTTCAGAAAATGTACAATTGGCAGATTTACATATTTAGTAAATTCTGCTAAATTAGGCTGAAAAATGGTCAATACTAGCTACATCTGAGTATATTTGACATTGCCTTGATTCAAACAGTCTGTTTGGTTAGGTTGAATTGAGTTTTAAACTTCATTTTTGTCTTAAATGCGGGTTATTTGAGGGGATTGCTGAAGACAAATTGTACATTTTCTGAAAATCTGACCCATAGGATGTTTTGTCTAGTATTTACAACTGCTATATTGAAGTCCATTCAGATCAAGATTCAAGGCAGCGCACATGCAACTCCTCTATTGTACCTACAATGATTACCTGCCAGATTTCTATATACTATATCCCTCCAGGGCGTGCTCAAAGCGTTCTATGTATAGATGGGTCAAGTCGCCAGAAAATGTACAATTCACCTTCACCAATTCTCTGAAATAACCGAAATTCAAGACGAAAATAAAGTTCAATATACAGTTCAACCTAACCAAACAGATTGCTAGAATCAATGCAATGCCAAATATACTCGAATTTACCTAGTATTGACCAAATTGCAGCTTAATTTAGCAGAATTTACCAAACGTATACAGCTGCCAATCGTATATTTCCTGAAAATCTGACCCATTATGCTGAAATTGTATGATGGAAGATTATGTTGGAACCTGTACCATACATAAACTATTTCGTGGAACGAAGGTATTCCGTGAACAGCCCGAGTCTATCAATTTGCAATTAATTAAAAGTATTTATGGATGCCTTACAGTTAGAGTTATGGTGAATTTATCTACCTGAGAATTGAAATTGAAATAAACAATATATAATACATGTTCTGCTTGATGACACAAATGTTAGTGAAATATCACGATTTTGACAAAAATATCTTTTTCGTTCAAAGGACCATAACTACATCTCAAAAAAGCATCTTGGAATATTTGCCTTCTTTTTCCAGCAAATTAAATCGAAATTGATACAACTATTATGTACTATTAAGCTCGAACGAACTGTATGTTATTCCCCAGCCAATGCGTTCAGGGGGTGTTTCATAAAAAAATAAGACGTACGACCTAACCTTAAATATATAAAAGGGTCGTGTATGGGTTTAAGATATTGTAAACATTTAGGATCAATCTTAAATTTAAGATAATATCTTACTATTTGCAATGACCTTATAAACGGTTATTACATGATAAGTTATGGATTGTGAATAAGTTATTGACTTGTGAGATGATGTAGATAAATCTATTTAATAATTTCCTCGGGAGATTTTAATCAACAAAATAGCAATAGTTGCCCTGGCACTTAATTAATAAACCACAATATATAAGAACTTATCCTATAATTATGTGCGAAAATTTCGACGATGTATTGTACAACTTATATTGTAAGAGTTCCTCTTATTTTTATGAAACAACCCCAGGCCATGGTACATACATGGGTCAGATTGTCAGAAAATGTACAATTCACCTTCACCAATCCTCTCAAATAACCCACATTTAAGACGAAAATGAGCTTTAAAATGCAGTTTAATATAACCGAACTGATATTTTAAATGAATGCGATACCAAATAATACTCTGATATACAAGATATTCATCATTTTTCAGCCTAATTTAGGAAGAATTCCTAAATGTGTAGAGCTGTCAATTGTACATTTTCTGAAAATCTGACCCACATAGTGGTGGGCTACTTGGGATGGGAGCTAGACGGGGATTATCGTAGTTAAATCTCATGTAATCCATCTGATAATCCAGCAGATAATCCAGCAGATAATCCATGCTCATGGCTGTGATAAGTGTGACCATGCTGGATCTATATGGGCAATACTCTTACTGTAAAGGTAAATGATATATATTATGATTTATTATACGCGCATGCTATATGAGAGGTGCTATAAGTGGGGTGCTATAAAAATAGTCATATAGGACGCGTCCTATAAAAATGTAGTTGTCTAAAAATAGCTCTGACTCAGCACTTCCGCTGTCCCCGCGGAGATCCCCGCGATCGGTAATCCACCTGTGATTACAAAAATACATAATAAACACCACACCATTAAATAGAGAATTAAATTCTCTATCAAATGATGTAAGGTTTATTATTGTAGCTCAAGAAATGGCTACGATATGAACGTTTTAGTTCAACCAAGTCAGTAAGTAAACACTGCATGATCACACAGTCCTGACAGCTCACCGTTGTAGCCTACTGACGGTGCTCTCAGCGGGGCAGCAGGGGCTCTCTGAGAGTTCTTTAATACTTTTTCAGTGATATCTGATGATGATCAAATTTCATGCACATATAATAAATATAGAATGGAACTCGCCAGCAATAATCGAAAATTTATAGGACTTGATTCGTCCACATAAGCACGATGCCGTAGGCAGAGTGCTTATGTGGACAAATCTCGTCCTATAAATTTTCGATTATTGCCGGCTCGTCCCATTCTCTCTATATATATTAGGCATATTATGAGGGTGAAGTCACCAGAAAATGTACAATTCACTTTCACCAATCCTCTCAAATAACCCAAATTACAGACAAAAATAAAGTTCAAAATACAGTTCAACCTAACCAAACAGATTTATTGAATGAATACAATGCCAAATATACCCCAATTTACCTGGTATTGACCAAATTGCAGTTTACTTTAGCAGAGTATACCAAACGTGTACAGCTGCCAATTGTACATTTTCTGACAATCTGACCCATTATATCCTGTTGATTTAGAATCAATTCCTTCTTACGGATTCTATTTATTCAATAGGGGATTTGCATGTGCCATTACGCATGTCTGTTATAGTCCATCCTGGGGTGGATTATGTTGAAATCTGACATAGGCCCTTACATGTTTAGCAATATTTTTATCAAAAGTTGCAAGACTGTTTTAATTAAACACAGCAGTGGGTGGAAGACCATGGATAGTTTTCACCCAATATACCACCGTGAGCCCATATCTCAATGACATCAACTGTATTATAACTGACAATGTACAATGTACTTGCCTTATTATAATATCTTTGTATTGTATGATGGTTGCTGTATAAACATACTAGATAAAATAATTACATAGTATTTCCCCTGATTATATCAACGTATACTGCACTGATCGTCTAATTCTGCCATGGTATATCCCATCTGACCTTCTGGATACCATGGGTACATACTTTTGCCCCTAGCCAGTGGCCTAGGGTAATTTACGCCCACCTACCCTAGTCATTAGCCTACAGATTACAGATATTATGTTGATTAAGACAATGGCACACTAATATTATGCTAATGATTTAGGAATGAGGCAATTCTGAACAGGAAAACCTCTGAATCACCCTGCCACTGCTTAATCATAATTTCATTGTTATGTTTGGTTGTCATGCGATGCAGAATGACTATAGTCTCCTGGTATGTGCATATGTACATGTGGTAATTCATGATAATATATTACACCTAACGTCTAATTAAACCTTGCAAATTGTATGCACTGGACATAAGTGTAGTTACAAACAATAGGGTAAGATTTGCGGAAAATTTACAATTGGCAGCTGTACATTTAGGAGTTTCTGCTAAATTAGACTGCAATTTGGTCAATTCTAGGTAAATTTGAGTATATTCGGCATTGCATTGATTCTAGCAATCTGTTTGGTTAGGTTGAACTGTATTTTGAACTTTATTTTCGTCTGAAATTTGGGTTATTTCAGAGAATTGGTGAAGTTGAATTGTACATTTTCACACTTCACACATTATCATGTGTATTTGATGCGTTGTCTTTGAGACAGGACAGGGGAATCACTACACTACCAATTGTGATTGTCCATTCAGTGTTTAGTATAAATAGTTAAGATTTGATTTGATTTGAAAATATTTTATTCAGGATCTAATATATTTCCATACATATAGTAAAGATGTTCTCAGTATAGCCTGATTTTTATCACATACTTTTACGTAAATCTCATAAAAAAGAGATGAAAATAATCACCATGGAACTATGAAATATAGTACTGATATATTTTTTAATACACTTTTCTATGGAATGTCATGATAAGAGTATGTAGACGCTCGGCAGTCTATTTCTGATGTAGTATGATGATGCTCCTCATTCTGCACTTGTTCTTAATTTGTCTCTTTTGACTTTTCAAATTTGTGACTTAATGCTTAGTCTTAAATTGTGATATCTTTAGTAATACACCTTTGTCGATTTTTCCCGTTTGTAAATCTGTACTAGTAATATTTTTGGTTTTCTCATTAGCTCCGACTGAGAACATTGTGTATTACATAACGATTTGCTAAATAAAACCATTTAAATACACAATACACACGCTACAGATATATTATGAAAATAAACCCCCACCAGGGCCGTGCTCTCTCACATATACCATTATTAAGATACTCCAAAGTATAACAAATATTGATTATATGATATCACTGCTGCGTAAATAACTATTACTTCCATGCATCCCTGGCTCGTAAATGTACATCAATAACTCGCCCACATTACCCTAGATGGCAGCATATGCACATGAGCGCCCCCTGGCCTCGCCACATGCAACAAGTCCCTCCTCCACTCGTGGGTCAGATCGTAAAAAATGTACAATTGGTCTTTACAAATCCTGTCAAATAACCCAAATTTAAGAATGAAGTCAGGTTCACAATACAGTTCAACATAACCAAAAAGGTTTATTGAATGAATACAATACAGAATACACACAGATATACCTAGTATTTATCATTTTTCACTCTAATTTAGCAGAATTTGATAGATGTGTTGAACTGTAGATTGTGCATTTTCTGAAAATCTGACCCATGTGGAGGTTATTTATCATTAAGTCTCTTCCCTATTATTGATGCAATGATGGGATACTGCTGACTGCACCAACTGATTTCCTCTTATTAAGTCAACAGAGTTAAAGACTTCTTGTCTCGTAATAACAATAATCTATAAAACCACAAGGTAATTACATCGATGAGTTATTGATATATGATGAATTGATCTTATTGATGAAGGCATATAGGGATAAGATTTTCAGAAAATGTACAATTCGCCTTCACCAATCCTCTCAAATAACCCACATTTCAGACAGAAATGAGCTTCAGAATGCAGTTTAACATAACAGAACTGATACTTTAAATCAATGCGATACCAAATATACTCAGATATACCCGGTATTCTTCATTTTTCAGCCTAATTTAGCAGAATTGACTAAATGTGTAGAGCTGCCAATTGTACATTTTCTGAAAATCTGACCCTTATGACCAGTGTGTTAATCATTAGTCTATTGAGATAAGGGAGGCAGGGTAGAGGGTAACAATTAAGTAACATATTATAGTATTTTATAGCTTGAAGGGCTTTATTAGTAATGGTTTCTCACAGCCTTTAGCAGGGTTCTTGTCGATGATATATATGATGAAAAAATGAGTCACAAGTCGCAAAATTGATATTTTTCAAGTCATTTATTCACAAGATCTCTTTGTAGGAATATTCTGATGTTTGGAGGGTTTAGCGATGTAAGGAATACCGATACATGTACCAAATTTCAAGACAGTGTATGAAATATTATATCCTTGCGTTTTGAAGGTCATTATATGGAGTACATTTGATTACTGAACTATAGTAATTGTCCACCCACAAATATTGCAAATATTTTTTCAAACATAATAATATCAAACAGAAAATATAGAAACACTACTTAGATGAATTTAATGTTTACTATCATTTGAATCGGCTTGAGGTCATATTTGCAATTCTGATGATATCTCAGAATCCAATTTTTTCGACTTGTGACTTATTTTCCTGAAACACATCACATATGACGCTTTGTTAATTATATTCTGTGTATCATCAATGTGTGTTTTTCTAACTCTTATTTCGGTATGGTCAGGCCAGTCTAGGTCCAAATCCTCAGATCAGATAACAATGGCATCTCAGTGATTGGAAGCCTACTGCGCTTTTCGGTTTCCTGAGTGGACATTCACTAGTAAAGTAGCTGAATAAAGTAAAGTACTTCATTTTTCATTGATTATAGCAATCTGTTTGGTTAGGTTGAACTGAATTTTGAACTTTATTTTCGTCTGAAATTTGGGTTATTTGAGAGAATCGGTGAAGCTGAATTGTACATTTTCTGACAACTTCACTCATCAGTGGAAAATATAGAGTTGAAGTATAAAGCATACATTTGTATAGACTAAGGTTTTTTGCACAAATACAACTCTGAAAGCTGCAAGTTATGCCTATTTGTCAATCGGGTCTGCATTGTTAGTCATTTGAACATAAGTGAAAAGAAATTATAATCTTATCCTGATAGCAATTAATCTTTGGTGAAATCAACCCATTTGAGCATTCAATTTGATTTTCACATCTCCTTAGCACATGCCCCATATAATTTGATCATCCTGCAACAGTCACGAAGTGTAGAAGGGTCAGATTTTCAGAGAATGTACAATTGGTCTCTATATAAATCGAATAAATTCTGCTAAATTAGGCTGCAATGTGGTCAATACTAGGTAAATTCCATTATATTCAGCATTGCATTGATTCTAGCAATCTGTTTGGTTAGGTTGAACTGTATTTCGAACTTTATTTTTGTCTGAAATTTGGGTTATTTGAGAGAATTGGTGAAGGTGAATTGTACATTTTCTGGTGACTTCACCCAGTAATGGATGGCTGCACGTGTATCATACTTACAGCTTTAGTTAACAAGATACATGACAGTAGCCATTACACACCGTGTAAGTTTTTGTGTGGCTGCTGTTTTAATAGTGGGATAGGGTGAAAACGGTAGGCCTTCCTGGTATTATCCAATTACTAACCCAGTCAGGGAGGTGTCAGATCTTCAGAAAATGTACAATCGGCAGCTCTACACATTTAGTAAACTTTGCTAAATTAAACTGAAAAATGGTCAATATTAGCTATATCTGAGTATATTCGGTATTGCCTTGATACAAGGAATCTGTTTGGTTGTGTTGAACTGTATTTTAAACCGCATACTTCTCTTAAATTTAGGTTATTTGAGATGATCTGTGTAGACAAATTGTACATTTTCTGACGATTTCACCCATAACGAGAGGAGAAACAGCCCGTAGGCTTTGACTCGCTTGAATACATAACTTATAGCTTACAGATGTAATAATTTAATTTACACCTATCTAGCCTGTAAAGCTAATGCACCAGAAACAGTCAGCGTTACCCTTGATTGTTACTTTTACTTTATTTTTACCTTGCTTTTACTTTTACTTTGTAATTACAATTTACTGTAGCAGGCAGGTTCAATTGTAGGCACTGTCTATATTTAGCTAGAAATAGATCGTACAAAACGATAGCGATAGCGAAGTAAGACCAAATTTAAAGGATATTCGGATGAAATATTTGTCTTTCCATAATAGGTTTCTCTCTTTTAATTCTACATTATATGACAACGGTTATAAATGTGATATGGAAATAACATGACATTTTGCGGTCTTAATGGAATTATAACGGCACTTTGCAGTTTGAGGCGAGAGGCTTTCCCTCCGTTTGAAGGAACTCTCTTAACTTTGGGCCTAGACTGTTTAGCTTTTAACTTCAGGTACGCCCTGGAAGGTCAAGTGTGCACCACCTTAGTGTATTATAGTGCCACCGTCGCAAATATAATAATTCCAGAACTGAACAGTTTGGGTGGGGCGTGGGGGGAGGGGGGGGGGGGCGTCTATTTCGGTACAGGTCTTCGTGAAGTCGTCCGAAAATGTACAATTCGCCTTCACCAATCCGCTCAAATATCTCAAATTGGAGAAAGAATTGAGATCCAAAATACAGCTTAACATGACCAAACAGATCCGTTCAATGATGGAAATACCAAATATACCCAGATATGCCTAGTATTTATCGTTTTCTGACTAATTTTACCAGAAGGTGGGTAAGATTGTCAGACAATGTACGATTGGCAGCTGTATACATTTAGTAAATTCTGCTAAATAAGGCTGCAATTTAGCCAAAGCTAGGTAAATTCGAGTATATTTGGCATTTGGCATTGATTCTGGGTTGAACTGAATTTTGAGCATTATTTTCGTCTGAAATTTGGGTTATTTGAGAGGATTGGTGAAAGAGAATTGTACAGTTTCTGGTGACTTCACCCATATACTGAATGTGTAGAGCTTCCAATTGTACATTTTCTGGCGATTTTACCCATATACTGAATATGTACAGCTATCAATTGTACATTTTCTGGTGCCTTAACCCATATACTGAATATGTACAGCTGTCAATTGTACATTTTCTGGTGCCTTCACCCATATACTGAATATGTAGAGCTCTCAATTGTACATTTTCTGGCGGTTTCACCCATATACTGAATATGTAGAGCTGTCAATTGTACATTTTCTGGTGCCTTCACCCATATACTGAATATGTAGAGCTGTCAATTGTACATTTTCTGATGATTTCACCCATGTATAGCGAGGCACTGTTCATGACACTGTACATATGGCCTGATACTTCCTCCCTCCAATCTACCTCCCATGTGCAGAACATTAGTGCAGGTGTGTGAGGTGGTTAGTGAATGTGTAGCTATAGAGGGAAATGTCTATTCATGTATGACACTCTATACAGGTGTGTATAAACCATTTGTATTCACCTGTATTCAGCCTTTGTATTCACCTGTGCACCCAGAGGGTGATACCTAGGTGATAATAGATATATGTTTGTTTGGGCTTGTATATTATAGGGGTAGTATATCACCACACAGAGGTGGGTGTGAATCTTCACCTTTTTCTAAAAGATCATGTTCAGAAATTTCAGTATACGGGTGATTTCGCCAGAAAATGTACAATTCACCTTCACCAATTCTCTCAAATAACCCAAATTTCAGACGAAAATAAAGTTTAAAATACAGTTTAACCTAATCTAACAGATTGCTAGAATCAATGCAATGCCGAATATACTCGAATTTACCTAGTATTGACCAAATTGCAGGTTAATTTAGCAGAATTTACTAAATGTGTACAGCTGTCAATTGTACATTTCCTGAAATCTGACCCATACCCATTATCTCAGGGTCCCGGTGAAAGTTGGTAAAACAAGTTGGTGACCCAAGCTGAATTATTAAAAGTTGCTGAGTTAAAGAGTACTATTTCTTTGATAGTTGTTATCCGTTTGTTTGCACTTGTATGCGCGGTATATCAGCAACGGCAAGGCTTGCAGCGTCTGATAATAAATACAATTATCATATGATGTGATAATGCGCTATACAATATCACATGTAGGTAACGTAATTGATATACATGTTTTAAAATGATTTGATATACTTTTTCAATTCAATACAATTTATCAATTGAGTATTTATAACAACCAGATTTGAAATGTTGCATCTGCGGTTACCACACTCTTTAAACTGTGTGTATGGGTCAGATTTTCAGAAAATGTACAATTCGCGTTCACCAATCCTCTCAAATAACAGGATACAGCAAGGTATTCCAGGATTCCCTAGTCATCTTATCAGTTTGTTTTAAAGTCACTTTGGCAGTGATGAATGTTTTACTATTCCTTTTCTGTTTTCTCTTCCCTTCAAAATTATTTCACAATCGTGTGTGTCAAGGCTTAGCTTATATGGGTCAGATTTTCAGAAAATGTACAATTCACCTTCATCAGTTTAACATAACAGAACTGATACTTTAAATCAATGCGATACCAACTATACTCAGATATACCCGGTATTCATCACGTTTCAGCCTAATATAGCAGAATTGAGTAAATGTATACAGCTGTCAATTGTACATTTTCTGAAAATCTGACCCATATCTTTGCCCTGCTCACCATACCTTCTGCATAATATAATTGGAAAATTACTCGGAACTAAAAAGCTGTGTTTTTATATGTTTTATCTTTTAATGAGGATACATTATGTTTGTTAATGTTGCATGCTACCAATTCTTAAGGGTTGAAACTTGCAATAACATGTCCTTTATGGCACAAACTATCCCCGTGAATATAATATTGTGTATCTTAGATATCACCTTAAACTGATCATTGATCCATGATGTCTAACTTAGAATCAACTGGCCCGTACTAGTATCTAGAGTGATTTACGCATAGGGCGTATTTCACTAGTGAGTTATGCGGGGTTTTCATGGAAACCAATTTCTTTTTTACTAAGATTACCGGTAAAATTCAAATTTAGGACTCGATTCTATTTTCATAATAGAAAGCATTTATGATAAATATGTTACCTAACTCGTTGGTTTCAGTCGCTTAGAATATTGCACTCGTTAGTACGCAACTCGTGCAATATTCACGCTCCTTCAACCAACTCGTTTGTTAACCTTTTTATATATGGGTGAAATCGCAAACAAATCCTGTCAAATAACCCAAATTTAAGACACAAATGAGGTTCAAAATACAGTTCAATATAACCACACAGATTGTTTGAATCGAGGCAATATCAAATATACTCAGATATACCTAGTATCTATGATTGTTCAGCCTAATTTAGCAGAACTTTAACATTCTACCTATATGTACTTCCCGACGCACGCTCCCATTGTGTACTATTTCATGCATGTGATAATCTAGCCATATCACACATGTGAGTAAGATTTTCAGAAAATGTACAATAATCAGCTCTACACATTTAGTAAAATGTGTTAAATTTGGCTGAAAAATGAAGAATACCAGGTATATGTGAGTATATTTGGCATCGCATTGACTTAAAGTATCAGTTTTGCTATGTTAAACTGAATTTTGAAGCTCATTTGTGTCTTAAAAGTGGGTTATTTGAGAGGATTGGTGAAGTTGAATTGTACATTTTCTGAAAATCTGACCCATGTGATAATTGTATAGAAGCTATTAACACACTTTCCCGTACCATACCAGACCTTAGACCACTAATTATGGGTCAGATTTTCAGAATATGTACAATTGGCAGCCGTACACATTTAGTAAATGCTGCTAAATTAGGCTACAATTTGGTCAATACTAGGTAAATTCGAGTATAGTCAGCATTGCATTGATTCTAGCAATCTGTTTGGTTAGGATGAAGTGTATTTTGAACTTTATTTTCGTCTGTAATTTGGATTATTTGAGAGGATTGGTGAAGTCGAATTGTACATTTTCTGTAAATCTGACGACTTATACTCCCCACCCCTCCACCCCACCACTGATCCCACTGCTAGTACTTGTAATAAGTTGTCATTAGACCTTAATGAAGGCCAAGGGGTGATCATAACGTTGCACAACTCAATAAACAAACAGAAAACTCAACAATGTACTTCCTACTTCTCATATTTTTCATCTGAATGCATCAAGTTTTCATTAAATTTCCTAATGTTAATTAGTTGAATTGAATTAGTTCACTGACAGTGCAATATTGTACATTTAAGTGGATTTGGAGGCCCATATCTCATAATGATATATCTCCTTGCATCCTACCACTACTTTTTGCAAAGTTAAACATGTTAGCCCTAAACTAAACTGACATTTACATCACCTTCTCATGGCCAATTAGTCATTAAGACCAGTTGAGGTCAATTATATTTTATATCTAACTTAAATCTGCAATTGGGTGTTCAGAATCTCGTACCCCATAGCATCCTAAATAGAACTACAATACAGTCTCCCCTCTACATCAATCATGTTCCCAGCTTCAGTGCACTAATTAAATATCAGAAGACACAAGAACACTATAAGGACAATTGTATTTAATAATTATTTATCTCATTACTGTATAATATCAACGAACAGTTTCTTTTCACTTCGGTAAAATGTCAGCGAATAATGTATCAATGTTGTAACTCACTCTCAAATGTATGAACACTTGCAAGTTTTCAACTTTAATTTGGAAAGGCCACCTGGAAGATCAGTGCAATGATGCTCAACAATTAGATCTATTGGGGTTAGGGTTACCCATCCTTGCACCCTACATTACGACCTCCACTAAACACTCTAAGTCCAAACCCTCAGATCAGATAAGAATGGTATGTCAGCCTGCGTCGTTAATCGGTTTCCTGGCTTAAGACTCGGCATCTTAATGGGAATGTAATGACATTTTGTGGTCTTAATGGAATTATAATGTAAAGTCCCCTTCCCATCCTTCCTCGTACCCTCCTAACTACTAAACCTGTGTATTTGGGGTGTGTATGAAAGGGGCACATATGTTTATTCCCCACCAGGGTGAAATAGACATACCGAGGCGAGAGGCTTTCCCTTCATTTGAAGGTACTCTCTAAACTTTGGGCCTAGACTGTAAAGTCCCCCACCCCCCACCCCTCACCCTCCTACTACTAACCCTGTGTATTTGGGATGTGTATGAAAGGGGCACATGTATATTCCCCACTGGGGTGAAATAGACATACCGTGAAAGCGGGTCAGTGCTATATTTTTTCCTCATCATGTTGATTTATCAAATACTTGCATTCTTCTAAATGTACCGGTGCTAAATAGGTCGCTATCTGTCTAGTCTACTGTTTTTAAACTCAAATAAAAAGGCAACTCGTGGTAGCAGTAGTTAGTGATGCTAGATCACTCCTGCTGATGATCTTGTCAGAAGGATTGTGACAAGTTGATGTCTCTTCCTCCTCCTCCTGGTATATTTGATGAAGGTTGATATAAGCCTGTATATATATGTTGGTTCAATGGATTAATGCTAGGGAAGGGGGTCTCTGTCACTCTCTCCCTCTCCCTCTCCCTCTCTCTCTCGCACTATGCGGCTGCTAGCCCAATGCTTCGCTACCCAGCCATGACTTGACTATGTATGGAAAGCTGTTAGGGGTTTGAGGTTTCGCCAAATTCGAGTTCTGGGTCTTTTCCCTCCCTCTAAGGGCTGTCAGCTTTAGAAGGCAGTTTTGGACCCCTAAGTTTTAGGGGTTATTAACACTTTTAGCCTTAGTCTTAGCCTTGTGGTTAAGCTTATCGCTGGATGTGGAATCGAGGAATGTGGCCGTCTGGACCTGACTGTAAGGGCAGTTAAGATGATTCAATATTTGCCTAGCTTATAATGAATGTTTGCTAAATTTAGTAACTACCGGTATGTCTCTTTTAACTCATAATGTAGCAATTGTTTTTGTCAAATCCAAAGAAATGTCCAAAAGCCGTTAGTGGTTTGTGGGTTCCATGCTAGGTCCAAGCCCTCAGATCAGATAAGAATGGTATGTCAGTGATTGGACCTCTACTTCCCTAATCGGTTTCCTGGCCTACAACTTGGCGTTTTAATGGAAATATAATGAAATTTTACAGTCTCAACGAACAAACCTAGACTGGTTCGCCAAATCTGGGTCTTTTCCCTCTAAGGGCAGTTAAGATCATTCAATATTTGCCTAGGTTATAAAGAATGTTTGCTAAATTTAATAACCACCGGTATGTCTCTTTTAACTCATAATGTAGCAATTGTTTTTGTCAAATCCAAAGAAATGTCCATATATATATAGCTTCTTTCTAGCTTCTTTTATAATCTTTATTTTATATATATTTGTGATGTGTTCCAGGAAAATGAGTCGCAAATTGCCCAAAATGGATTTTGAGATATCATCATATTTGAGAAGATGAGATCAAACCGATTCCAATGATAGCAATCATAAAGACATACAATACGTATATCTATATTTCAAGTTTGATATTTTTATTTTTGAAAAAAAAAATTGCAATATTTTTGGATGGATAGTAAAGTAGTTCCATATACTCTTTAAGATGACCTTACAAATGCATTGATATAACATTTCATAGTCTTGATGATAATGAAAACATTCCCACTAAGTTATCTTGTGAATAAATCACTTTGAAAAATATCATTTTTGCGACTTGTGACTTATTTTCCTTTAACACATCAGATTTAATTATAGCCTAATTAAGGAAAGCACCAAATACTAACATAATCCTGAATTTTTCTGTCGTGCCCATGAGTAAACTATATATAATCTATTGAGGTGGTGTAATAGTGTACATGGTGTCCCATATAGCAACCATCTGTATGAGGTATAGGTACCCAGGACCTGCCTAACCGGTGTTACCTTCCCCCCTCTCTACTACCGCATTAACTACAATAAACACTCAATTATATTAAATACATTCAATAAGGGATTTGCATGTGTCACTGCGCATGTCTGGTACAGTGCATTATGGGATGGATTCAGTTGAATTCTGACATACAGATATTTGCCAACATTTTTATTGGAAATTGCACGAATGTTTTCACCAATACCACAGCTTTTATAAATGGTCTATGAAAACCAAATGCATGATGGGAAAGATGGAAACTTCTGTCATGGAAACAACATGTATAACACATGGATATTGACATTAGAGCATTGATAAATAGTCCATGCTGGCATGTTTTCTATAGATTTTACACTGTACCATTAGTCCCACAATTCCATGTGAATCTAGATTCAAAATGGCGGCTATGCAAATCCCCTATTACACAAACATATCTTAAACATAGGCTGTAGAACCCCTGGTAACTTATTTTACCCTCAGGTAGGGTGTTCTCAGGATAATGTTGATAATGATAATGATGAAATAATAATGGTATATTGGCTGTATTCTGGCGTCATCGGTCGTGATAATTCAGTCGGACTAAAGTAAACTTAAATTAACTTACTTGTATAGGTATTGCTAAGACAATTATAAGCCATGCACTTATAGGAGCATGGCTTCCATAAAAAGATTGATAGACTGTTTTTTCTCTGATGTTATTCTGACAAACCTGGACATCTCATTACAGTGAGCGTAATATTCTCGGCATCAACTTATGCGTCGGATAGTCAGAAAATGCACAATTGGCAACTCTACACATTTAGGAAATTTTGCAAAATTAGGCTGAAAAACGATGAATATACCAGATATATCTAGCTATAATTGTCATTGTGTGGTTTTAAAATATCTGTTCTGTTAGGATATGTTAAATTGTATTTTGAAGCTCGTTTTTGTCACACATTTTGGTTATTTGAGAGAATTGGTGAAGGCGAATTGTGCATTATCTGACAATCTGACCCTTATAGTATTAACACATTTGTAAGTACCAATCAATATTGATTTAACCACTTAGTTTAAACTCTTAGTGGTGTTTACCTTCCCATTATACATTAGAGTAAGCCGACGAATGAAGTGGTAATACATGGCTTATACAGTTGAGCTACTTTGCCAGATTTTCATTTTTTTTAAATACATTTTATTTCGATCAATTTCACATGACATGAACTTGTGCGTTCATATTCGACCTTTGAAATTCTTGACAATTCCCAGCATAATTTTGTATTTTTTACACAAAATTTTCTTCTCGAAAGTTTCACATTATTTCGGGACAGGTTTTAATCCGAGATAACAGAAGATTATATCAACGATTTAATCATGCATTGAAAAATACACTAATGTGTCTACAGACGTTAGGGCCCAACAATACTAGGGCCCACCCACTTTCAGACGTTAGGGCCCACCCAGGATCAACCGTGGGCCCTAGCGTATGATGTTAGATGGGCGCTAGCATCTTTTTTAACTTGTGTCTGGACTTTGGGCCCTAGCTTCTGGGCTCTGGACCCTAGCGTCCCAGGCTTCTTGGTCCTAGAGTCCTAGAGTCCTAGAGTCTGGGCCCTAGTATCGTTGGGCCCTAATGTCTGGAGACCAATCTTTTCCTTCAGGATCATCCTTGACTCAAATCCTTTAGTTTGTAGCTCAACATCAACTGAATGTAGTAGCACAAATATAACTTCTCCACAACCCTTGTAGTGTCTGCGACTAAACTGAAATTAAACTTTGTTTAATTTGAACAATAATTCTAATAGTTTTAATAATTTCAATTTTAATAATAATAAGACAGAGCTGTCGGAACTGTATAGAGCAAAAAAACAGCTGGGGAGATCACAGATTCCCAGAACATGCCTGATAAAAAAACCCTTCTCGAGCTTTATATATTAGATTAACGTCATCAGAGGATATATCTAGTTATTAGAATGTATACGGTAGAGTGGATTATGAGCCATTAAAGCAGCAAGGTGTCTGTCAGCGCATGGGGAAGCAGGGTTAGTTGATGTACGGCACCCGGGTAGGCTGGGGGGTATAGCAGGAGGAGGAGAAGCATTACATCTTTAGCCCATACTCAACTCTACACAGGTAACATTAACCATTACATATTGCTATACGTATCTCCTCCACTGCAGCAATTGTTTCCATAAATGCGGTGTGATATTTATTATACATGTTTACTGTTGGGTCTCTTAGAGCCTGGCTGCAATTTGATGGAAGGCAAATACGGTCTCTCTCTCTCTCACATGTCGCTCTCACATGTTGTTGGCCCAGTGGGGGTAGATTAGAGGGGAGGGGCATCAGGCTATAGAGTATGTGTTATTAGGTTGGACTCGCTGTACATATGGAGAGCTAGGCCTGACTTGGTCATTACCTGACTGGATATTTGTAGACTGGTATATGGGTGAAGTCGCCAGAAAATGTACAATTCACTTTCACCAATCCTCTCAAATAATCCAAATTTCAGACGACAATAAAGTTCAAAATACAGTTCAGCCTAACCAAACAGATTGCTAGAATCAATGCAATGCCAAATATACTCGAATTTACCTAGTATTGGCCAAATTGCAGCCTAGTTTAGCAGAATTTACTAAATGTATCCAGCTGCCAATTGTACATTTTCTGAAAATCTGTACCATATGTGTGGCATGAAGGTACAGGAGGTAGATCCTCCAGTACATAGTATGCCTGGTCATTCTTAATCTTTACATAAACACGGAGCAGAAAGGAGATTTCTTCCTCATTAAAAGGTCTTTACTAAGCGTTAATACATCAGTTAATCCATTATATGGGTCAGATTTTTAAAAAGTAAACAATCGGCAGATGTACACATTTAGTACATTTGTTATACCTGATTGTGTCACATCGATAATATTGTGCTAAATGTGACTGAAAGAATGGTCAACACTAGGTATATCTGAACATATTTGATACCGTGTCGACTTAGACAATCTGTTTGCTGATGTTAGACTATACTTTAACCTGATTTATGTCTTAAATTTGGATTATTTGAGACGAAAGATTTAAAGAACTGTGACTATGGTGTTTCTAATCACTTTATATATGTATACATATGCATGAATGTATGCAGCCTTCCCTGCTCCCACTCACCTTACCTCTCAAATATATACCCCTTGATGAAAACTAGGACATGTCAAGATTGAATACTCTACCACTTGTACACATGGCTTCTAGTTGACTTAATCCTTGATTGGAGATGTATACCGTTGTATGGCAACTATCATAATTAATCACAATTATTACTTAATTATTATTATTGATCGGTTATTGCGTATAGTAACAAATCAGGGGTGTTTATGGTTGGGGAGAAGAAACAGATGTCGGCTAGGCTCCCGTACCTGATGTCATTAGGTCTACAAGTTAATGGGTGAAGTCTCCAGAAAATGTAGAATTGACCTTCACCCATCCTCTCAAATAACCCACATTTAAGACGAAAAACAGGTTCAAATACAGTGCAACATAACCAGACAGATTTATTGAATGGATATAGTATAGAATACACCCAGATATACCTAGTATTTATCAATTTCTACTCTAATTTAGCAGAATTTGATAGATGTGTAGAACTCTTGATTGTGCATTTTCTGAAGATCACACCCATATATTGATTGTTGTGGGACTTTTGTGGGACAATTCCTCAAGTTGATCAGTACATTTATATTAAGTGTTTCTATATACACTCTAGGCCCAAACCCTCAGATCAGATAAGAATGGAATGTCAGTGGTTGGATGCCTATTTCGCTAATAGGTTTCCTGACCGAGGACTAGGCATTCTAATGGTGGGAATATCATGACATTGTTCGGTCTTAATGGAATTATAATGGCACTTTACGGTTTGAGGCGAGAGGGTTTTCCTTCGTTTGAAGGGACTCTCTCATTGTTGGGCCTAGACTGTTAAGGCAACTGTATATATACACATGTATATATAAAAATCACATTAACATAAATTAGAGTAAATCGTGATAGTAAAGAACATAGTAAATAGTAAGACCTATCAGTCTTTAGTTCATTATAATTATATTTAATTGAGTCCCAGTGGGCTATCTTTATTCAGGAAAGTTAATATATGTAGGACATATTTTATTACTGATATTCTATGCCTAGTGGATCAGTTTTTCTAAACATATATGTACTACTGATGTCTCTGAGTGTTCTTTTTCCCCATACATGCATTCATCAACAAAGGTCCTTAATTACCCCCAAATGATATATAGGTAAATACCCATTCATTTATGTCACCGGCAGTCCTTCATGTTTTTGTATATAGGTAGAAAAACGTCGTAGAAATGCATCGCATTATACTCATTACGATTATAGGACATATCTTAATATATAAAATAGTGTACATATCATCTGATATCCATCTGCTAATATATTATATGAAAATGTAGGATTGGCAGCTGTACAAATTTAGTAAATTCTGCTAAATTAAGCTGAGAAATGGTAAATAGTAGGTTCTATCTGAGTATATTTGGTATTGGGTTGATTCAAGGAATCTGTTTGGTTATATTGAACTTAGTTTTGAATTTCATTTTTGGCTTAAATTTGTGTTATTTGAGAGGATTGGTAAAGGCGAATTGTACATTTTCTGGCGATTTCACCCAACTATATGGGTGAACTCACCAGAAATTCCACAATTCACTTTCAATAATCCTCTCAAATTTCAGGCGAAAATGTAGTTCAAAATACAGTTCAACCTAACCAAACAGATTCCTTGAATCAACCCAATACCAAATATACTCGAATTGATCTGGTATTGAGCAAATTGTAACCTAATTTAGCAGAATTTACTAAATGTGTACAACTGCCAATTGTACATTTTCCGACAGTCTGACCCATATTCACATTATCATCTCATCATAACCCATTGCACCATACACACAGTAGTGCCAAGATCCTATTGCTTGTGTGAGTTAAGTAGACCAGCAACGACTTGTATAGCAAGGTTCTCACCTCTGATCCTCGTGTGAAATGAGTTGGCCATCATCGCCATCCATATATGGGTCAGATTTTCAGAAAATGTACAATTGGCAGCTCTACACATTTAGGAAATTCAGCTGAATTCAGCTGAAAAATGATGAATACTGGGTATATCTGAGTATATTTGGTGTTGCATTGATTTATAGTATCAGTTCTGTTATGTTAAACTGCATTTTGAAGCTCGTTTCCATCTTAAATGTGGGTTATTCGAGAGCATTGGTGAAGACGAATTGTACATTTTCTGAAAATATGACCCATATACTCTATTCCTGGAGAAATGTGATATTTAAAACATACACCTAATGTACATGGGTCAGATTTTCAGAAAATGTACAATTGGCAGCTGTACATATTTAGTAAATTCTGCTAAATTAGGATGCAATCTGGCCAATATTAAGTAAATTCGAGTATATTCAGCATTGCATTGATTCTAGCAATCTGTTTGGTTAGGTTGAACTGTATTTTGAACTTTATTTTCGTCTGAAATTTGAGTTATTTGAGAAAATTGGTGAAGGTGAATTGTACATTTTCTGGCGACTTCACCCAGAACTGCATATTGGATGAAATACTTGTAATAAACATTAAATATGCCGGATCCCTATGTTAATAAATAAGACTGATATCTTTTTTGTGTTCATTTGAAAGAAGTTTTATTCATGGAAACATGGTACATCTGGTGAAATGTGATTTCATCTAGAAATAGGAACGTGTCTTTATCTATGTTTAATCTAATGTTTTACAACTGTTTAACCACATCTCAAATTTAACGTACTGTGACTTTCGTTCCAATTCTTGGCGGTTATGTTATTATTCGATTTAGTTGATTATTTCTTGTAGGTCCGCGTAAAGCCATTGCCATATCTCTTTAACCTCTTTTTTAACCGACTTTAATCGATTCTGATGTATTTAATATCACCGAGCATCACACATTTGCGGATTGTACGTACTGAATATGACTTTTTTGTAACAAACCTGAATCGGACTGTAGGTAGAAGAGATGCGTCGGCGACGGTTTTTAAATTATGTATTGATCTTAGCACATGCTTGTTCTGTATTCCTTGTAATATATAATTAGTTGGAATACGACTAATTTTGGTAAAATATATGAAATCTTGTCATGATTATTATAGTAAAATCAGCGACGGCTGAGATATAGTGTTCCAGTTGCATAATGTTTTTCGCTGAATAAAATAATTTAAATACAAATACACCTTCAGATCTGCCATAGCGTAACAAACTTGTATTATTTATCTGAAAATAGTTTAATGTTGTCAGTGACCTGAAGCTACCCAACATTTTAATCTAACATAATAATGTTTGGCCTGAAACGTAATAATAAATAATAATGAAAAGAAATAAGAACACAATCTGAGGTTTACTACCTCATCCCTGTAAGTGCACTAAAACATACGTAATAAACATCCATATTTTATATCATAAAATGGAGGCAAGTGTGATGGTAAAAAACCATCACTAAAGCTCAGTGCTACGTGCTGAATTCACGGGTCAGATATTTAGAAAATGTACAATTGGCAGCTGTACACATTTAGTAAATGCTGCTAAATTAGTCTGCAATTTGGTCAATACCAGGTAAATTTGAGTATATTTGGCATTGCATTGATTCTAGCAATCTGTTTGGTTAGGTTGAACTGGCTTTTGAACATTATTTTCGTCTGAAATTTGGGTTATTTGAGAGGAATGGTGAAAGTGAATTGTACATTTTCTGGCGACTTCACCCACATCGTGCCAAATATTAGATCATTCTACAATCACTTATTGTGGAATATGTTCCAATACTGTATTCTATTGTATGCTTAAAATGCTTTGCATTATCACTGTTACAAGTTTCTCTCTTGGCAATATTTCTATTTGCATCGTTTTGTTTCGATCGCTTTACCAGATCAATAGGGCAATCAGTTGGCTTCTTCATAAACCTATTTAGCCAGTTTCATCCTTATACATTTACGATCCCAAAAGGATTACCAAAGTTTAAGATGATGATGGAGATTCAGACTAGATTTCGGCGGGTCCCCTAAATAGTTATTTTTGGGGGGATAAGGAACTTTACACCAATAACAGGTCAAAATCCTTTAACACTCTATTTACAGGGCCGTAACCAGCCTTCCAAGGGGGGCTGTTCTTAAATGGGGCAAAGGGGGACTGTATAACTCCAGCAGCTTTGCTGCTGGTGCAAGCGCCGAAGGCGTGAAGCGTGACTAGGGGGGTCGGGGGGCATGCCCCCCCGGGAAAAAATTGATATTGAGTAGTGAAATGGTGCATTCTGAGGGCATTTCTCCATAATATTTTAGGAATCTGAGAGCATTAACTGAAACAATCAATCAATAATTATATACACTTTATTTCAATTAATGACTTTTCATAATTCTTTTTTTTATTAATTGTATCACCAACAACACTAGGCTTGCTCCTTTTTTCAGGATATTGGTATGCAACTCTTGAATATTTGAAATATTTTCAGGATATTGGTATGCAACTCTTGAATATTTGAAATACATATATCTGGCTAGTAGGTACACAAAATTAGACAATTTCTTTTTTATTCTTATTTCAATCAGGCCGATATTTAATAATAAAGCTCTATCCTTCAAGGATGACCTCAGGATTTATGTTAATGAATTGATTTATAGATACACTGTATGCATGAGTCAGGTGCCTTCATCTTTCATCTTTCCCATTGTTATTCAATCTTTAATGTTTTTTCTCTGGTAATTTTGTTTATAGTTTGGTGTGAGTATCTTCTAATCTAATATATATCTCAATGCTCACTGACAAATTTGTATATGGTTTCAAGACACTACGAAAACCACTTAAGAGTGAGAGTGTTTGTAATAAATTTACCTGATCAAAGATATTTTGTTTAACAAAAAGATAATTTAAGGTTTGACACAAGTTTTTGATATTTGTTTATAATTTGACAAAATTTGGTAATAGAAATTGTGGAATTTGGGATGTTCTCAAAAATACTTATTTCAGTATAATAAGGACTGAAGACTTGCATCCCTGAGATTATTAGTTATTACATGGCCTCGAGTTCCTTGAAAGTCGTGAAATTGTATTATGATTTTCAAGGCATTATAGTCAATTCTCACGAAATGGGGGCAGTCAGTGTTTTTGAATTCCAAGGTTCACTGAGCTTACATTTTCATTCTTTTGGTTTATTTGTCATGCCTGGAAAAACTGTATTTTAGGTCTAGAAATCTTTGAATTTTATCATGACAGACATTGGTAGATTTAGAGCTTGATTCTGTAAAAATATCCTTAATTACAGGCACTAAAAAGTCATTTTATTCATTTCAAATCCACCAGAATGCAGAATGCATTAGAGAGTATGTGTACACAAAATATCCCAGGGGGAACACCCTCTGACCCACCCTCCCTTAGGTTTGTTTGGATCACAAAATTCCATTGATATGACTAAATTATCTGGTTAAAATACTGTTTTACCAGGCCTTGAATTACCAGGACTAGTGAAAACCTAGGAGGACTAGTGGGAAATAAAGGTCACTAGTCCCCCTGACTAGTGGGAATTTTAAGTTAGCCTGAACCCCTGCCAGCTGAATATGGTTTACAGAGATGGAGGTGTGTGTGTGTTGGGGGGGGGGTACCATACACAGATGAATATAGTTTACTGAGCTGGAGGTGTGTGTGTTGGGGGACCATACACAGCTGAATATAGTTTACTGAGATGTAGTTGGGTGGGGGTGGGGGACCAAACATCCCATACACCCAGCTGCAGGGTTTATGTTAGTAGCCGGGACCCGAGGAAAAATACTCGCCTCCTTTTCTCAGCTGCCCGGCTACTTAGTGACCATTTAAAACATTTTTTTTAAACATTTATTTTAAAAAATGAACTGACATCGAGCATCAAGCTCTGTCCGGACTTACATGTGTACCAGTCTGATCACAATTAAAATGACACAGAATGTGAATCAGACATTGCATTTTGATGCTTAAGTTCGAATTCAAAAGCGCTGCTTGCCCCAATTTTGTAAGAATCAACCATACACATAGAGAGGAAAATTTATGTATACAATTTGAACACTGAAATCTCTATAAATACTATGCTAAAAATACACCAGAAGCCACAACTCTTTGTGCAAAATTCAAAATTTTCTCAGCAGGAGGGGTCATCCCCTCCCGCACCCTCCCCCAGCACTGCGCTTGGATCAAATTTGAACACCAGAAGTCCCTCCCCCATTCTTCATGCAAAAATCTAAAATTTTTCTGGGGTGCCTCCCCCCAGGATAGCCCCTGCACCCACCTCTGTGCTGGGCATGGGCTCAGTCTCAGAAAATGTGGTCCCCCCTACTTCCACAAAAATATCCCATACTCAAAACCTTAACAAAAGCCCTGTAGCTGAGTATGTTGAGATGGTGGGGGGGGGGGGGCGGGGGGGGGGGGGTCGAACACCCCAGTCCCCTCTAGCTGAGTAACCTTTGCATCATCAAGTGGGTGTGGGGTGGGATTAAACCCCCACGCCCCCATACACATGCATTTGTTCTACCCCATTTCAAAGACAATCAATTGAGTGGGAACATCTGATATTGCATTGATTTTGGAGTAGGCCTACTTAGGCCTATGCAGAAGTGGGCAGGGTGAAGGGATTTCGTTTTTCTTTTTTTTTAAAGAAATTAATTAATTCTTATTGGGGGGACCACTGACCTAGGAGTGGCAGGGGGTGCTGTTCTTTCGAACACCCCTGACACCCTCTGGTTATGGGCCTGAACTGTGTGTGTGTGGGGGGGGGGGGGGGGGGTCGAAACCCCCTCTCTACAGCTGAGTGTTGTTAAGTGAGGTGGAGATGATGAATTGGGGTTTGGGGGGGTGAACCCCCCAAAAAAAAAAACCACCCAAATGAGTAACCTTTGTCCCATCAAATGGGGCTGGGGGTGGGGTAAAACACCCCCACCCCCACCCATTCCCACACACCCACTCACACACACCATCACACATGGCATGTCTTCGACTCCATATCAAAGAGAATCAATTGTATGATGAGCGGATCCATCTGATTTCAGGGCTCAGGAATGTTGCCAACCCTCTAGAGAGAACTCCAGAGACTCACAAAGGATGGGTGCCTAAATAATTAGATTAGACAAAGTTAATAATTAGACAAAGTTTAAATTTTTTTTTTTTTTTTAATTTTTTTAATTTAAAAAAAATAATTAATTACCTTCTATGGGGGGGGGGGGACCACTGACCCAACGGGTGGCAGGGGGGGGTGTTCGTTCGAACACCCCTGACACCCCCTGGTTACGGGCCTGATTTAGGTGACATTTGGATGGGTCTGGAATGAATGGACCACTAAATAGACGAATTCTTTTTTGTACGGAAATGAAACTGGGAATGCAGCTTTAAGAGTTCCTATTTGCTCAAAAGGAAATGCCTGGACGAGGAAGTCTACCAACAGTACCTCTTGTTTGTCTGTTGTCTAGGATTTCTTTATTGGTCTGGTACATTTGGCTTTATTTTGAAAATACGAATAATCAATGAAAACAATTGTGTCAGATTACATGTTAACAACACAAAAATATATATGAAAAGACAAGTTTAATAATAATAAGTACAAAAGTACACTATAATCTCCCATTGTCCCATTGAGTTCAATATACCTTTAACAACACACATTAATTTAACATGTATAATATAAAATCTAGTAATTTCGTATGTAATAGTGATACGTCTGTCTTAGTGACTTAGTGCAATAATCATAGACGAAACCTGATGAATTACACACAGGGGGATTCCTTCAACATATCGAGTCTTTATTTGGGAATATTTGTCAATTCTATATTCAGAACATGGAAGGTTTTCGATAGAATTACTCAGGCACACAACTCACAAGATGCATTGTGTATAAAGGTTTGCTAATCTGGCATTTTCGGTAGTTTATCGTAGTTTTGTTTCTCAAATTATACCTTCCAGGGATATAAATGTGTATACACTAAAGTCGCCAGAAAATGTACAGTTCACTTTTATCAATTCTCTTAAATAACCCAAATTCCAGACGAAAATAAAGTTCAAAATACAGTTCAACCTAACCAAACAGATTGCTAGAATCAATGCAATGCCGAATATACTGGAATTTACCTAGTATTGACCACATTGCAGCCTAATTTAGCAGAATTTACTACAACTGTGGAACGTCCTATAACTTCCCTCCTGTAACACTCCATGGGTATGTGTGATGATATCATTTATAATGTATTACATGTTTCCCAGGGAAAGAGGAAGACTTACTTATTACTTACTAAGTCATGTCAGAGATATTACTATATGGGTCAGATTTTCAGAAAATGTACAATCTTCAGATCTACACATTTAGTAAATTCTGCTAAATTAGGCTGCAATTTGGTCAATACTAGGTAAATTTGAGTATATTTTGCATTGCATTGATTCTAGCAATCTGTTTGGTTAGGTTGAACTGCTTTTTGAACCTAAGTTTCGTCTGAAATTTGGGTTATTTGAGAGGATCGGTGAAAGTGAATTGTACATTTTCTGAAAATCTGACCCATATGGGTTAAGTCCTCAGAAAATGTACCATCCGTAGTTCTACACATTTAGTTAATTCTGCTAAATTAGACGGACAGATTATAGATGTTGCGTTCATCGGAGTATATTTCATACTGTGATGGTTTAAGAAATATTTTCAGTAATGTGAAACTGTATTTTGAATCTCATTCTTGACTTGAATTTGGATTAGTTCAGAGGATTTGTGAAGGTAAATTGTTCCATTTCTGGCGATTTCATTCGCATATATGTTTGGTCATATTTAGTCCCGTTTCAACATGGTAGTATAATATGGCGAAAGAGCCGTAACCTATTTAAGTTTGTTTTTTTCTCAAAATTGTTTACTTGCAAAAGAAATATCATACCTTCACGCCATCGGATATGTAAGGTGCACGGAGGGGCATGCTGTGTCATGCTAAAGTAACGGGGTGAAGTCGCCAGAAAATGTACAATTCATCTTCACCAATTCCCTTAAATAACCCAAATTTCAGACGAAAATAAAGTTCAAAATACAGTTCAAGCTAACCAAACTGATTGCTAGAATCAATGCAATGCTGAATATACTTGAATTTACCTAGTATTGACCAAATTGGAGCCTAATTTAGCAGAATTTACTAAATGTATACAGCTGCCAATTGTACATTTTCTAAAGGTCTGACCCAAGTGTATAATGGTGGATGAAGGGAATTATTCACTAAAGGTTTATTAAAGTTAATTATAGGTTTAAAGTTTACTAATTGAAAGCATGCATACGGATTTAATGGGTTCGATGCATGACATTTTAAGATGCCGTTAATGTTTTGTAAATTTGAGATATAAATTGGACATCATGGCTCCGTTGAAACTGGGACTGGAAGTTTTGTAAATTGGTGATTTCATCGTGGTTGCTTTTATTTCTCAAAATGAAAAATAGGGTAAACCCTTTCGTGCAGAGTGCAGGTCTTTCATATGTTGTCATGTTTTTAAATCAAGCTTTATTCAGAGTAACCAGCCATCGAAGCTCATAGAATGGTATCACATTTCTTTAAAATGTCTTTAGAACTCATTTTGAACTCTTCTTTTTTTCATTTTTCTTTCTTTTTTTCTGATTTCCCTTCCCGATCTCTTTCCTCCCGACTAGACAGATCCTTAGATCAATTTTTATGGGAGAAACATGTATTTTTTTTAAAAATTGCAATAGATCTCATTCATCAGTTTACACCACTCGTTGATTTGCTTTCTTCCTTTTACCTTAGACAACTTATTGTATTCCATTATTCGTAAATACATTATTTAATATTAAACATAATTCTATGTGAATGTAATACAGAGGTAATCAGAACATATTAAATGGCAGGGAAACAGTACACTACAGTATAATGATAGTTACGAAAGAAATTTATATAATAGATGTATGAAATATACTAGAGTACAGTCTTACAGTGTCCTAATGTACATTGTATTATCACTTACCTTTAATGAGAACCGTATAGATTTGTAGAATTATTTATTTTCCTTCATTTATCACTAGAAATACTTAATCTGGACGATAATTTATCTTGTTCATGTCTGTTCTTTTTGAAGGAATCAATCTTTGTCTTGCATGCATGAACTGTACTGTCTCGCTGGTATTCATATATTATTTTATAAGGTCTATCAAGAATGGGAGTTTCAGTTGTTTTGTTTTATTTCATCCATCAAACATCATGTATTGTTTACAATTCGGACATTAATTGTTTTTTTAATTTTCCAAGAGGCAGCAGGAAATGTGCATATTTACACATTCGAAGGGAGTAGAATAGAAGGGCCATTCATGACCCCTGGACAGGTTCCTCCACTTAGGCACCTCAGTCATAACTTTCCCTCTTGAAAATTCAGCATATTTACTTGTTCTTTCAGGTTTTACATCATTGACGACTCTCATTTGGTGTGGGAAATATTAATTTGATGGTAGTTGTACATATATGGGTCAGATTTTCAGAAAATGTACAATTGGCAGCTGTACACATTTAGGAAATCTTGCTAAATTAGGCTGAAAAATGATGAATACCAGGTATATCTGAATATTTTTGGTATCGCATTGATTTTAAGTATCAGTTCTGTTATGTTAAACTGCATTTTGAAGCTCATTTGTGTCTTAAATGTGGATTATTTGAGAGGATTGGTGAAGGCGAATTGTACATTTTCTGAAAATCTGACCCATATGTGTAGCGTTATCAACTCCCACTACAGATATATGCTAAATACACGCCCCCAACGCTGATAGATTTCATTTCTAGCGAAAGGTCATTCTACCCTGTCCTGTCTAGAATATCCAATGAGTGTGGTTTTTAGGTTTGAAGAATATATTAGTTTTCCTATATTTGTATTTATAGTGTATGTTCTTGTTTGAGGACATCAATACGGTACCATTGCTGTCTTTAATTATCTTTTGTTGTTGATTTCAAGTTTATCCTATTTCACATCTTAGATTCATTTGGTTATTCAGTCCAGGCCCAAACCCTCAGATGAGCTAAGAATGGTATGTCAGTGATTAAACGCCTACTTCGCTAATCGGTTTTCTGGCCCAGGAATCAGCGTTCTAATAGCAATATAATGACATATTTATACTGTACCATTAGTCCCATAATTCCATGCGAATCTGGATTCAAAATGGCGGCTCTGCAAGTCCGCTATTGTTTCCAGTTCTGATGTAGTTGTAAGAGGTGCTACGCCTGCAGTCCTCCAATCAGCAACTATTTAACACCACGGTACAATTAATTAGCATGGTCTTTAGCCAACAGCCCCTGGGACAAGGTATAGAGCATACGGGTCAGATTTTCAGAAAATGTACAATTGGCAGCTGTACACATTTAGTAAATTCTGCTAGATTAGGCTGCACTTTGGTCAATACTAGATAAATTCGAGTATATTCGGCATTGCATTGATTCTAGCAATCTGTTTGGTTAGGTTGAACTGTATTTTGAACTTTATTTTCGTCTGAAATTTGGCTTATTTGAGAGGATTGGTGAAAGTGAATCTTCTGGTGACTTCTCCCATACGGGTAAGATTTTCAGAAAATGTACAATTCGCCTTCACCAATCCTCTAAAATAACCCCAATCTTAAGACAGAAATCAGCTTCAAAATGCAGTTTAACATAACAAAGCAGATACTCTAAATCAATGCGATACCAAATATACTCAGATATACACCAAATTTATCATTTTTTAGCAGAATTTAGCAGAAATGACTAAATATGTAGAGTTGCCAATTGTACATTTTCTGAAAATCTGACCCATATACAGGCCTTGTCCTCCCATGAAACTCCTGTTCCTTTCCTGAGAAAAAACTGGGCATAACTTGTCACTACCGCTTACACTTTTGACAGGCTTTGATACGCTTAAGTCTAGACTCTAGACAAGCTCTTTTTTAAAGCTTTGACTCAGAACATCTGAACCAAAGCAATATTCACCTTTATTCAAGGCTGAGGATAAGAGGTGTCAGTACGATATAAATGTTCTGTAGAATTGCTAAACTCTGACTCCGGGTCTGCATACAGCAACATTCAACTTAATTTGCTATGAGGAGAGGACAAGAAGTGTCTGCCAAGAAAAGTTGCCTAGGAAACTGCCACTCATTCCTTGTTGTCATTGCGCCAATAGGGGATTTGCATGTGCCACTGCACATATGTGATGTGTTTCAGGAAAATGAGTCATAAGTCGCAAAATTGATATTTTTCAAAGCGTTCTTTTCTCAAAATCACATTATTGGAATCTTCTGATTTTTGGGGTCCCTTATATTTATGTCAATCGATGTATCAAATTCCAAGACAATCTATGTAATATAGCCGTTCATTTTAAAGGTCCTCTTATGGACTAGATTTAGTTACTTTACTGTTTAGTGACCCCCAGAAATATTGGAAACTTTTCTTTTCAAAAACGAAAATATCAACCTTAAAATCTAGAAATACTTTTTTAGATTATCATACTGTTTACTACCATTAGAATCAGCTTGATCTCATTTTTTCAAATATAATGGTATGTTAAAATATATTTTCTGCGACTTATGACTCATTTTCCTGAAACACATCACATATCTGCACATTATCGTAACTAATTCAGCTTTAGTTATTCAGATTTAGATTAATTCTAATTCAGGAGAATCAATAAGTTCTTATGCACCAGGAGAGGTGCACCAGAGAATCTCTGATTGGAATTTATAGGAAAAGACTTTTTACCATGAAACTTCTTGATGCCTTGCTCCTGGGGGGTGTTTTATAAAAATGAAAAGATAAGAAATCGTACGATATAAGATGTGTCATACGATATAAAATGTGTCATACGATGTATCTTGCTCGCACGTGGGTCAGATTTTCAGAACATGTACAATTCGCCTTCAACAATCCTCTCAAATAACCCACATTTAAGAGAAAAATGAGCTTCAAAATGCAGTTAAACATACAGAACTGATACTTTAATCAATGTGATACCAAATATACTTAGATATACCAGGTACTCTTTATTTTTCAGCCTGATTTAGCAGAATTTCCTAAATGTGTAGAGCTGCCAATTGTACATTTTCTGAAAATCTGACCCACATATAGGATATGATCTTAAATAGTGTGTTTCATTAATTAAGTGCCACATCAACCAATATTATTTTGTTAGTGTAAATCTCTGAGGAAATGATGAAATAAATATATCTACATTATTTCATGCATTCAATAACCGATTCAGACTGTAATTAATAGTTTTATAAAGACCACCGTAAATAGTAACATAATTCTTAGAAACGATCTCAAATTTAAGATTTCTTGTAAATGTTTACGATATCTTAAACCCATATACGACGCCATCATATTTAAAATTAGGTCGTACAATTTTTATGACCTAAATATAGATTTTTATTTCCAGTAGTATTCAGTACAAACTACATGGAAAGCGGTAGCATTCATATATCTGTTTAGAGTTCTTCCAGAATGACCTCAATATCAATTGAATATCAGTTGAATATCAATTGAAACAACATTGACCGATCGATATCAACCTATACATTACATTGAGTAATATCAATTTGTCATTGCCAATTACTATAATTAAGAAATTCTTAGTTCTTTTAAGACATACAGTGAGTAATGTCTGTTTGGTAACATCTCGGAGTGATAAGATCTAATCTCTTACTGATCTCCTAAGGTAGAAGTTTAGTGATAATTACCGTTTAATGCAATTATTTAACTATTTATGTAAGCACGTACAATTAAGGTTGGCCTCAGGGCTGATCCTCAAGTTTTGATCCCAATATAAATTTATATTCATTCCAAGCCCTCACTTCGTCGTTTTAAAGTCTGGATTTGTAGAATTATATATTGAATGTCCAAAATCTTATGGTTTTAATGACCCGGTATTCTTGGGCAAAACTCTACAAGCCGTCATGTGGTGTAAAATCGGAGTCAATATGGAAAGGTATACCTAATAAAACTCATCCATCATAAATGAGTAAATTTCCCAACATTTTCTCTGGTTTTGAAAGGAATGTTGATGTCATTATGTACACTTAATACATGGGTCAACACTACAGAAAATCTACAATTGGCCTTCACCAATCCTCTCAAATAACCCAAATTTAAGAAGAAAATTAGGTTCAAATTAGAGTTAAACATAACCAGACAGATTTATTGAATGAATACAACACAGAATACACCAGATATACCTAGTATTTATCATTTATTACTCTAATTTAGCAGAGTTTGATAGATGTGTAGGACTGTAGATTGTGCACGTTTTGCAAAAATCTGACTGACATACTCCCGGATCAGTCAGGAAAATACAGTAAATTTGGCCAAAAATATGCTCACAACTTTCTTTTGCTTTTACCACAGTTTTCCATTTAATTTCATTTCAAATATCCTTTTGGATATTTGCATAATGTGCGATGATGCTACCACATACAGAATGGGGATGTCATTATGGTTTGGGGTTCATTTATGTGTCCATTCATTCAATCAAGACCAATGTTATGCCCTTCTGCACCTGGGTAATGGGGGCACTGAGGGATGTAATGTATCCCTTGCTTGGCCCGCTCCTCCACATCTCATGGTCGGTAAGTTCTGGTTAGAATTGTGGCCAGGAAGAATTCTCTGCCGTATGCCAATCATTGCTGAGCTTAAAGTATATAAGGAAATGTGGATTAACGTAATAGTTATGGGTGGGCCGGATTGCCGGAACATGGATACATTCATCATGAAATCGTGTAAAAGTATTTCCTTTAATTGTGGTTTAAAAGTGTTCATTCTTTCTTAATATGGGTGAAGTCGCCAGAAAATGTGCAATTCGCCTTCACCACTTCTCTGAAATTTCATACCAAAATAAGGTTCAAAATACTGTTCAACCTAACCAAACAGATTGCTAGAATCAATGTAATGCCGAATATACTGGAATTTACCTAGTATTGACCAAATTGCAGCCTAATTTAGCGGAATTTCAGCAGAATTCAGCAGAAATTCAGCAGAATTTACAGCTGCCAATTGTACTATAGCTTTTTTAAAAAGTGGAACCTCTATTTAATAATCTTTTCATTCCCAAACCATCAGAACACTCTAGGTCAAAACCCTCAGATCAGATAGGAATGATATGTCAGTGATTAGATGCTTACTTCGCTAATCGGGTTCTTTTCATAATGCACTGTAACAAACATGCGCAGTGGCACATGCAAATCCCCTATTGTATAATCAGTTTAGTGGCGTTATGTTTACTACGACTTCCGTTCCGTTTCTATAACATGCAATAGTTATAGACTTTTAATTAATTTATCTTACACAATAATACTAAAAATATAAAGCTAGAAAGTCATATCAAGCCAAGATCTTCAGGATCATCAGAGCATAAATCACAAACGATCGGAATAGATCCCTCATATATCAAGGACCCATTCTTTGGAACAGCATCCCAGACCGTGCCAAGTCATAAAGAGTTAAAGAGTTTTAGTCAGGCAGCTTTGACCAAAATATTGATGATATGGTGACAGGCTGGATAAAAGCACCAAATTCGGCACAGAGGTAGGTCTGGGGGTACTAAAACATTTCTTTCTAGGATCCTCAAATAATTCCAATATGGCCGCCCAAAATGGAATTTTTTCCAAAATGGCTGCCATTTGTAACGACACCCTGTCTCCCACTACAACAATATCGCTGTTAGAATGATTTTAACGACCCCTCCCCCCTCCACCTATATTGGTCCCAAGGAATCCATCTTTCATATTGGTGTGTTGCTAGGGCTGCCCGACTATTTAGAACATTCCTAGGAAGTTACATGTTAGGGGAGCAGAGTGAAGAAAAACGCCTGAGTCACCTGATGATAATGATAATGATAATGTACATTCTCTAAATTCCTCTAATGAGGAACATGATCTACCTTTTTGAGAAAGGTTATTCCATAATATAATACAGGTAATACATATAATGAGAGTTTTTTACCCTTTTAGAGTAGAGTGAAGAAAAATCCCTGAGTCACCTCCTTCCTCCTGGGTGATGATAATGGAATATAATATAATGTGATGTAATAGTAAACACAAGTAAGCATGTAAGCCTTACCCCAACCACTAATGACCATACTGCAAGGCTCACCAGCCCCCACCTTGGTGGTGGATAACACTGAATTATAACATATTGTACTGCATTTTATTGTTTATTTTGTGTAAAAAATATTAATTATTGTTAGACGTAGAAGGTCCGGTCTGAAGACCTGTCCCAGACAGAGATGAGAGTCCGATTTCCTGACAGACCTCATGTAATTAAAAATGGAAATAAAGTTTCAATATATACTAGGTCCACCCCCCGTTTAAAACTGGTCATAATTCTGCTTAAATGTGAGGTGTTTCATGGAAATAAGTCGCAAAATATTTTTCAAAGTGTTTTTTCCACAAGATCTCTTTATTGAAATGTTCTGATTCTTAGAGGGTTTAGCACTTATAGTCATATAAACCCATGTAACAAATTTCGGGACATTGTAATAAATATATCTCTGCGTTTTGAAGGCCTTTGTATGGAGTATTTAATTACTTTACTTGTAATTACCCATCCAGAAACATTGCAAACCTTCTTTTTTCAAAAATATAAATATCAAACTTAAAATATAGAAATACTTATTAAGTGTCCTAGTGTTTACTATCATTGGAATCACCTTTATCTCTTCTTTTCAAATATGGTGATATCTCAAAATCCATTTTTTTGCGACTTATGACCTATTCTTCTAAAACGGATCACAAATATAATTTCTATTCCCACTCTTTTTTTACACTGGACATAAAACCCAGCTGCAGTAAGGTGGGTTGAAGCAAGACGTGGGTTGAAGCATGAGCGATGTTCCCAATGGAATAGCACTGAAATAGCTTCCAAATCATTATATGCGATGTGTTTCAGGAAATAGCTTCAAAATCACTTCCTTCTAAAGAATATTCTTGGGAAATCAATAACCAGGTAACCTCACTTGAGATCTAGGTGAGCCATCCTGAAGGTTGGAGGCTTGTACATTCAGGAAGTAAAACGCATTTTAACACTTTGGTATGTCGTACACAGCAAATAATTAGTGTGAATATGTTTTACATGTACAAAACTACCTGTTGTATGAGTATCAGTATGGATTTAGGGCCCATAGATCAACAGAGCAAGCTCACCATAGAATTTTGGAAACAGTCTATGACAATCTGAACTCCAGGAAGACAACAACACTTGCCTTCCTGGACTTCAAAAAGGCGTTTGATACAGTCAATCACAAAATTCTCTTAAACAAACTAGAAAAAATGGGCCTCTCCGGATCAGCATTAGAGTGGTTCAGGAGTTACTTAACTGACAGAAAGCAGAGGGTCCAAGTGAATGGCTATACCTCCGGTACCAGGGAAATCACGTGTGGGGTCCCACAAGGCACTGCCCTGGGTCCTCTTATGTTTCTGGTATACATAAATGACCTTCACCGAGGCATACAACATTGTAATATTCAGTACTTTGCAGATGACACAGTGGTGTATGCGACGGGGGTTAATGAGGCAGAGAACCATGTAAAACTACAGGATGATCTGTACAGGGTGGGAGTCTGGTGTAAGACAAATAAAATCTCCCTTAACATAAAGAAAAGCAAGGTTATGACCATACAAAACAAAATAGCAAATAAAACAGAAACACAAATCCCAGAAATAACCATCAATTCAGAAAAACTTGATAACACATCAACATACACATACCTCGGAGTAGACATTGACAATGCCCTATCATTCAAAACTTACGTAGAAAGAAGAATAAAACAGGCCCAGTCACGAGTCAAAGCCCTCAGTAAGATATCCAGAGCCATATCGAAAGACACAATAATAAGACTCTATAAAATGGCAATTAGACCAATCCTAGAATATGGGGACACCATCTATAATGTGGCACCAAAACAGACCCTTAAGAGAATAGCTTCTATCCAAAACCAAATCATTCGGCTAGCCTTTAGATTGCAGAAAAGGGCAAATGTAGATCATCTCTATGATGAGGTAAACCTACAACAACCTCACATTAGGAGACAAATACACCGATCGATGTGTTATAGAGATAGTATGTTTTGTGGTCTGGTTTTAAGAGGTTGTAAGAGGTACCTCACTCAGGTTGTTATTATTACTATTATTATTAATGTTGTTGTTGTTATTCATTAGTCAATATTATCTGACTAACGATATAGAACCACCTCTGTACACATATCTAGCCTGTAAAGCTAATGCACCAGAAAGGGACAGCGATGAACAAGTTTACCCTTGATTCTTACTTTCACTTTATTTTATTCACTTAGTTAGCCTTGATTTTACTTTATTTTGTAATTACATTATACTGTTGTGTAGCAGGCAGGTCCAATATTAGACACTGTCTATATTTTAACTAGAAATAGATGTACAAACAATAGGGATAGCAAAATAAAACAAAATTTAAGGGATATTCGGAAGAGCTGTGACTGTCACAGAGATTATTCCTCTTTCCATAGGTTTCTCTCTTTTAATTCTACATTGTATAACAATTGTTGTAAATGTAATATGGAAATAAAAATCTATTATTATTATATTATTATATTCACATAATGATCGGAATAAACATTCTGCTATTGATTCTGATAGGTCCATGTGTATCTCTCGTCAGCATCTTCATACAGTTCATCATCAATTCAACGTCAAACCGTTTTCAAAATTAAAACTTATAATATCTGGGAATGTCTTTCTTTCATCTTTAAATCAGTTAATAATCCTTTACATGTTGTAGTGGAGACCCTAGATGAAATAATCCACTGGGTTTTTTTAGCATGACAAATGAATTGAAAAGTTATTATGGCAGGAAATGATATTACATCAAGTTGGATGCTTTTCTCACACATGCCATTTCGAAAAAAATATAAATTCATCTAAACTACAACACTAAATTACTTTTACAAAGTGCGATAATGATAAACCATTTTCGACCAGCTAATTAAAAATAACAGTAATAAGACGCTTGATAAGTGAATATGTCTCTGTTTTCCTCCTCTGCCCTGTGTTACTATTTATACAGAAATCTAAATAACATTTAGTTTAGTTAACCCGTTCAGATTACGACAGATCGTGCTATAATCATAAAGCACCTGGCATGGCTGGCAATATAAGGGTCAGATTTTCAGAAAATGTACAATTCGCCTTCACCAATCCTCTCAAATAACCCACATTTAAGACAAAAATGAGCTTCAAAATGCAGTTTAACATTACAGAAATGATACTTTAAATCAATGCGGTCCCAAATATACTGAGATATACCTGGTATTCTTCATTTTTCAGCCTAATTTAGCAGAATTCCCTAAATGTGTAGACCTGCCAATTGTACATTTTCTGAAAATCTGACCCATAAGCTGGCTCAACACTCACCTTGACGCAATGGTTCATGTCTCACTTGGGAAGTTTCCAACGTCTTGCCCACAAGTGTGCATGTATGAGTAAGCTATTGGCAGGGTATTCTACTGATCGTTTTGGATCAATACAAACTCCCACTCACCTGGGTGGGATCATCATAATATAAACCCCTCCCCCGTCATCACACACCTGGGTGGGATCATCATAATATGTGATGTGTTTCAGCATAATGAGTCACAACTCGCAAAATCTATACTTTTCAAAGTGTTTTATGCACTTGATCTCTTTATTGGAATGGTTCTACCTTGGAATGATTATAAATACAGTTCTACGCTCATCCTCTGGAGTATATTTAACACCTATACCCTATGGAATAGCCTGGATGGTGAAGCTAGAACCATGCCAGACTACAGATCTTTTCTAAATTACCTAAACAATAACTTCCCCCCACCCACGATCGATCTATTATATATAGAGACAGTATGTTTTGTGGTCTGGTTTTAAGAGGTTGTAAGAGCTACTTCACTCAGTTTATTATTATTGTTGTTGTTTTGTCATTCATTAGTCAATATTATCTGACTAATGATATATAACCACCTCTGTACACATATCTAGCCTGTGAAGCTAATGCATCAGAAAGGGACAGCGATGACCAAGTTTACCCTTGATTGTTACTTTCACTTTATTTTTACCTTGCTTTTATTTTTACTTTGTAATTACAATTTACTGTTGTGTAGCAGGCAGGTCCAATATTAGGCACTGTCTATATTTAGCTAGAAATAGATGTACAAATGATAGCGTAAAACAAAATTCAAGGGAGTTTCGCAAGAGCTGTGACTGTCACAGAGATTCTTCTTCTTTCCATAGGTTTCTTTTCTATAATTCCACATTGTATGACATCAGTTGTAAATGTGATATGGAAATACAAATCTATTATTATAATTATCAACAACTACTAGTAGTATGTCCACACAGAGATTTTTCAAAAGTAAAGGTATCAAATTCAAAATATAGAACATCTGCTATTGTAGTAACTGTAACGACTTTATTCTCTCTTTATTATGAGCTGAAGATATCGATGTAATGTCGATAGCTTATAGAAATAAAAGAAATACACAAACAAACCAAAGATCTGGTCCATGTATAAAACACAGATCTACGGAATGCCGTTTTTATTTTCATCAGTCTAGACGAACTATCAAATACTAGAAATCATTAGTGCTTCGCCGAAACTGCGCTACCAGATGGAAAAAGTAAAAAAGAAATATGGTCCATATTTAGATGCTCCATTAACCCCCTCCCTCCCTTGCTTCAGGCTCCTGGTTCCATGACCGTCTAGCATCAAACCCTCAGATCAGATAAGAATGGTATATCAGTGATTGGACGCCTACTTCGCTAATCGGTTTCCTGGCCTAGAACTAGGCGTTCTAATGGGATTATAATGACATACTGCCGACTTAATGGAATTATAATGGAACTTTGTGGTTTGAGGCGAGAGGTTTACTCTCCGTTTGAAGGGACTCTCTTATCTTTAAACAGGACGCCTACTCCGCTAATCGGTTTTCCTGGCCTAGAATTAGGCGTTCTAATGGGATTATGATGACATTCTACGGTCTTACTCAAAATATAATGGCACTTTGCGGCTTGAGGGTTTCCCTCAGTTTGAAGGGACTTTCTCATCTTTGGGCCTAGATTGCATATAGTTCCTACAACTTCCTCGCCCTCCATGGCACTTCACTTTGCGGTTTGAGGCTGTTTGAGGCTTTCCCTACATTTGAAGGGACTCTGTCATCTCTGGGCCTAGACTGCATAGGTTCCTACCACTTCCTCGCCCTCCATGGCATCCCTCCAGGCCTGATCTCATACCCATTAACTATATCCTACCTGTATCATTATACCTGTCCAATAGAACCACCGCCCGTAGCACCGGTGCGCCGTACACTTTGAGCAGCAAATTAGTGCAAATTCCTCCTCTTCCCCCTCACACTTTTTATTTAGCAAAGTTTGGTTCGCTTGGATGCATCACTGCCCTGGTTTTAACTTGGCTGTGATGATCCTATTTATAAGTGGCCTCAAACACGATATGTCATGTCGGGGGATGCTTTGGGCGCTTATATTGGCGATCTATGGGGCTCAGATTGTTGGAAAATGTACAATTCCCCATAACCAATCCTCTCAAATAGACCTCATTCAAAATAGGAATAAGGTTCAAAATACAGCTTAACATAGCAGAACATATATAATATTTAACCAACCCAATACCAACTATAGGCCTACTCACATATATCCTGTAGACCTATTCATCCTTTTCCAGCCTAATTTAGCCTAATTTTACTAAATGTATAATGCTACCGATTGTACATGTTCTAAAGATCTGTCCCAAATGATGGATGGGAAATTCATACCAATCAGGGGATCTATTTTTATCTTATTTTATCAATTTATTGTTTTAAAAACACTCGCACCCGTTTACTAGATTTGGGGGCTTATATTGGGAATCTATGGGAGTCAGATGCTCAGAAAATGTACAATTGGCAGCTGTACACATTTAGTAAATTCTGCTAAATTAGGCTGCAATTTGCTCAATACTAGGTAAATTTGAGTATATGTGGCATTGCAGTGATTCTAGCAATCTGTTTGGTTAGGTTGAACTGTATTTTGAACTTTATTTTCGTCTGAAATTTGGCTTATTTCAGAGAATTGGTGAAGGTGAATTGCACATTTTCTGGCGAATTCACCCATATCTGGGATGGGGAATTTACACCAATCATGAGATCTATTTTTATCTTATTTATTGATTTATTGTTTTTATGACACTCGCACTGGTTCATACGCATGTTTTAGTAGATAGCTATTATTACATTACTGTTTCTAAGACATAAGTACAGGCTAAACTTCAACTTACGAGTCAGTATCACATAACTAAAATTAAACCAAATCTTCTTCATTGATGAATACAAAAATGTCCCATCTTGCATGGCAAACATGTTCTGCCCAACCTGACTAAAAACTTCTGAAATGGGACTGGAATCTTGAAGCTCGTTTATGGTCAAATTGTATTCGATCTACCATTACTTCTTGCAATCGGGCAATTGCATAGCCGCCATTTTGTATCTGGATTCGCATGGAATTAAAATCTATAGAAAACATACCATATTCAGCACGGAATATTTATCAATGCTCTAATGTCAGTATCCATGTGTTATATATGTTTCCATAACCCAAGTCCCCATCTTTCGCATCACGCATTTGGTTTTCGTAGACCATTTACACAAGCTTTGATATTGGTGAAAATATTCTTGCAATTTTCGATAAAAACGTTGCCAAATATACATGTTAGATTTCAATAGAATCCATCCCAGCATGCACTGCAGTAAACATGCGCAGCGAGATACAAATCCCATATGGGTCAGATTTTCAGAAAATGTACAATTGGCAGCTGTACACATTTAGTAAATTCTGCTAAATTAGGCTGTAATGTGGCCAATACTAGGTAAATTCGAGTATATTCGGCATTGCATTGACTCTAGCAATCTGGTTGGTTAGGTTGAACTGTATTTTGAAGTTTATTTTCGTCTGAAATTTGGGTTATTTGATAAAATTGGCGAAGTTGAATTGTACATTTTCTGAAAATCTGACCCATATACATAATGGAACATCAACATACATACACAGTCATGATATGCAGTCGTAAATCCTGTGTCCGAGTTTCATTGACAAGGAAATTTTACTATTATTGCAGCACAGTGTGTAATTGTGGTGACACGTATTCAAACCATAAATTGTATCCTTGGAGCCCTAATCACTAATTACACAGAGATTATTTGTGTGTTTAGTTTGTATTGAAATGTGTTAATAACATTTATTTTACAATCTTATACTGATGTCTCTGAGGGGTCTGGGGAAGAAAAATGCTTGTTTCGTTTCTTGGCAAATATGTATGTCTTAGTAAACGTTTTTTCTTGGATCTTTTTGTCGAGTAGATACATCCGAGGCAGGAATGAATAATTTAACTAGGTTTTCATCCTCTAGAAAGCTCCTTTGTGTCATCTATGATATAACAATGTTTTCTCTACATGGTGTTTGTATGAAGTAGTTTTTCTGTTTTTTCTCAAGCAGATTATTTAATTTTACAAAGTTCGTAAGTCTCTTCTGAGATATGACTTTGTAGGCAACGTATGAAGTACGTCCATGGAGCACAATACGTATTTACACTTGAATTATTGTCGTTTGTTAAATGTTTTGGCCTTTAATTGAATAAGAAAAATTGCTAGGACTTCTCACAGTGGTATACACGTGAGACCACGGTGCTGGTGGAGGTTCATTTTTAAAAATACATCTGCAATGTTTGAGTATTAACCACAAAATCTGTAGATGTAATACGATTTCATGATATTATTACCTCTGTTCCTTATTATTTTCATTCTTTCTTTCTGAGATTTTTGTAAAAATCCTATGATAAAAATCAGACTTTACGGAAAATATCTTTACTGTATGTATGACAATGTATTTGATCCTGAATAAAATATTTTCAAATCAAATCTAATCATTCTTGTATACGGGTCAGATTTTCAGAAAATGTACAATTCAACTTCGCCAATCTTCTTAAATAACTTCCATTTCAGACAAAAATAAAGTTCATAATACAGTTCAACCTAACCAAACAGATTGCTAGAATCATTGCGATGCCGAATATACTCGAATTTACCTTGTATTGGCCAAATTGCAGCCTACTTTAGCAGAATTTACTAAATGTGTACAGCTGCCAATTGTACATTTTCTGAAAATCTGACCTATACATGGATATAAAGAATCAAAAAGACTTCGTCCCTTCATGGAATTATTATTATGTTCTCACTCTGTATTAAGGACCCAGCCCTGAAGAAGGCACCACAGTGTTGAAACCTTGGCCATGTTAATTCCAGAAAAATAGAGAAATGAAAAATATTAATCCTCACAAGTCTTTATTCTAAACAACTTAAGTTCATGCATCGTCACAAGCAATTCCTCCCAACGGTTAGCAGTTTAAAATTGATTGAACCAAACTATCTGTATCAAGAATAGTGTTATATTGTTATCTATTAGTTGTGTTATTGCTAGATCAAGGAATATACCAACAGAAAGGTTGATACTTTCATGGAGAACAAATGGTTTTCCAGTAGTTCATTAGAAACAATATTTGATAACAGTAGCCTCTCACTACGAATGCCTTTTTAACCCAGTATTAAGTCTTGCTCTGCCTTTAACGGTCAGATTTTCAGAACATGTACAATTGCTACATCTAGTAAATTCTGCTAAATCAGGCTGAAATTAGGTCAATACAAGGTCAATTCCAGTATATTTGGCATTGCATTGATTCTAGCAATTTGTTTGGTTAGGTTGAACTGTATTTTGAACTTTATTTTCGTCTGAAATTTGGGTTATTTGATTTTTTTTTTTTTTAAAGATTTTATTTATCCAGCATCTCAAGACATGAATCACAATAAAAACAGTCGAGAACAGGTAACACTAGTAAGTTGTGGCATTCTACCTGCTGCTGCAGTCTACATTAACAATTTTTAGAAAAAATGAACTAACATAACTATCTAAAACATATAATGGATGGTACGATACATGGTAATACACAATAAAAAATAAGTTGGACACAATAAAAAATGAGTTGATAGTGTGATACAATACAATAATAATAATAATAATAATAATTATGATTAGAATACTCATGACTAGTCTAGACTAGTATTGTTCGCCCAGCTGTACTTCTGGGTTAGTGTTTGAATGATGGTCTTTTTGATTATTTTTGATTATTTTTGTGCCCTCTGGCATTGTACTATGTCAGTGTAATGGCGGGCAATCACAGGCGTTAAGAAGTGTGCAGAGAGCAAAGGGTAGGAGTAGAAAGGGGTGTAAGTTATCAGGGTGAGGTTATTAGGGGGAGATTGGGAAGGTGGTGGGGATAGTGTATGGTGGGGGTTACGGGTTACGGGGGAGAGGCTTTGAGGTGTGCAAGGGCTTTTATTTTGAATCTGGTAATGTCTGGTTCCTCCTTAATTATTTTTGGTAGGGCATTCCATCTAGCTCCACCTGAGTATGCAGGGGCTTTTTTTGATACCTCAAGCCTTGGCTGGGCGACCGGAAGGTTTAGGGCAGAGGATGAGCGGGTAGAGCGTCCCAGTGGTGGGGTGGGGGTAGTCATGGTCATAGAGTGGGCTCTTCTGTGCATGAGTAGCAGGATTTGGATGGTTCGACGCACTTGGAGGGAGAGTAGGTTGTGGGTCTTCATAAGGTTGGAGATGCTAACATATCTGTCTGATAGGGTAGCAATCCGGAGACTACGTTTCTGGACTCTTTCCAGTTTGTCTTTTGAGGCCACATTGGCCATGTCGAGGAAGCAGGAGTTAAATTCAAGATGGGGGAGGACCATAGTTTTTAAGATGCGGATGGCGATCTTTTTTGATAAAAATGGCCGGATACGTGCAAAGGAGGTAACGGCAGCATTGGCATTACGTACTGAGAGTTTCACTTGGTGTTGAGCACTCAAGTGGGCATCCAGCATCGAGCCCAGGTATTTGAATTCAGTTACAACTTGTAGTGGGGTGTTGTTAATGGATAGTGATGGGGTGGGCGTAGATTTAGAGGTTGGGGGGAAGAAGACCATTATTTTAGTTTTTTGAGCATTGATGGTTAATTTATTTAATGCACACCAGGCTTCTAAGTGTGGGATGGCAGAGTTAAGGGCAGTGACTGAGTCGCTCATGGATTTGGAGGAAGTGTATATTACAGTGTCATCTGCATAGAGTTGGCATGAGACGGGGAGGGGGAGTACTGAATTTAGATAGGTTGGGAGGGAGTTGACATAGAGATTGAAGAGAAGAGGGCCAAGAATGGATCCCTGAGGTACCCCGGTGCTCAGGAGGGCATTGGGGGACAGGGAGTTAGCAATTCTAGTCTTTTGCGATCTTCCTTGGAGGTAGCTTGAGAACCAGGCAATTGTGTGTGGGTGGAAGTTGATGGCTGTTAGTTTTTTTATGAGGATAGGATGGTCAATGGTGTCGAAGGCTTTTTTCAGGTCTATGAAGAGAGCCAGGGTTGATTGTTTGTTATTGTGGTTGAGGATAGTGTCATCTATGAATTCTGATAGAGCAATTTGGGTTGATTTATTAGTCCGAAAGCCATGTTGTTTTGGATGAAGGAGGCCATGGGATTCGATATATTCATATGTCTGTGAGTGGATTATTCGTTCTAGAATTTTTCCAGGAATGGGTAGAAGAGATATTGGCCTAAGGTCAGAGGGTGACTTGGGTGACTTTATTTTTGGGAGTGGGACAACAATTGCTTGTTTCCAGCTATTGGGGAAGGTGGCAGTTTGGATAGATGAGAAGAAAAGGTGTGTGAACTGTGGGAGGAGGGTGCTCATCGCTATTTTTAGTAGCCTAGAGTTGAGGTTAGGGATGCCTGAGGGTTTTTTAATGTCTATTTCACTAATCAGGACCTCTACTTCTTTAGCTGGCAGGGCGTTGAGCTCGAAAGGTGGGGTGGGGGGACAGGTAGAGGGGGGTGAGATGTCTGATTGAGTGGTTGGGGGGGGTCTGGCAATTTTGTTCGCCAGGTTTGGGCCAACGTTTGCAAAGAAGGAGTTAATTAGGGAGGGAAGTTCAGTCGGCTTGACACCAGGGAGAGAGAATTCCGAATTTTCTTTTTTGTTCGGGAGTAGTTTCTTCATTTCTTTCCAGAATTTTATTGGGTCACCGGCATTGGCGTCTAGAGAGGAGGAGACATAGTGCCTTCTTGATAATCTAATGAGGTAGTTGACTCTATTGCGGAGCGCATTGGTGAGATCCCAAATGTCTGGGTCATTGAGCTTGCGTGCTTTTCGGTGGAAGTGGTTGCGGTCCGCTATAGACTCAAGGATTTCATGGGTAATCCAGGGTGGATTGTAGGATGGTATCTTAAGTTGGGAGATTGGGCATAGGGTATCTGCTGCTTGGGTAATGTGCTCTAGGAGGGCCTCCCAGATGAGGTTTGGGTCATTTAGTTTTGAAATGAGGGGGGGGTTTGTGAGTAGTAGCTTATTGAAAGTATCTGAAGAGAAGTTTTTGAATGACCTGCCTTTTTTGGTGATCATAGGGATCGAGCGTTTCAGTTTTTTCCTCAGAAGATAAACTGGTTGGTGATCGCTGATGTTGGTCATAAGGACTCCTATTATTATTATTATAATTATTATGTTCTCACTCAGTATCAAGGACCCAGGCCTGAAGAAGGCACCATGCGCAAAGTGTTGAAACTTTGGCCATGTTAATTCCAGAAAAATAGAGAAATGAAAAATATTAATCCTCACAAGTCTTGATTCAAGATTCTAAACAACTTAAGGGTCAGATTGTCAGAAAGTGCACATCTACAGTTCTACACATTTATCAAATTCTGCTAAATTAGAGTAAAACATGATAAATATTAGGTATATCTGAGTGTATTCTGTATTGTATTTATTCCAAAAATCTGTCTGGTGGACCTGATTTTTGTCTAAAATGTGGGTATTTGAGAGGATTGGTGAAGGTGAATTGTACATTTTCTGACGATTTCACCCATGCATCGTCACAAGCAATTCTTCCCAACGGCAGTTTCCCCACCAAAATATATGTATTAGAATAGTGTTATATTATGATTTATTAGTTGTGTTATTGTTAGATCAAGGAATATACCAACAGAAAGGTTGATACTTTCTTGGAGAACAAATGATTTCCAGTAGTTTATTAAAATCCTGGCCTAATGGCCATCATGTCTAACCTTAATAAAGTCAGTCAAGTTTCAGATCTCAATCTTTCCATTTGATACAATAGCATCATAACATCTGAATATCATACTAAAACCAGACTGTGGACCACTGTAGTACCTAGATGCAGTACATGGGTCAGATTTCCAGAAAATATACAATTGGCAGCTGTACACATTTAGTCAATTCTGCTGCAATTTGGTCAATACTAGGTAAAGTCGACTATATTCAGCATTGCATTGATTCTAGCAATCTGTTTGGTTAGGTTGAACTGTATTTTGAACTTAATTTTCGTCTGAATATTGGGTTATTTGAGAGGATTAGTAAGAGTGAATTGTACATTTTCTGGCGACTTCACCCACTAAGGCTATAAGAATCCCAATAAGGATGTTCCAGTATCACATACCCACGCCTGGGTATAACCACACCCCCGCAGGTTATCGTTATTGATCCACCCTTACTGGTGTGGATTCCTTATACTGGGGTATGTATGTGTCTATTGCCAGTCATCACACGCCAAGTGAAGCCTGATATATGTTCTCTGTATGGCTGAGGGGTGGCAGTATTATATGAGTCAGATCGTCAAAAAATGTACAATTTACCTTCACCAATGCCCTCAAATATATCAAATTTGAGAAAGAATTCAGATGCAAAATACAGCTTAACATGACCAAACAGATCCGTTCAATGAAGAAAATACCAAATATATCCAGATATACCCTAGTATTTATCATTTTCTTGCTAGTTTTAGCAGAATATACTGAATGTGTAGAGCTGGTAATTGTACAATTTCTGGTGATTTCATAGCCCGTGCTATGGCCGAGGTAGTCCAGAAAGTGTGAAGCACTAGAAGTCCTGCATTGGCATTTTATAGATGACAGATGTAAAATATACTTTTATGATTAATATGAATCATTGAATCATCTGTGGCTGACATACGAGACTTCATGGATAATTAATTCTCCCATTTCTCCTCATTCACCGTGACGAGAATGGGGGGATTAAAGTAAAGCTAAAATGTGATGCATCAATGGGTACCGGTATGCCCAGTGTTATGCATGTTCTCTGTAGCAATTAAGCTCATCGGTCCAGTGGTTAGTGTGTTGGACTTTTAAACTGAACATTATGAGGTCCAGTCCAAGAGCCTTTTCACAATTGTCTAATTGTCCAGTCATTTTACTTTTTACTTTCACATATTGGACTCAGTTTTCTTTTTAACTCACGCATTTAGTTGTTATTGTCATTCCCTTTTAATTGGTCAAGGAATTAGAGAGGCTAATATCGAAATGAGCGAGGACAGAGAGATACATTTGGTGCTGGGGTATACTGTATCTCCGGACCAGAGCTTTGGGTAGCAGTAATAAGCTTCTGTTTATTTTCGGCGAAAATGATTTTTTGTAAATGTAAATTAGGTATCTAGAGGAATCCTGAAGATGGACAAACTAGCCCAAAAGGTTGTGTTTAATAAAACTAGTAAAAACAACTTTATTACAACTTTCAGAACCCCATCATTTACCTAACGACTAATATCGATATGCAGCGATTCTATCTCCCTCTACCATCTTTCTATTAAGAATAACGTTTACCTGTATCATCTGTTATCTATGCATAACACCCTGTTCCTATCACCATGCACCCTCTCACCGTCAACGTATACCAGTAGGTAACCAACCAGTATAGTCCAGAAGGGTCAAACCAGCCCCTGAAACTTAGGGCCCAGGTGTTTCTCATTAAGTGGTGGTCGCCCCTTCTGGACGGCGATCTGCCTCCAGTGAGGCTCTCTATGGATGGGTTGTAAAGGCAACATTAATGTTTTTAGCAATTTTCATTTTCAAAATGGTTTATAATTCCGACTTCTTGATACAGTAAAAAGATATGATGCTAACCTTTATATTTTCAAATGAAAAACATAGTTCAATCTTTACAAATTAGTTAAAAATAGTTTTTTGTCTGCACCCTGGCTGGGGTAGTGAGCCCCACAAGGAGAAGGATGCAGGAGGGACTTGTGGTTAAGCTTATCATTGTAGGCGGTCAACTGGAAGGCTGAGGAATGTGTCCCTTCTGGACTAGACTGCAACAGGTACCAATACCCATACATGCATGGTACACTGGCTTCAATCGGTAAATCTAGACATTTAGTAAGATCTGATAAATAAGGATAAAAATGTATTCAAACATTACATCTGAGTATATAATTGGTATTGCATGGAATCAGAACATCGGGTATGTTAAACTGTATGTTGTACCTCAGCTTTATCTTCAATTGGGGGTGATTATAAAGAAATTGGTGAAGACAAATTTATTGTACATTTTCTTGCTACTTGAGCCAGTATGCTTGTACAGGTGTGTCCCATTGGTGTAATACAATCTGTTGTCGTTGGTGTTCACTTCTGGTCGGTGCTTGAATACACAGCAAGTAGACAAACTGTTTATAAGACTGACGTGCCTTGTGAGTACACATGTGCATCCATTCCCAATGCTAATATACAGTTTATACAGTAGATAGGTGTCAAGTTTACTTGATACTGCCTTTTATACAGTAATGCATCTTACCTTAACGCAATCTTAAAATGCATTTGTAATGTGTTTTTTTAATATATTTATACAGCCATTTCTTATGTTTAATAGAGGGATTTATAAGGCTCACGGGAATTAACATATTATCCATGATCTTCCGCCAGGTGCTGTTGTTTTCCAATGTGTGAACTATTTACAAGAGAGATATGTGATCCGTTTGAGGAAAATGAGTCAATAGTCGCAAAATATGTCTTTGAGATATCACCATATTTGAAAAGAGGATATCAAGGCGATTCCAATGATAGTAAACACTAGGAAACCTAATAAGTATTTCTATATTTTAAGTTTCATATTTCTATTTTTGAAAAAAATAATTGCAATGTTTCTGGATGGGTAATTAAATGTAACTAAAAGTAACTAAATGTACTCCATATAAAGGCCTTCAAAACGGAAGGATATATTTTATACAATGTCTTGAAATTTGTTACATAGATTTACATGACTATAAGTGCGACACCCTCCAATAATCAGAACATTTCAATAAAGAGATCTTGTGAATAAAACACTTTGAAAAATATCAATTTTGCGACTTGTGACGCATTTTCCCGGAACACATCACATATGATGCTGAATTGATTGATATTGAAACACCCCTTCACGCTAAGTTATCTCAATCTATATATGAATTGTTATATAATTATATGAGAAATAATACAAGTTCCAACTTAACATTATGGGAATATAAGAGAATACAACAGAAGGTGATTTAGTAGTGTAGCCTTGTGCAGTCTGTCTGGAAAGCAATGTTCAATTTCTGTAAACATTAGTTTAAACTATCCAGTAATTATGTGTCTGTGCCACTGTAAATATAAGTTGGATTGGTTTTGGTATTATTGGATGTGGCAATATTTCCATGAAAGAATGTCTTTAAAAGCATATTATTCTTTTCTTTATAATTATGAATCGCCATAAACTATGTAAAACTTTAACTCATAGGAGTGTATAGCAAGTGTATAGGCACTGGATTAGTTAAAGCTGCATGCTCAGCTATTACAATAGATACAACCTCCCAAAGTTACTCATTTAAAGGCAGAGCAACTGTTTGAGGGATTGAGGGAGTGGCCGTGCAATGTGTTATTGAGTCAGGGAACGCCTGCTGTTTCTGCTGATGCTGGTTACTGCCAGAATTCTGCTCAACATTACACTGTATTTGATGCAATAGGTGCAGATGATATCGTCATTATTACCAGAGCTATTCCTATGCATAGATCTGATATTATCATAAACTTAAAAAGGGAAGACAGCAGAAAGAAAACACACATTTCCAAAGGGGGCCCTCAGGAAGATCTATGGTTTCATAGAGGAGACCCACCCCCTTGTCGGTGAAATATTTGATATGTTATTGAAAGTGTACGCTTTCGAAAATAAAATATTATACATACATTTAAACATATTATAGTTTTTCATATCTCTGTATTCAGGTGTTCTTTGATATATATTCATAACTCTATTGTTGGAAATGAGGCCTTCGGGTTTTCGTTTGACATGGTTTGGGTTACAATTATATGCTAAACTGTACTTTCCATATTGTCTTTTGCTATCGATCCATTTTTATCAACAGGCAATTTTCATTTTGATGCCCTGATATAGAGTTGGCTTCTAATCAGACCAGGCCTGGAGTAAGCCCCTGTTTATATATTTGATACATAGTGTGGCTTTAACATGGGGGCTCTTAGAAAGTATGAAACATTCTTGTACTTGAAGTTTAAACAATGTGTCTAAAGTGGCTAATTTTCTTTTACATATTTTTATTGGCCAGACATTTAAATCACAATTACAAATTCGCATAACTCACTATTCGTAGTTATTTTCATGCGTTGCCATTAGTTTTTTGCAATCTTTCAAATCGCGTCTATCTTATTTCGCAAAATCGTTTTTCTTTGAGAAAAGGTTTACAACAAGCCTATATATATCCCAACAGACCTTTTTCATTTTACCTTAGCGTCCTATTGTTTTGTTTCTTTAAAAGAAAATTCATTCATTCTATTAATCTTTTTCACTCTTCCTCGTTTCCTTCCTTTTTTCGCCATCATGGTCATGGTTTTGGAGTTCTTAAGTTCTGTATAATATTCGGAGCTCTGCCATTCTACGGATTTCAAACGCCCTTATACTAGTATTTAATTTGGAGAAATGTCAAATTACCTGTATTTGACCGTACATTCTGTACGCCGCTCATTTCTAGTACTTCCATTATCAGTTATTGATTGTGCTTGAATAATTGACATCTTGCATAGAATTGGTGTAACTCGAAGTGATCATAATTGAGATGTGTTTCAGGAAAATGAGTCACAAGTCGCCAAATCGATTTTTTTCAAAGTGATTTATTCATAAGAAACCTTGCTCACAATGTCTTCATGATTGGGGTGGTTAGCGCTGCTGAATACAAACCATGGATTGAATATATATATATATATATATAAATACAGGTTAACTAACAAGTTGGTTAAGGGAATGTGAATACTGCATGAGTTGTGTAGCAACAAGTGCAATATTCTAAGCGACTGAAACCAACGAGTTAGTTAACAGATGTACTATGCATGCTTTCAATCATATAAATAGAAACAAATCGAGTCATAAATTTGAATTTTACCGATAATCTTAGTAAAAATAAACCAGATTGGTTGCCATGACAACCCCACGTAAATCACTAGTGAAATACGCAATATGCGTAAATAACTCTAGATATGTTGTGTTCAAAGCAATGCGTGTATATATAATAGATATGCATACCTGATATTATCATAAGGAGTATAAATACTTTACTATAGGCCGATTGACCAGCAAGAAAAGTAGCTGACATTTTGTTTTCTTGCATTAAAAATACTGAAGTACTCATTAGATTTCTTAATGTTAACTATCATTGAAATCGTCTTGATCCCATCGTTATGTATATGATGATATCGCAAAATCTCTTTTTGCGACGTGTGACTAATTTTCCTGGGACACATCTCAATTTACATCAATCTATTGATGTAACTTGTTTTTTTTCCACGGGTAAAACTATTTTTATTCAAAAACATTAGAGGACAATCTCACAAATTCATGTGATTTTCGTTTTGCCCTGATGCCTATATTCTTATAACATTTCGCAGTGCAGGGAGTTATAAATGGACCATTGTTTTATACTTTTAATTATACATTATTCATATCTAAATATTAAAGAAAACAATATTCAGTTTATGACAGAAAGACATGTAAGTTACTCGAATGTTATGTTTGCTAAGAACATTTACCCACTCATTTGCAACTGGAATATCGACACCTATATAATACAACCTTCTTCTGTTCTCCCTTCTCTTATCTATGAATTCAAAGCCCCTAGAGATATAGGGGCAACCATTAGATCGTTGACCTAATGACTGATATTGTCCTCAGACATAATAACAGTAACAGCAACAAAAAGTTAATGAATGGTTAAACTCATGTTTCCTATTTCTCTCCCCAGGTGGCGACAATGTGGGTGGAGACCTTGCTGGTGTTGCTGTTGCTGGTGGTGCCCCCTGCTGTTAGTTTGCCCACCTTCACGTTGAGTACAGAGGAGGAGGCCATTATGGTGGCCTGGAGTGCAGAGCCCGCCTCCACACTCCACAACTTCACCGTCTCCGTCCCAGGATCAGCCGTGGTAAGCTATATTCTACATTGGTCCAATATGTGATCCGTTTTAAGAAAATTGTGACTAATTTTACAGAAACACAGCACATATGGGAGAAATTGTCAGAAAATGTAAAATTTGCCTTCAGCAATCCTCTGAAATAACCCAAATGTAAGCCAAAAATGAGGTTCAAAATACAGGTCAACATAATAATATTTTTGAACATCAATATTTTCTAAATATGGAGAAAATTACTAAATTACCATGAACAAATAAATGAGTAATATATCATGAAATCAATACCGTAAAGCCTCAAGCTAGGGTGTGCGTCATGCAGACATTTCCTTCAAAGTTTAAATTTGCCAGTTGTAACTCAGAAAGTTATTATCCAAAAGATGTAACTAAAATGGATCTATACAATTAACACAATTACTAAAGAAATCCAATGTTAATGACATGCATAACCAATTAAAAATTCCACTCCTAGAATAATAAAGAGAACGAAATCTAGAGGTGACCCACGCTATATGAGTTCGTGGGAGGAAAACCTAGATAAAAATAAACAGTAAACCTTTGCAAAAAATATATTTTGAGATTCCATCGTATTTTAAAGGGTGCGATTCGGCAGATTCCAACAATGCTGAAGTGTTTCTCCTAGAAAAACATACCCCACCTAAAACATTTTTGTATCTTTTTTGTTTAAAAGTAGGATTAAAATTAAGGAGGATGATAGGCCATACTCCAATGAACAAATCATAGCTTATTTACAATAATATTTTACACAACTATTTATCTTTTAAGGTTGGAAATATAATTTTGTGACCTTATTGTTAATTATTCTAGTCTGTATGTTTACATGATTGTTAGATGTTAAATGTAGGGTTCAAACAAATGAAATTTTGTATACAATATGCAAAAGGGTACATGAGAAGAACATCTCTGGGCTGACAGGATTCATTTGTCACCAATTGATTGACTCAATGTTGAAGAGAAATAAAGATACATATATAATATATATCAAATGTAACTTTATGTTTTGTAGAAGACAGGAAACCAGAGTGATCTACAGTCCCCCTCGCGGGTGATCATCACTGGTCTAAAACCTGGGGTGAAGTATGAGGTCATCATCACAGGTTACAGCTTCTCCGGGGGCCTCCTACAGGTCCTCAATAAGGAGGTCGTCACCAGTAAGTACCATCACACCTGTACACTGTAATGCTGAGTAACGGTCTTCCATTTCAAAACAACAGTCATTTGTTGCCAGCAAAGCTCAGGTGAAATAACAGGTTGGCTGTTGCTCCATTACCATCCTCCCTACTGGGGCCAATCTTTCCTGCCAATCTGTCCAGTAAATTTATCTGAGATTAACACCAACTGTAATCATACCAGATGTCACATGAACGGGTTCAGAGCCCCACTCCCTCCTCCCACCCCACCCTGAGACCCTATTCTAATCAATGATGGATGTTTGTCTACCCCAACCCTATATTTGCAGATATCGTAGATTTGCAAATAAACATGTTATGATGCTTGTATCCTGAATTTACCTAAGTTGTTAATCCCGGGGTGTATCAGGGACCCACAAATACTTCTCCTTTGATGCTTATTAGCACCAAGTGAACAACCAAAATGCATTAAAACATGTAACAGACAATGACAGTATCATTAAAGTATAACATTTTGACCAATCAATCACACAATAGTCATTTGCTGGCAGCAGTGTTGCCATACTAATACACGCTATACAAATCAATACAAATCTAGTTCGAAAATATTTCTAGAGAAGTAATAATCTGTCAAACTAAATTCAGATTAAAGCTTTTTTACAGTCCATCACCTGGCGTAGTCTCAAATCATGAGTCTTTCAAATATATAATAACAGACATGGACAGGATTATATATTTAGAGAAGTGTAAAGTGTGGTCTCAACTGGCTGCGGTCAGCCTTGCGATGGTTTGTGCTGGTTCTGTAGGCGGAGAGGAATGATGAGATCCTGTCTACATGGTTCACTGGCCATGTAGGCAGGATCTCGCCACTCCTCACCATCACAGCACCATCACAGGGCTTACCGCAGAGCTTACCACAGAGCTTACCACAGAGCTTACTGCAGAGCTTACCGGAGCCAGTGGATCCCACCCTTTACATTTGACCAATCAATCAATGTAACCTGTATACCTGCAGAGCCTCTACCGCCTGTAATAGAAGTGATCAACCCAGACCGTGTGACAACTGACTCCATAATGATCATGTGGAAAGGGACAACTAGCAGCAGTCAGAGCAACTACAAGATAGAATACCGCGACACAAGCACCACCAACTCTACAGAGTTCAGCGACACTGTGCAGGGCAGTCAGACCAGGTACTCTTATAGCTTTTGAAGTGTGTGTTATTCCTGAAATATCATGACTGATTCAGCCTTTTGCAAGTAAAACAAACAAATTAGAGTTAGATATGGGTCAGATCTTCAGAAAATGTACAATCATCAGATCTACACATTGGATGAATTCTGGTAAATTAGGCTGAACAATGATAAATACTAGATATATCTGAGTATATTTGAAATTGCCTTATTCAAACAATCTGTTTGGTTATATTGAACTGTATTTTGAACATCATTTTTGTCTTAAATTTGGGTTATTCATAACATTATGATGTTAGATTGTTATCTTTTTAGATACAGGTTAACTAACGAGTTGGTTGAAGGTGCATGGATATTGCACAAGTTGCGTAGCAACAAGTGCAATATTCTAAGCGAGTGAAACCAATGAGTTAGTTAACAGATTTATTATACATGCTTTCGATCGTGAAAATATAAAACAATTGCGTCATGAATTTTAATTTTATTGGTAATCTTAGCAAAAAACAGATTGGTTGCCATGACAACCCCATGTAAATCACTAGTGAAATACGCACTTTGCTTCCACCACTAGGTACTACCTGACTGGCCTGAAGCCTGGACATAACTACACCATCAGAGTGTACGCCATCAGCTTTAACGAGTACAGCAGGCCCGCAGTAACATATGAAAACACAGGTAGGACAATGTTTTAACTCTTACAAATGTGATCCGTTTGAGGAAAATGAGTCATAAGTTGCAAAATATTGATTTTGAGATACCATTATATTTGAATAGATGAGATCAAGGTGATTCCAATGATAGTAAACACTAGGACACCTAATACGTATTTCTATATTTTCAGTTTGGTATTTCTATTTCTGAAAAAAAAAGTTTGCAATGTTTCTGGCTGGGTAATTACCAGTAAAGTAACTTAATATACTCCATATGAAGGCCTTCAAAACGCTAGGATATCTTTAATACAATGTCCTGATATTTGTTACACAGATTCATATGATTATAAGTGCTAAGCCCTCTAAAAATCAGAACATTTCAATAAAGAGATTTTGTGATAAAAACACTTTGAAAAATATCAACTTTGCGACTTATTACTCATTTTCCTGAAAGACAGCACAAATACTAAATGTACTAAAATGTTACATGTTTAGTCCTCGTGAATAAACGTATCAATAAATATATTTTAAAAAAAAAATATAAAAAAATGACTGAACTTCAATAATAATGTCTAAGCTTATTTTAACCATGACCTTATTATATATATGGTCTTAGGTTGGACTTTGTACAGTAGAGTTAGGTCTAGATAGATACAGCAGTGGGCGGAAGACCATGGTTATTCTGTAATGAATTATCACCCGTGAGCCCATATCTCAATGTTAATGTCCTCAATTGATTATTTAGCTTCATTGTACAATGTACTTGTTTGTTGATAACTCAACTTAAAACTAAAGAAGATTTGTTGTGTAAAGATACTAAATGAAAAAAAATAAAAATTTATGAAGATTGCCAGTAGAAATAGAGAAAGTGTAGAAAGTTTAAATGCATCATGTTGTTGTTTTTCCAGAGCCTTTACCAGCCAACATCACCAGCCTCACTGCTACAGGAACACACACTATGTATATTACATGGGCAGCTGCTCCAGACAGTATTCAGGTGGGTTGCAATGTGAGGGTGAGGTCGCCAGAAAATGTACAATTCACCTTCACCAATTCTCTCAAATAACCCAAATTTCAGACGAAAATAATGTTAAAAATATAGTTCAATCTAACCAAACAGACTGCTAGAATCAATGCAATGCCGAATATATACTCGAATTTACCTAGTATTGGCCAAATTGCAGCCTAATTTAGCAGAATTTACTGAATGTGTACAGCTGCCAATTGTACATTTTCTGAAAATCTGACCCGTATAGTGTTTGCTACTTAGGGTCACACATGGAAGCTGTGGCTACCCCCAATGTCAAATAATGAATAGTCAGTAATGATCCCTTGATTCCAACAAAGATTGTTGAAACAATGTCTGTGCTCAGTTTGGAGTTCACTCTCAAAGCTCAAAGCCAGATCGTTACCTCCATCAGTAATATCTAGATGAGATGTGTGTAATCATATAATTTATTACACCCCTGTGCTGTTGCTTCCTATACCTTCAGCATTGTATGTCACACTTGGTCAAAGTGGTGCATGACATGTGAGTTATGTCACCCTGGGGACATACAACAAGTAGGTCCACCCAAAACGTAAATTACTTCTTTTATTTTTAATTATTTATATTTTTTATTTATTAATGGGGTGTAATAAATATGGAACAAAACTCGGGTGAAGTCTGTACACTTGTTAGTGACCTCGGGAGCACAGAAGATCTCGGGCTAACGCCCTCTAACTTCCCGCGCTCCCTCGGTCAATAACAAGTGTACAGACTTCCCCCTTGCTAGGTTCCATCTATGTCATACCTGCCTGTATACCTTGTTCCTAATATACCTATGGGTCAGATGGGTAATATACCTATGGGCCAGATCGTCAGACAATGTGCAATCGGCAGCACTATACATTTGATAAATTCTGCTAAATTAAGCTGAAAAATGGTCAATATTAGATATATCTGAATATATTTGGCATTAGGTTGATTCAAGGAATCTGTTTGGTTATGTTGAACTGTATTTTTACCTTATTTCTGGCTTGAATTTGCGTTATTTGAGAGGATTGGTGAAGGCGAATTGTACATTGGGTACACCTGAAAATACCATATAGGCCTACACGGGAAGTGACAACCCAGTTGAAATAAAATCTTTAAAAAAGAATGCATGAGGCAAGGCACAAACAATAGGGGATTTGCTTAGCCGCCATTTTGAATCTTGATTCACATGGAATTATGGGACTAATGGTACAAACCTATAGAAAACATGTCATGTTCAGCATGGACTATTTATCAATGCTCTAATGTCAATATCCATGTGTTATACATGTTTCCATGAAAACAATCCCCATCTTCCCATCATGCTTTTGGTTTTCATAGATCATTTAATTATCTTCTTGTCTTTATTACAGAGTGGATTTCGTATCACGTATGAGAAGCCAGGGTCTAACCGCCCCATGAACGTAACGGGCTGCGTGTCTAACGCCTGTACACTTAACATAGACAACACGTTTACGTCTGGCCAGCAGGTCATTGTCAGGGTGTATGCCATCCAGGGCAAGCGGGAAAGTAACCCTGCTATACTTATTGGCAACACTAGTGAGTATATTGTTAATTGTGGGTCCTTCTAACAGAGCTATATTTAAACAATAACATAATAACTTCCACACTGTCATCTCTTGGAATATGTTCTAAAATACTGCAATAATTTTTTGTAACATCAGGCAATTCTGAGAATAGCATCTTCAATGTAACGTCTGTAGTCCTGAATAAAAATATTTTTTCAAATCAAATCACCTTTACACACACAAATGTGATGTGTTTCAGGAAAATAAGTCACAAGTCGCGAAAATTGGATTTAGAGATATCATCATGTTTGAAATGATGAGATCAAGCCGATTCTAATGATAGTAAACAGTTGGACATTGACAAAGTATTTCTCGGTTTTAAGTTTGATTTTTTTATTTTGAAAAAAAAATGTTTGGAATATTTCCTGGTTGACATTTTGCTAGCAAAGTAGGTAAATAAACTTTATACGATCACCTTAGAAATACATGGATACATTTAATACACTGTCCTGAAAATTGTTGCGAAGATTTATATGACTAAAGGCACTAAACCCTGCAACACTCAAAACATTTCATTGACGAGATCGTGTAAAAACACTGTAAAAAATATCATTTTGGGGAATTGTGACTTGTTTACCTGAAACACATCACAAATATTGACACTGTATTTTCAATTGGGGCTACCATAGCAGAAGACAAATAGGGCTCTATATTTGCATTAGTAGATTGGGATGTGTATCACATCATATATTTGCTATTCTATACTCCTATTTAAATGCCTGTCTAGGTTGTACTAGATAGTTATTTGAGTTAAAAGATTGTCAAAATTAGAATTGAAATATATGTAATTAACTTTTTAAAATGTATTTTTCGTAGGCGAATTAAAACTTGGAAAAAATGTTGAAATTTTGAAACTTTGAGATTTTGAAACTTTGAAATTTTAAAACTTTGAAATTTTGTCGAATAAACTATAAAAAAATAAAAACAACAACAATAATATTATATTATCTTATATTATATTATATTATTTTTAATATATAATATTAACAATATTGCAGAGCCGCAGCCGGTATCAGCTCTGAGACTGAATGAGGCCACCAGACAGGTGAACTCGCTGATGATCCTATGGCAGGAGCCTCCAGTATACACCACCTTCAGTGTACGGGTGGATCCACAGGAGGGTCTGGGCTCCACCCCATCCAAGTCTGACCAGGACTGGACATACACCCAGAATGGACTGCGGTCAGGCCAGAGGTACACCTTCACTGTACACACCATCAGTGGCAAGGCTCAGAGTGAACCCATGACACTATCTGCTTATACCAGTAAGAATATTTTTAATATTCTTGTTTTTTTTTGGTATTTTTGGACAAGTATTTTCAACATATCCTGCCTTCTTGGCGTATAAAATATTAAAATTTTATTTAATTTAGTTTTTAATGAACTCTATATTATTGTTGTATCCAGAATGAACATATTAAGTATTCTTTTTTTAAAGAATGTTCTTTTTTTATTTTTGCAAAACCGTTTTTATTGCTGAAGACTCACATAATTAAAACAGATATACATCGAGCTCATGCCATTAAATGATGTAATCAAAGTGACCATCATGGCAACAGATGGTCACCAGATTGGGAGAATTGCATTTATGTGTTCCCCACGAATAGAGGGAAAATAGGTAAAATGATATGTGTATATTTGTTATATATTGAATAAAGATGAAAGGACATTAACATATACATGTGTATTGTGCAGGACCGCCTATGCCTCTACCCGTGACCTATGAGAGTGGTAGCATCAGTACACTTAATGTTATTAAACTGTATTAAGTCTGTATACATGTATATTGTGCAGGACCGCCTATGCCTCTACCCGTGACCTATGAGAGTGGTAGCATCAGTACACTTAATGTTATTAAACTGTATTAAGCCTGTATACATGTGTATTGTGCAGGACCGCCCATGCCTCTACCCGTGACCTATGAGAGTGGTAGCATCAGTACACTTAATGTCATCTGGGAGGAACCCATACTGGCCGGCACGTTTGCTCGCTACCGACTCACCATCTCGGGTATCTCCGACCCTGACAACTCCATGTGAGTAGTGCTATTGTATTATACGTTTCTAGAGAGTAATATGGAGCGCCATAGACTACAGCATTGGGGCTCATATCACACATAGCGTGTACTAAGGCCTGTTTATCACCCGATAACCAGATAAGATGTAAGGGACTGTTCATTCTTAACTACTGGGGGGAGGACAATTTTCAGGGGGGCATCTTTTCTTGCACAGACTTTGAAAGGGGGGGGCATCTTTTCTTGCACAGACTCTGAAGGGGGGGCATCTTTTCTTGCACAGACTCTGAAGGGAGGGCAACTTTTCTTGCACAGACTCTGAAGGGGGGGCATCTTTTCTTGCACAGACTCTGAAGGGGGGGCATCTTTTCTTGCACATACTCTCAAGGGGGGGCATCTTTTCTTGCACAGACTCTCAAGGGGGGGGCATCTTTTCTTGCACAGACTCTGAAAGGGGAGGGGCCTTTCCTTGCACAGACTCAGAACTACAATGATGCGGGGGCCGGGTGGGGGGTGGTCAGGAAATTTGGCACAAACTTTTTTTTTAAACATATTTTATTTCGATAAACAATTCCACACAAGTTGTACGTTTCAAGTCATCGAAAAGCAATATGTAGTAACAAAGGGTATTACAAAGAATCTTTACTAAAATAGATTACTATAACTTTCAAGGGGGCCCAAGAAATTTTGCACAAGAGTTTAATGTGCGGTCATACAATTTTGCACAAGAATTATTCACAATTTCTCTCCTCCTCCCCCCCAATTGTTAATTATGAAGAGTCCTTTATCCTGTGGTGTAAATTGTAGAGAGATGGAGAGGACAGCGCCACGTAGGGCCACATTTGAGAACCTGGAGCCTGGATCCCAGCACACCGTAACCATAGTAACCGTTGTAGATGTAGACGTATACAGTGAGCCAGCTATGGTAGACATGTATGTCAGTAAGTAGCAGTTATATCATACTACTTATACCCAACAAGTAACCATAGTAACAGTAGTAGACATAGACGTATACAGTGAGCCAGCCATGGTAGACATGTATGTCAGTAAGTAGGCCTAATATAATACTTATACCCAACAAGTAACCATAGTAACCGTAGTAGACGTAGACGTATACAGTGAGCCAGTCATGGTAGACATGTATGTCAGTTAGTTGCCCTAAGATTACACTTATACCCAAGAAATAAATTTTATGTCAGGATGAACCTGAAATTATTTTGGTCAAATAGGAAGCATAATTATACCCAAATGGCATGATGGAGGTTTGTAATCAATTTGGTATTTATTACATACTGATTTATCAATTCATTTGTTATATTTACCTTCTTAGTACTGTTTTTCTTGACAAATTATCAGAATAATGTCTGAAAACTTACATAATATGCAAGGCAGTGCTACGCATCAGCCGCTAAGAAGCACAACGTCACAACCAACCATATTACATTATTTGGGTCATGTGCTTTTATAAAAAACAACAATAATTATTATTGTACATCATACCATGGCATACACTGAAAGACCAGATTATTATCTGAAGTGTATCACCAGTTTTGTAACATGTAGTCTTTGCAAAATAAAGAATTCATTATTATTAATAATGTTGTCCTGAATAGAAATAAATTAAATTAACCTTTCAGAGCCTCTGAAACCAGAACGTATATTGCTGAGCAGCCGGAGTAAGGACCAGCTAACAGTAGTGTGGAATGAGCCGCCCAACACCAGGTAATAGCAAGCCTAATATATATATAACAACTTTTATTCAGAAATCAAATAAATGATCGGATTAGCCCTCTACACTGTAGTTTTTCCAGGTCAACCTTGAAAATGAGGTGGTAAACAAAGGAGATAATTAATTGAGAGAATACAGGGTTCCATCCTATAACCATTAAATATAGTTAAGAAATGATTGGTCGTGTTTTCTTGATGCAATTGAGATATTATGTTTTGTTTTTACAAATTTCTCTTTATTTTAACAGAGTTCTATTATTTCATGATATGGTTTTGTTACTTCTATAATTATACCTTGTGGTGCCACATACAGCAACACAGTCTAGGCCTAGGCCCAACGTTGAGAGAGTCCCTTTAAACGGCGGGAAAGCCTTTCACCTCAAACCGCAACATGCCTTTATAATTCGGTTAAGACCGCAAAATGTCATTATAATATCATTATAACGCCGAGTCCTAGGCCAGGAAACCAATTAGCGAAGTAGACGTCCAATCCCTTTTGGAGTCTATCCATGAACTTCCAGGATTATCAGAGTCAAAAACAGATTAACAAACAATGCGCCTAAAAACGAGTCAATGTGACTCTGATTTCAAGTCAGAAATAAATATGGAAGCGTCAGGCGAAACAAATCACTTGATTTGACTCCTTTAGGTGGTGCTGGACTCGGATTCAGAGACAAATGACTCGTTTATGTTTCTCTGTTTCAAACAAACAATCAATCTTCCCAATCTTAGGGCCATTTTAGGTGTTCTAACTAAAAAGTGTATTACCCATCGTACCTTGTGAATGCTATAAAGTATCTATATCCCTTAGATCCAACAGCTTCCAGGATTATCAGTCAAAAGCAGAGTCCCAAATGATGCTCCTAAAACGAGTCAATGTGACTCTGATTTAGAGTCAGAAATAACTATAAAAGTTAGAGTCAGAAATAACTATAAAAGAGTCAGGCAAAACGAGTCACTTGATTTGACTCTTTTAGCAGGTGCTGGACTCGGATTCAGTGTCAAATGACTCTCTTATATTATATTATATTCTGTTATGTTATGTTATGTTATGTTATGTTATATTATACATCTGTGTATATCCCTTAGATCCAACAGCTTCTCGGGCTTCACCATCTCCATAAGGAACCTGCCCGGGTCTAAGAAGGACTATGCACATCCCTCCACCAAGGAGGCCACCTTCAGTAACCTCAGCCCTGGCACTCAGTACACTATAGATGTACGCACTGTCAGTGGTGACAGGTTGAGTGATCCCACCTCCGCATCTTTCTACACCAGTAAGTTTGATTTAGGACTTTTATTCAGCTAAACATTATGGTATATTCTTCTCAGTACCGGCTGATTATCGGTACATTTAATATAGTAAGAAAGATTATAATCTAAGAAGCAATGAGCATTGTTGACTGCTACATTACCAATTGTAAAAGTACAGAGTAGACAAGGAAAGAATGATGCCAGAAAAACACACAAAATGTCATAACCTATATGGGTCAGATTTTCAGGAAATGTACAATTTGCCTTCGCCAATCCTCTCAAATAACCCATATTTAAGACAAAAATTAGCTTCAAAATGCAGTTTAACAGAATAGAACTGATACTTTAAATCAATGCGATACCAAATATACTCAGATATTACTCGGTATTCATCATTTATCAGCCTAACTTAAGAGAATTTCCTAAATGTGTAGAGCTGCCAATTGTACATTTTCTGAAAATCTGACCCATATCACACAGGACTGTGTCCAACTCATGCCATACATATTTGAAGCGAATTCAGGAGGTACATAAAGAAATACACCAAAGGACTCTCAATAAAGACCCCGAGGAGTGCACTACCAGGTTGCTTCGACCTGGAATAATCTTTCAGGGGTAATTAGAAGTATTCAAAACCCTGTACATTTCACAAATGAAATCAAACGTTTGCATCTTAACCTAATGACACAGTCTGCTTGCTCGGTCCTCCCACGTCTCCCTCAAGTCCTGATTTGTGCAGCTGTGTTTCCCCTTCCATGGAAGGAAGAGCTGGTTATACTGGCCCTGTTTCACCATGGTTGATTGAAAAGAGTGGCTCTCAGGGCAAAGGGTTGACAAGAACTTGTCATATTAAATAGAAATTTATACAAAACCTGCCACTTTTCCAACTTCTTAAAGAAGACGTTTAGCCGGTGTCAACTACGTTTTGGACTGAGTATAGGTCCGGTAAAAATCAATGTTTTTTTTAAATTTTCAAGAGACTAAAAACTAAAAAAATATCATGGTTTGATTTTCAGGACCCAATGCCCCCAAAGCCCTGCAGACTGTCTCAGTCACTAACTCCTCCATAGCAGTAGAGTGGACCAAACCAGACCCAGTGGGCAGTCTACCAGGCTATGACGCCTACCAGGTCAACATCACTGCCCCGGGTGGTCAACCGGTCACTCAGAGCCTGACCGAGGAGACACGGAACTACAACTTTACAGGTCTACAGTCAGGCACTGAGTACAGTATACGCCTGTCCTCTGTGATCAGGGGCACTCTCAGTGATACTGTCAGCATCACTGTATTCACCAGTAAGTATAGAGGATCTCTGCCTGAGGATGTGTTTGCTCATAATCTGAATAAATAGATGAACAAAAAATAATTTACATGTTATGCATCACATTGACCAAGTGTGGCATACAATGCTGAAGGTATAGGCAACTGCAGCACAGGGGTGTAATGTTTTTAGACTGATATGTAATTAGTTGTACTCCTCCACTATGCCACAAGAACCCGATGAGCAGCATGTGTCCCTTGTGAGCTTGTGGGGGAGCCATATGAAAGATGTGGTATGTAAATGTGTGTATTGAGAGAGAGGGACATACAGACAGACAGATCAACTGACTAGAATGAAATCACCAGAAAATGTACAATTCGCCTTCACCAATCTTCTCTAATAATCCAAATTTAAGACAAAAAGGAGGTTTAAAATTGAGCATAGCATAACCAAACAGATTGTTTGCATCAAGTCAATACCAAATATACTCAGATTTACCTACCATTGACTATTTCTCAGTCTAATTTAGCAGAATTTACTAAATGTGTAGAGCTGCTGATTGTGCACTTTCTGGAGGTGTAAAGAGGGTGAGCGATGATCTTTACTGATTATTCTTTTGTTTGCATATCGTCTGATATAATATATGACATTCATTAAGGAAGGACATGCACTCTGTATGGTTGTCTTCTCCATTATGGACAACATAATGTGAGGTGAGCCTTTAACCAAAGGGGATGCACAAAACTACTTGATCATTGAGTTCATTCATTTATCTTTCTTTAAATATATATGTTTTTATATTCCTTTGATTACTTTTACTCTTGCATACAATAGGGGAGTTGCTTGAGTTGCAAACTCTGTGTTAAATGAATAAGTTGCGATTTTTAAAAAATAAAATTTGATTCTATAGGCTGTAAGCAAATGATTTAGACTTCTAGACTGTCAAAACCAATATTATTAGCCTTCACCTTTTTTGCCCTATAGTCATAACAATATGAAAAGACAATGTAATTTTGTTCCAAAACATGTAAAATCAAATATTGTATTCTTTCTACTTCTGGATGAATATAAAGTTTTTCTGAGGAATTTCTTCCTCATAGTTGTTCTCGTAGGTGGAAATATCGAGATATGAGTCCCTAACTCAAATTGTAATCTAATCTTTATATGATATCTATGCAGCTCCTCTATTCATTATTATTATTATGATATTTATTATTTAACTTTTATTAGTTTACATGTAGTTCCTTTAAACCCATATCTTTACACATAATAATGCATAGTCTGTACTGTTTTCTGTTGTATGTAGATATTGAATTGTATATAAAAAAATCAACTTTCAAACTTCAACCATTTTGAATAATATTTACTGATAATTTGTTGCAGGTCAATATAAACATATATGTTGTCTTATAATAAGCTACTTTTCAAACATTATTTAAGTTTATCAATTTCAACATTTCATTAAATATAAATTCATTGCAGGTCCTAGTCCACCAAGCAGCTTCAGAGTGATTTCGAAGACAACAAATCAGTTAGACCTCGCATGGAGGGCTCCAATGCTAGGCGTAGTAGAGTCTTATGTCCTCACTATCACCCCCTTCCTGAGGACTCCCTTTGAGGTCCCCACCTCAAATACCTTTGACTCAAACACTTTCAATGCTAGTCTGAATTTTCTCAAAGCCGGCAGAAGCTATGATCTGCAACTGCACAGTACGAAGAATAGTAAAGCGAGTGAACCTATAAAACTTATGGCGACAATGCGTAAGTACATGGAGATGTTGCAGTAAATGCAAACAATTTTTCTCTTGATCATTTTGATAGCCCCTTATAAGCCCACATAATAGATATGCAGTGAAATTCCTACTCTGAGAGCTGGCTATCCAATAATAGAAATGCTGGGAACCTCATTTTATTCTGAGGGCCCACTCCACATAGTAGATATGCAGTAAATTTCCTTTTTATTTAAATATCTCTAAGTATATCAATATTTATCCTTCTTTATAAACCTTTTCTGAAGGCTTTCACTTGGCCTACATACGGTATACTTCTTTATATGTGATGTGTTTTTGGAAAATGAGTCATAAGTCGCTAAAAGTGGATTTTGAGGTATAATCTATTTGAAAAAATGAGATCTAGATCTAGATCTAGTAAACATCAGGATAGCTAACAAACTTGTATTTCTATATTAAGTTTGATATTTTTTATTTTTGTTAAATATAAGTGTGCAATATTTCTGGATGGAGAATTACTAGTAAAGTAGCTAAATATACTCTATAGGATGACCTTACAAATGCAGAGACATATGTAATACACTGTCCTGAAATTTGGTACACGTATTTATGTAACCTCAAAGACTAAATACCCCAAAGATAAGAACATTCCAAGTAAGATATCTTATAAATAAATGACTTAGAAAAATACAAATTTTGCGACCTGTGACTTAATTTTCCAGGAACACTTCACATAAATCTGAGAGCCTGTCTGTCTTTCTTTACTAGAACCACACAGCCCCAGGGACCTATACATTGCCTACAATGCCACAAACTCAGTAGAGGTGCGCTGGCAAGCACCCAGAGACTCCCCCTTCAATGGCTTCTTCCTTAAAGTAAGGAACAGCGAGGACATGGAGATCTCTCGTACTGAGGTACTGGGCGATGCTAAATCCTTTAATATAGAAGGATTATCCCCCGGACAGAGATATACCCTCACTCTTTACACCCTCTCTAATGGGGTGCTGAGTGAAGGGGTGGACAAACAGTTCGCCACATGTAAGAGGAATTTGATCATTTGCAATGGGAGCCATTGCACTAACCCCTGCACTTCTGTTCTAACAGGCTGTGTTTGTGTTTATTATGAGGGGAGGCTTGACCGCATTAACTAACGATACACTGGGCGGAGAACAACCTCAACCACCTCACTCATGATTACACAATTAACAAAATGATAACTCATGATATATAATGATTGCAGGGTTGGGGTTTTGTTGGGTTGGGCCTAAGGAGCTATTAACCACTTACATGCCACATATAAATGAAAGATAACACAAACATAACATTATACCCTTGTTCTATTGTGCCTCGGAAGTACCACAACCCAATCCAGATACCCGTAGACCTTGAGGTTGCTGTTGGGCATGGCAGGGTTATGATACATGGGATCTATTCAGCAGGGCGCTAAAGGTTGTTGATCATAGCTACAGACTGCAGCAACAGGGCTTCCACAAAGCACAACCACCCTATAATGCATCCACCCCTTAACCATTCAAAACCAGACCTGTGACCACATAAGCTCACATACTATCCACTCATTCAACCCATCCATTGAAACATCCCTGTCCCAGTTTAGTATGAGATATGTAAATGCAAACAGTGAGGCAAAGAATAGGGAATTTATGTTCGGGTATTTTAACAGCAAGACACCAAAGTAAGGGATTGTTCATTTTCAACCACTGGGTGTGGGGAGAGGAGAATTTTTTCAGGGGGGCATCTTTTTTTGCTTAGACACTACAATGATGTAGGGGGGGGGGTCATGAAACTTTGCACAAACTTTCAACAGGGGACCAACACCTCTTGCACAAGCCACTAAGGAGGGGGGGTCATATAACTTTGCACAAGAATCTTTTGCCAATTCTCCACTCACCCTCCCCGTGGTTAAATATGAACAGTCCCTTAACAACCAGAATTGAGAAACCGTGTGCATGTGCATGAAGGAACAGCATCCGTGGATTGATCCAGAACACTACATACAGGGCTAAGGAGCAGGTCCTTGATCCATAGATAGAACCTGATGAGAATGTGGTACAAGGGACACTATTGCACTGTCCGAGATGTTTGTTTTTTTGTGGCCCACAAGCCGATAGGCGAATGGGTTACGAAAAAAAACAAACATCGAGGAGCATGTAATAGTGTCCTGAGTACCAGATTCGAAGTTAGGTTCTATATTTTACTCCCAAGTTGCTATGCTTACCTTATATGGCTATGTTTACTGGGGACAGGAAGTCATACCACTCGTGTGGAACTGGTGAAAATTACCACACTACTCCCGCCCATACAAATAGCATGTGGTACATACATCAACATAGAGTAAATGACCTTTTTGATACACAACTTGAAAATACTTGCAGAATTGTTTCTATCTGTGTGTTTGCCTCCAATTAATGCTTTTTGTGTTGATGTAAATAATAACCTCAAATGTTTGTTTTTGTGTGTCCTCTACTAACAGATGTGCCTTATAGACAACATGTACACCACCACATACCCAGGTCCTGATGGGAAACTACCCTAGGTGCAGACCTTCCCCTTACCAACATACACACCTTGGGTGGCCACCAACATATGGGTAAAGTCACCCGAAAAATGTACAATTCACTTTCACCAATCTTCTCAAATAACCCAAATTTCAGACGAAAATAAAGTTCAAAACACAGTTCACCCTAACCAAACAGATTGCTAGAATCAATGCAATGCCAAATATACTCGAATTTACCTAGTATTGACCAAATTGCAGCCTAATTTAGCAGAATTTACTAAATGTGTATTGCTGCCAATTGTACATTTTCTGAAACTCTGACCCATGTATTGGTGACTAAGCAGTTAAGAAGATATACATATATATATATATATATATATATCTAAGACAAATATCATACATAGCCAGTCATCAAAACCTTGATTTCTCTAATCAATTTGATATTTAATCATGCCAGGTACATCCAAATACCTTGATCACCAGAATTATTAACCCTAATCAATTTTATGTATGATCAACTCTTTCAACACTTGTTTTTGAAATCTTAACCTTTGCTTTTAACTTTGCTTTCAATGTTGACTCAATAAGCAGGTGCAAGATTGACTTTGAGGATTGTTGTTGTTGATAATAACACATGAGCTTGAATTACAGAAGAAATGCTTGCAGGACTATGCCAGACGATTCCTTGTTTGTGTACTTAACATGATTGCTATGTTTGTGAATATTAACAATGTTGCAATGACTCTTTGTTGAATCAGCTTTTATACAGGACAGGGCTCTATAAATTCCTAGTACCCAGATTATAGAACTTGTCGTACTGGGCCACTGGTACAGTCTGTTCGAAAAGTAGTTGACACACGATTCCTTAGTCTCTTTAAAAGGAGAGACGTTTGACTTCAAACGGTTGCCCCCTGAGTCGCCGTTTGTGACCGACCATAGTTGTTTGCGACCAAGCATGGCCAAATATACAGCTGTATTGTACAGCGCTGCCTCTGATCCATGTGCAGCAGCTGTGTTTCCCCTTCCATGGAAGGATGAGCTGGATATAGTGCCCCTGTTGCCCCATGGTTGATTGAAAAGGGCGACTCCTTTGACAAAATCCCCCACTTTCCCATCCTCTTGAAGGGACTAACGAATCATGTGTCAACTACTTATCGGACTTACTATATAGCTATAGAACTATCTAAAACGCAGTTAAAATGCAACTGATCTCAAACAATTTCATGAGACTTATTTCAAAGCTGTGTTCAAAGTGGTCAATGCAACTACCCTCATGCTTAATCTGTGTTTTGCCTTGATTAAATAACACGTTAATTAAAAGGTTAATTAATCCAAATAAATGCTGGGGTTGAGGGAGAGTAATATTCATTTTATAGTAAATAGAATAATTTGTCTTGAATACAATATATTTATTTCAAAATTCAATTATTAATTCTTGCAGTAGATTGCTGTGGTAAGTGAGCTAGAAAAAATATAAAAATTAATTTATGCACCATTCACACCTGTCTATACTTAGTACAGCTGATTTTGTATCATATTTCGATTCATGTGTATTTGTTCAGGTTTTGTGATTGTTACTGTAATATATAAATAAATGCTGTATTATATGCCCATATGATTTGAGGCAACTTGAGGTTTTGGTATGCAATAACTGTGCTTTAAATTGATTCGGCCATAAATGAATAAAAAAAGTAACGAAAATAAGTATCTATACATCTATACAGTTTGTGTACCGTTGATCAATTGAATTAGCAATTTGCAACTTTGTCGGAGAAATTAAAGAAGTATGGGGGATATTAGATTTAAATGTCTTTAGAATCGATTAAGAAAGGTAGTAGGGCACATAAAGTGGATTTTTCAGGGTAATCGTTCTAAAGAAGATGCACAAACGTTTCTCAGGAATAACTGTTCAAAAAAAGGCCCGATGGCCACTTGAAATTTCAAAATTCCCGCCATTTTTTCAAGATGGCCGTCCTTTGAGATCTGAAAATGCTATTTCTGCCATAGGGCATATATAATACATATAGAATGGTACTTGGCACATATCATCTGTTTTTTTAAAAATATTTTATTGGCAATACATATAACGAATTATTTATGGATTGCATTTACTGGAATCTCGTTCCAGAACTTTCCTCTTGCTCGTGCCTCATACCATTGTCTCTGTATTGTCATGATATACTCATCTCAAATGATGAATATCTTGAATATCTTTTAATTATCTGTGATATAACATTCAAAATTTCCCAAATTGATCAATTTAGTAATTCTTTGTGGAATCAACTTAGTTACTATGTTTTCAGCAAATTCATCTGAGGTCAAATGTTTAGTTGGATGAATATCTATGTAATTTTGTGTAACAAACATCTATTTAACACTTTTTAACACTATCATCAATGTATCACAATGTATGCAAGCATTATAGCGGAACTCCACTAGAGGAAAAATGGCGGCGACAAATTTTGTTGTTGCCCACTAACATCAGATCATTTCATGTTTGCAATGAAAACGCAAATGGAGGAGTGTCAGATGTGTTGCCACATTCTCTGGAAACTGCTGTTTCTGTATGGATATTTGTTGCAACAAATTAGTGGGCAACAACAAAATTTGTCGGCGCCGTTTTTCTCTCTAGTGGAGTCGCCCTATTAGATGTCTAAATATGTAAAGCTAGACTTATCCAGTCAGATCTAGATGAATCATTTACAATTCAGACTAGATGTACTCATTGGGATTACATTTGTACAATGTTCTCAGTAATAATAAAATATAATCTTAAAATTAAAATTAAAGAAAGATATATGCAGTTATTTTTCATCTCCGTTTTCTAAAGAATAAAAATGAAATAACCTCTTATTGGATAGGTTGAAGTATAAAATAAATCTAGCCATAATAAATTCTTAATATTATATATAATGATAAATATTATGTAGGGTTTCTAAAATGATTATATTTTCTAGTTTCTGTCTTCCAGTGTAAGAAACATGTCATTCAACTTCATCACATCCAAATATTTCTGCAAATTCTCAAATGTTAGAATACTAGACATTATGATTGTTTGTTGCAGCGCCCGAGGGAGTGGCCACTATCGAGCCTATATTCATAGCTACTGATGCTATAGAGATCCGGTGGTCTGAGCCCAGTGGGACCCGCTTCAAGGGTTATGACCTGTCCGTCTCACCCAATGATGGGGGACTCAGCCTCCCTGTCAAGATATCCAGGTGAGGAATGAAGGGACTGTTCATAATTAAACACTTGGGTAGGAGAGGAGAATTTGCAAAAGAATTCTTGATTTTTTATGAAAATTGCTCACTATGGGAAGTATAATCACAATAATATTGATGCAACCCACATCTGCCAGTTAGAAGTCTCTGCGTTGACAAATATGATTGAGAAATGAAAGGCATCAGTCAGAGCAGCTAATAAAAGGGACAACATGTTCAATTCAAGTGGTCTCAAACTTCTTTTTAGGCGGGGCAAGATATGCTTATTTTATGCTAATCTATAGGACAGGACCCCAAATAAAGGTGTAGCAAATCAAAACTAATTCCGACTGGTTTTTTTATTTATTTAGTAAAACATGAAAAAATGCCACATTCCCATAGACTCCTGTAGTAAAGCCCTCTTTTTTTTCAAGTGACTCTAAAAAAACTAAAGGGGTAACTTTTGATTTCATTGATTTGTTTCTTATGTATTGAAGAACATTCCTTGAAAGTTTTATGACAATTGTTGTTCATTTATTTGTTTCTTATGTAGTAATAACGTTCCCTAAAAGTTTTATAACAATTGTACTGGTCCATTTGTTTCATTGAACTGTCCTCTATGGGTCAGATCGTCAGAAAATGTACAATTCGCCTTCACCAATTCTCTCAAATAACCCACATTTAAGACAGAAATGAGCTTCAAAATGTAGTTTAACATAACAAAACAGATATTATAAATCAATGCAATACCAAATGTACTCAGATATACCAGGTATTCTTCATTTTTCTGCCTAATTTAACAGAATTTCCTAAATATATAGAGCTGCCAATTGTACATTTTAAAAATCTCACCCCTATACCTTTAAAATATTCCCCCCTCTGCAGGAATGCGACGCTGCAGTACCGGTACGAGAACCTGCGGCCGGGCGTGCTCTACAACATCTCTATACAAGTAGTGGCCTCACTGGGCTCCACCTCCAAACCATTCTCCAGGGAAATCAGCACCAGTAAGTAGGGATTTGTAGTGTTCTTCCAACACAACCCAATGATCTTGGAACATAAATGAATTCTTCATACTAAAAACATAAATAAAGTGGTATTATAGTTGAAGATCTACCAAATAGAAGCCAAGATATGCCATATTTACTGTTTTTGGTGGCCATCTTGAATTTTGCAGCTACTGGCCACCAGGGGTGTCTACCAACTTGTAGCTGGTGCTTTTTGAAAATTTCAGGCCTTATCTAATACCATGCCAAATTTCAAAAAGGTGTCACAATGTGCACAATGTAGACAATTAGGTCCCCAAATATTATGACCTCATCTGAAGAAATGCTTTTTTCACCAAAATCTGACCGTTGCCATGGCAACAAAATAAGAATATAAAGATATTTTGTTGAAACATATATTTTTGGAATCTCCATACGTACTTGTTTACTATGGAAACCCAACGTGTACAGTATATTTTATATAATTATTATTATTATTATGTTGTATCCCTGCAAATAACAATGCTAAATATTCTTATGCCTGAGCCAGGTGCTTTTTTCCCATAGAGACCAATGGTATTTTGTGGAAAATGACGCAAAAACGTCAGAATCGCAAAAAGCACACAGTCCCTAGTTGGGGACTTTTCAGGGAATGTTCCCCGGTGTGTACCGCATCATATATCCAAAAATCAACTTTACAATATTTTATTCCGGGTTTGGCCTAAAATCTACCTAAAATGCCTGTACTACAGGTTCAGACAACGAGAACACAAGCGTTAACCAATGTTAGGTTTATTCACACAATCCATTGCCGGCCTCTTGCCTAAAACTAGGCCCAGAGGGCTCCTGTGGTAATTTAGTTCCCTAAGGGTTCAAGGTGTTCAATGAAACAGATGGGTCAAATTTTCAGGAAATGTACAATTGGCAGTTGTACACATTTATTAAATTCTTGCCTGACTGTGGCCCGTCTGCAATACATGCAATCTTCTTCTATGTTTAAGGGTCAAAATATTCTTTTCTATATGGATATTCACTACCAAATCCAATTGTTTCAGAGCCATCCCAAGTGATCAACCTGGAGGCCACGCCAACAGGAACCAGTTCCATCCGCCTACAGTGGGCAGTCAACCCTATGAGTGTACAAACCATGTTCAAGGTCAGTTCAAGGTTCTCAAGTAGTTTAAGTAAATGAGGCACAAGTCGCAAAAAATGTATTCTGAGACGTTATTATACTTGAAAATATAAGATGAAGCTGATTCATTAAGGACATCTAAGAAGTGTTTCTATAGTATATGTTTGATATTTTTATGTTTGTAAAACAGTTTCCAATACTTTCTGGGAAGGCAATTACCTGTAAATTTAAGTAGCTAAAAATACTCATTTCAAAATGCAAGGATATGTTTAATCCACAGTCTTGAAACTTGATACATCTGTTAAATTCAGCTTCACCAATCTCCTCAAATAACCCAAATTTCAGACGAAAATAAAGTTCAAAATACAGTTCAACCTAACCAAACAGATTGCTAGAATCAATGCAATGCAGAATATACTCAAATTTACCTAGTATTGACCAAATCGCAGCCTAATTTAGCAGACTTAACTAAATATGTACAGCTGCCAATTGTACATTTTCTGAAAATCTGACCCATCTATTGTTTGGTGGGCCACTGTTGGAAGTTTATCACATGTATAAGTATTAAATGAAATAAATTGCCCCTGTGTTGTAGGTGAGGTATGGTACAGACCAGGGCAGTCTGTTAATACTGAACATCCAGCATGAAATAATCTAAATAAATCACACCCGTGTTGTAGGTGTGGTACGGTACAGACCAGGGCAGTCTGTTAGTACTGAACATCCAGCATGAAATAATCTAAATATATTACACCCATGTTGTAGGTGCGGTATGGTACAGACCAGGGCAGTCTGTTAGTACTGAACATCCAGCATGTAATAATCTAAATATATCACACCCATGTTGTAGGTGCAGTACGGTACAGACCAGGGCAGTCTGTTACTACTGAACATCCAGCATGTAATAATCTAAATATATCACACCCATGTTGTAGGTGCGGTATGGTACAGACCAGGGTAGTCTGTTAGTACTGAACATCCAGCATGTAATAATCTAAATATATCACACCCATGTTGTAGGTGCGGTATGGTACAGACCAGGGCAGTCTGTTAGTACTGAACATCCAGCATGAAATAATCTAAATATATCACACCCATATTGTAGGTGCGGTATGGTACAGACCAGGGCAGTCTGTTAGTACTGAACATCCAGCATGTAATAATCTAAATATATTGCACCCGTGTTGTAGGTGCGGTATGGTACAGACCAGGGCAGTCTGTTAGTACTGAACATCCAGCATGTAATAATCTAAATATATCACACCCATGTTGTAGGTGCGGTATGGTACAGACCAGGGCAGTCTGTTAGTACTGAACATCCAGCATGTAATAATCTAAATATATCACACCCATGTTGTAGGTGCGGTACGGTACAGACCAGGGCAGTCTGTTAGTACTGAACATCCAGCATGTAATAATCTAAATATATTGCACCCATGTTGTAGGTGCGGTATGGTACAGACCAGGGCAGTCTGTTAGTACTGAACATCCAGCATGTAATAATCTAAATATATCACACCCATGTTGTAGGTGCGGTATGGTACAGACCAGGGCAGTCTGTTAGTACTGAACATCCAGCATGAGGACGGTAAGACAGCCTACTCCACCAACCTGGTCAACCTGGCTGCAGGCAGGGCCTACTCCATCACTGTACAGGCCATGGGCAACAGTCAGAGTGAAGCCTCCCTCGTCAAACAAACCACCAGTAAGTCGGAATGATTTCTTTTTTTAAAGGTTTTCTTCAATTCTTTGTCAAATATTTTGAAATATCTGTCCTGAGAAACGATGTTAGCAGTTTTGTCCTCAAACTGTCAGGATAAAAATGTGTCATAGACATATCCAATGTGTCATAGACATATCCAAATTTTTTTCATGTGGCTTTTTGCTTTGCTTTTTTATCCCAAACTAGACATCGGGAAAGAAAGAAATAACACTCTCCCTGATCCTAAGTCATAACAAGGGAGGAGAATTAAAAACAATATTCCATAATCAACATGACTTATGGATATCCTAATATCAGAAGAGATCTACACATAGCCATCTTTCTTATGCCAGAGTCAGTTGCTCATTTTCATATACTACTATGTGGCGTCTGACTAGTGGCCAGTACACTATAATGAGTCCTTTGTGCTATTCTCATAGACCAGAAGTTTGACCGAGTTCCTAAAATAGGATACATTTCATTTCTGTAAAAGAATAATTAGTTTATTAATTGTTTTGTAGGTAATGCCCAAGAAAGAGTGGCTGTGTGTGGATGAATTGCATTTATTTGTATATATTGATATTATTTATATTATAAGAATAATCAAGGTGCGCAAGTCTATCCATGACGCTTAGGAAAGGAACAAAAAAGGAAGAAATCTTCACTGTCATATTTTAAAAGGACCAACTGCAATGCGTCATAGCAGCAGATGACACAGGTCATAGGGAGTGGTAATAGTAAAAAGACTTCTTGTTATGGGAGAAAAGATCTCAGTAACTAATAAAGAAATAGTCGGTGCCATGAACTATGTTCCAGAAACTATGTTCCAGAAATAGGAATATCTAGTTGGTAATAGGAAAAGGTGTGTTAGTAAAGTATTTTGGCTATGCGTAATATGTGCAAAAAAAGATTAGCAATGCATCTTGCCTTAATGAAGTCATCAACATCTTTCCCCATTTTTAAAATGTTTTTACTTCTGAGAATTTCACATTGTTTGTGATAATTTCATTACAATACTTTAAGGAGGGTCATACAATTTCACACAAGAATCTTTCGCAAATACTCCCCCCCCCTAGTTACTCATGAACACTCCTAAAGTATTTTTGTACTTTTTATTGATCAGATCCAGAGCCCGTGGAGGAGTTGGAGACCATGGTGGAGAGCCCCAAGTCTCTGGTCATCAACTGGGAGACAGCACAGGACAGTAGACAGACTGCCTACCTGGTGAGATACCAGGGCACCCATATAGCTGGTGAGGGCACCTGGAGACAGGTGGAGGTGCGGGAGAACCGGGCCTCACTGGAGAACCTACACCCGGGGGAGTTGTACCAGATAGAGGTGACAGCACTCAGTGACAGTGTGCCCAGTGTCTCTGTCACTGTCACTGCAAATACGCGTGAGTTGATTTTATTTGTTTATTTTGTGTTTGTTTTTGTCATGAAGATGGGATTTGCATGTGCCACTGCACATGTGTGTTACAGTGCATGTTGGGATGGATTCTGTTAAAATCTAACATACAAATATTTGGCAATATTTTTATCTAAAATTGCAAAAATGTTTTCACCAATATCAGAGCTTGTGTAAATAATCTATGAGTTGTTTTATTTTGTCTTTGCTCCTGTCAGAGTGTTCAAGAGTTGCAGAGAGCAGTTTAACATGAGTGATTCAATGTAATGGACACAATGATGGAGTTATTTGACCCCCAACAATGGTTATTACAACTCTCAAATTTTTAAACAAATATGTGATGTGTTTCAGGGAAATGAGTCACAAGTCGCAAAAATTGGATTTTGAGATATCACTTTTGAAAAGATGAAATCAAGCTGAATCCAATGATGGTACACATTAAGGACATTTAATAAGTATTTCTATATTGTAAGTTTGATATTTTTAGTTTTGAAAAAAAAATACTTTGTTTGGTATCATTAGAATTGGCTTGATCTCATCTTTTCAAATATGACAATATCTCAAATTCATTTTTTTGCGACTTCTGACTCATTTTCCTATAACACATCACAAATGTTAGATTAGTTGTCTGCTTTAAACACCTGCTTATTTAATCATTGTGTCTTTATACTTTACGTATAAACATATTTATTCACCACAAATGCGATATTTTTATATCAGTTTTAACGTAACACTGTTTTGTAATAGACCCTAAGATTCCTTCGTAAAATAATTCGTTTTTAATAAATTGTTATAATGATTAAAACAAAGTAATCGTTTTTTTGCTACGACTTTTTATTGTCTAATGTATCCTGGGAGCACAATCAACCCACTTTTATTGATCCCAAATTATTGAACCAAGTATCCACAATAACAGCTAGATATTGACTATAGATTAAATCCAAAGACCCCATTTGGTGCAGAATGTACCATTTATCCCATTGTGTATTGAATATAATTTCATTCAAGGGCTATATATATCAAGAAACATTGCAGTATTTATGTCTTTATATTTCACAAATTATTAGCCACAACTCTGGGTTTGGTCGTTGTGATATATATTTACTTATAATCCTATTTGGGTGAAATCATCAGAAAATGTACAATTCGCCTTCAGCAATTCTCTCAATTAACCCAAACTTAAGACGAAAACCAGGTTCAAAATACAGTTCAACCAAAACAAACAGATTGTCTGAATCAAGTCAATGTCGAAATAGTCAGATATATCTAGTATCGGCCATTTTCCAGCCCAATTTAGCAGCATTTCCTAAATGTGTAGAGCTGACGATTGTACATTTTCTGCAGATCTGACCTATTTATTTATACTTACAAATGAAAATGGCGATGCTTGATCAGTTTATAGTACGATCTATCATGAGGAATGGTTGAATGGTTAGAGTCGGACAGGTGGCATGTCGCACCTGTAGTGCCTTGGACATTCCTGACCTTTGACCTCTGTTTCTGACCCAACTATTTTGTTCATTCTAACTATTCCACTTGCCACCAGGTATTTTCACTATTTGTTAAATGTTTTTTTTCAATCCCACCTGTTTGTCGGGAGTTCTGAGGAGGGAGGGAAATCTGTCATCAAATAGGAGATTTACATAGCCGCCATTTGGAATATCGGTTCGCATGGAATTATGGAAGTAATGGTACTGGATAATATCTATCAAAATGTTCAGCATGGAATATTTGTCAATGATCTAATGTCAATATGAAATGTAATAAAACAAAATATCGAAATATCCATATGTTACACATATATGTTCATAACATATGTCCGCATCTTTCCCATTATGCATTTGGTTTTCATTGATCATTTATAAAAGCTATGATATTGGGGAAACATTCTTGCAATTATCAATACAACTATTTCATTAGGATATATCCCAGGATGCACTGTAACAGACATACGCAGTGGCACATGCAACTCCCCTATTGACTATTTCAGTCTCAGGGAAGCAGTTTTTAATGAACACAGCTTCTCATTATTTGGATCAGACCACAGAGATTAGAACAAAGTTTAAAAATGTTACCACGATTTTGAAATATTATCTATGTATTAGAATTGTTTTATTTCCACTCATCATGTTTTACTCGAAATTACCTAGTATTGGTATTTATTCACTTATTCATTTGGAAATTTCATTTATATATGAATCGTCAGAAAATATACAATTCAATTTCGCCAATCTTCTGAAATAACCCCAATTTCAGACGAAAATAAAGTTCAAAATACAGTTCAACCTAACCAAACAGATTGCTAGAATCAATGCAATGCCGAATATACTCGAATTTACCTAGTATTGACCAAATCGCAGTCTAATTTAGCAGAACTTACTAAATGTGTCAATATCAATTGTACAGTTTCTCAAAATCTGACCCCTATGTCCCTCGTCCACCTGAGTTTTATGGAGTTATTTATTCCCAAGCATTTGAAGATTTCTTTTATTGTTAGAGGGACAACTGGTGAACAGTTTATGACTAACAGGATATCCTTAAACAACGGTACTTGTTGAGGAAATGTAACTTCTTTTTTTATTGTTCGCCTTTAAGGTGATAAGTGAACTCTAACCGATTCCACTTGTACAAATGAATGACAACCTGAATGGAAAATGCATGTACATAGATACAACAGAGGAGGGATGTGCATATGCCACTGCGCATGTCTGTTACAGTGCATGCTGGGATGGATTCTGTTGAAATCTGACATACAAATATTTGCCAATAATGCATGATGAGAAAGATGGGTGTTATGGACCATGTATATGTTAGAATAATATATTGGTTTTCTGAGTTTAAAGTCAATTTAATACACATCGATATTCACATTAGAGGATTAATAAATAGTTTTCTATAGAATTTAAACCGTACCATTAGTCCCATAACTCCATGCGAATCAAGAGTTTTCGCACTGGCATCTAACATACATCTGTGTAGAATACTGAGAAATCATGTTCACACAACCAGACACTACATTTTCATTAACCAATGCTTTATTTTAATATGTATTAGCATTGTACTCTATGATAGGATGTAACGAGGTTGGTTTCTGACTTACTGTACACGATGGTCACGAGTTTTTTTCGACCAGATATTTCACGAGAAGCCGCAGGCTTCGAGTGAAATCTCTGGTCGGAAAAAACGAGTGGCCATCGTGTGCAGTAAGTCAGAAACTAACCGAGTTACATCCTATTTTTATACCACGATCTTATATTATAAGATAAATTGAAGAAACAAAGTATTTATTTACCTCGCTTCTTTCCAATGATCCGCCATATTGTTTTTTTTTATGCCAAAGCGCTAGACAAGCGTATAGCTGATTGGCTAATCAACGACGGCACGGTGGCATATGACGTCACGAATGGGCGTGACGTCATGAGCGAGCGAAACGTCAACCAATGAGGATGCTTCTTACATTTAGGCTAACCAAGGGTAATATTTTCACGCGTGGATCCATTCAACAAAACACAATAGCAGGTATCCACTCATTTGCAGCGTGTACAACCCCCGATCGTGGTATAAAAAGCTATATTTATTTTACAGTATGTATGTATGTATGTATGTATGTATATGTAGGTTTTTATTCCCGGAAGTGTACATCTTCAATGATATAACAAATTTTGACACCGAAAAAGGGGGTGGGTCTCCTTTATGAAATCATAGATCTTCCTGAGGGCCCCCTTTGGAAAAAATGGAGTTACGTTATTAAATTTATACAGTAGTAGTGGATAGATAGATCGAAGCGGTGACTAAGTCTAGGCCCAAAGTTGAGAGAGTCCCTTCAAACGAAGCCTCTCGACTCAAGAAGGCAGGGTATGAGTAATAAAAGGATTTTCACAAAAATACCTGAGAAATCCAAATAAGTATACGAGAAATAATAATAATAAATGACTCATTAAGTGTATCTCTGTACTTGCAGCGCCGCTACCCCCTATGGAACTAGCCGTTGACCACTCCCAACTGACCACTACCAGTGTACGCATCACGTGGGTGGCAGCAGAGGGGTCATACAGCACGGGTTGGTTCTACCGGTATAGCCTCCAGGGTCGGTCAGTGTGGCTACAGGAGGAGTCGATCCCGTACCGGAGTGTGACAGAGACTGCGCTGACCAGGCTAGAGGCTGGACAGAAGTACACTGTGGAGGTGTACAGTGTGACAGATGGGGGATTACGCAGCCAGCAACCTGCCATCATCACCATCACTATAAGTAAGTGCTCTTTACTTTAGTTTATTATATGAGTCAGATTTTCAGAAAATGTACAATTAAACTTCGCCAATCTTCTGAAATAACCCAAATTTCAGACGAAAATTAAGTTCACAATCCAGTTCAACCTAACCAAACAGATTGCTAGAATCAATGCAATGCCGGATGTACTGGAATTTACCTAGTATTGGCCAAATTGCAGCCTAATTTAGCAGAATTTACTCTATGTGTACAGCTGCCAATTGTACATTTTCTGAAAATCTGACCCATATGCGCATTCCATATGAGAGGTGCGATAAGTGGGGTGCAATAAAAATAGTTTTATGGTATGTGTACGATAAAAATTCGAATTGGGTTTTTGTTTAGCTTCTATAGCCTTCTGCCATTATTAGCAAAAGTATCTAAGTCATTCCTGATTATGTATCTTATTGTAGACAATTAGAGTAATTATTAGGGGTGCTACTTCGAGTTTTAGATATTTCAACTTTGTTATCATATTTACAAGGCTGTTGGTTCATGCCTTTAGACGTAGAATATGATTAGTATGTTGGTACTTGCTGTACTCAAAGCTATATTTATTTTAGTCTAGGCCCAAGGTTGAGAGATTCCCTTCAAACGAAGGGGAAGCCTCTCGCATGAAACCCCGTTTTAATTCCATTAAGACCGTTATAATCCCATCAGAACGCCAAGTCCTAGGCCAGGAAACCGATTAGTGCAATAGGCATCTAATCACTAACATACCATTCTTATCTGATCCAAGGATTTGGATCTGGAGTGTATACTCCTTTAGGCCAAGAAAAGAAATTGGTGTGTTTCCGATTTACCCCCCCCCCCCCCCCCCCGCCCCCTCACCTAGAACAACCTTCCCCTACCTAAATTTCTTTTTGACCATACCTCTTTTTTTTTTACCATACCTTACTTTCTTTGGATTTTTTGACAAAAAATGCTAACAAAAGCAGGAAAACAGGTTTTCCTAACCCGGAAATGTCAAAAAGCATGTTTCTCATGTTGAAATAACTGTTGTTATAAAATATACATTTTTTCAGTTCTTGGGAGGAGGTGGTTTTACTAAAAAAAAAAAGTAAAAAAGAAAAGATTTACCATCCCCTCCTACCTAGTCTTCAGCCTTATAAATGAGAAACACACCTATCATTCTGTTGGCCATAGGATACTTTGAGCCCATTGTTTGAACTCAGCAGATGTTGTTTACCTTAACTCTTAATTATTCTAAATTGGTTCAGCTTCTCGAAGCGTGTTTAAAGAAACAAATACTCAAATAGATATATTATGTAAATAGAGTTACAAAAAGGTGGGTGACACTACCAGTGTTTATTTACAATATGCCGCACAGGTTTACCTAACCTGTTGAATATTGGCATTTGTGATGTGTTTTAGGAAAAGTCGTGAAAAATAGATTTTGAGATACCATCATATTTGTCAAGATGAGATTAAGCGGATTCCAATGATGATAAATACTAGTACTTTTAATAAGTATTTCTATATTTTAAATTCGATACTTTTATCTTTGAGAAAAAAGTTTGCAATATTTCTTGGTGGTCACCCACTAGTTAAATATACTCCATAGGATGACCTTCGAAATGCAGGGATATATTTAGTACACTGCTGAGATTTGGTAGATGCATTCATACGACTGTAAACGGTACAAAGAAGAGGACATTCCTACAAATAGATCTTGTCAATAACACACATTGAACAATATCAATTTTGCGTCTCAATTTTGCTACTCAATTTTGAGACTATGCGACTCAGTTTTCCTGGAACACATCACATTTGGAGCTTAATCCTTCTCCCTCTCTCCCCCCCCCCCCAACCTCCTGCCCCCCCCCCCCATTACCGTACATGCAGCAGCAGCTGGTTATAATCACTGACCAACAGATCCACTACATGCAACTGTACAAGTATTTTTTTTTTTTCTCAAAATATGGGTCAGACTTTCAGAAAATGTACAATTCATCTTCACCAATTCTCTGAAATAATCCAAATTTCAGACAAAAATAAAGTTCAAAAGACAGTTCAACCTAACCATACAGATTGCTAGAATCAATGCAATGCTGAATATACTCGAATTTACCTACTATTGACCAAATTTCAGCCTAATTTAGCAGAACTTACTAAATGTGTGGAGCTGCCAATTGTACATTTTCTATAAATCTGACCCATACATCAAAACCTGAGGCATCTGGGAATATTCATACCTGTGTTGTATCTCTTGGAATTTGTCATGGAATACCTTTTCATTTGTGCACATAAAAAATTGTATCACAATAAATTTCTGTAAAAAAAACATCCCCGCCTCTAATACAAGTCACGGTTGCTAAAACTGATTTACTTCATTAAATGTTTTTATGGTGTGTCCCAGGGAAATAAGTCGCAAAAAGTGGATTTTGAGATATCATCATATGTGAAAAGATGAGATCAAGCAGATTCCAATGATGGTAAACATTAAGGACATCCAAGAAACCAAGTCGCAAAAATTATATTTTCCAAAGTGATTTATTCACAAGATCTCTTTGATGGAATGATCTACTTTTTGGAGGGTTTATCGCCTGTAGTCGTATGAATCCATGTATACCAAATTTCAAGACAATGTATCAAATATCTCCTTGCGTTTTCAAGGTCAAACTATGCAAACACTTATAAATATATCAGATATAAAATATAGCAACAGTAAAAAGAGACGTATGCAGATCTATAACCTATAAAAACGCTAAAGTGGCAGCGGCGGTTATTTCTGCAAATATTTTCTTGTTATTTTTCTGAAAATAAAAACAGTTAAAAAAAACACTTCTTAGATATCCTTAATGTTAACCATCATTGGAACCGGCCTAATCTCATCTTTTCAACTGGGATGGTATCTCAAAATACCATTTTTGCGACTTGTGACTCATTTCCCGGTGACACATCACATCAGGGTGCCTCACTACTTATAAAGTGGCCATGCATCGTGTTGTTATGAGGAGAGATCGTTTCACAACTGTGAGGGACAACAACAACGGTTCCTCCTGCCTCGCGGAATCATGTTGTCATGCAGTTACATAATCATTCTTTTAGAGACAATGGTCCTTTTATAGATCGAGTTTTTAGTCGCTTGGAACCGTACCCCATATATTATATGGTGCAGCAAAGATGTACGAACGATTCCTCACAGTGTTGATGTGTGAGAACAAAATAATTGAGAAGTAGAGAGGAACACAGAAAGACGTGTGATCTCGTTTAGATCAGTGAATCGACTGGGATTTATTAAGGGAGCAAGTATAATGTAAAGAATTGCATTCTGTTTGGTTAATCACTGACCCAATTAGTCGAGAGTGATATGCAGAGTGGCCGTTGTCGATGATGCTAGGAATATTATGCAACATAGAGGCAGATCCTGACCAGTAGACTTGCATAGTGATACTACTGTATTAGCATAATTAGTGATTATGGAAATATAATAATACTAATAAATGGGTGATAACAACAATTAATATAGATATAATTAGGTTGAGCAATGTTACGTAATGCCACATAACACAGACATACAAAGATAAATTTATGTGATGTGTTCCAGGAAACTGAGGCAAAAGTCGCAAACTTTTTATTTCAAAGTGTTATATTCACAAGAAGTATTTGTTGGAATGTTTCCGTTTTTGGGGTGCTGAACGATGTTTGTACCACGAATACATGTACTAAATTTCAAGACAGTGTGTTAAATATATCCACACATTTCTGAGCTCATCCTATAGAGTATACTTAGCTACTTAACTAGTATATGTCCACCCAGAAACATTGCAAATATTTCATTTTTTTTTCAAATTTCAAAAATAAATTTATCAGACGTAAAATATAGAAATACTCATTAGATGTCCTTAATGTTTACTATCATTGGAATCCACTTGATCTCATCTTTTCAAATATGATGATATTTCAAAATCCATTTTTTGCGACTAGTGACTCATTTCCCTGAAACACATATGACATCAAAATGTTGCAAAAATGATAATTTTCCAAGTGATTTATTCACAAATTCTCTTTGTTGGAATGTTTGCATTCTTGGAGGATCGAGTGCTGTTAGTAGCATAGAGAGATGTCCCAAATTTCAAGACTAGATTGAATATATAGCCTTGCATTTCTCAAGTTTATCGTAGTTAGAATATTTAGCAACTTGACCATTCATAAAATATTGGAAACTTTTTTTCAAAACCAAACATATCAAACATAAAATATAGAAACACTTCGTAGATGTCCTTAATGTTTACCATCATTAGAATCAGCTTCATCTCATCGTTTCAAATATGATAATATCTCACAATCCACTTTTTGCGACTTGTGACTCATTTCCCTGTAACACATCACATATATGCAAGTATACACACATACATATGTATGTACACTGATACACTACATGCATGCATATACACTGTCCCGCGCAACGTATCCGCGCGATACGAAAATGAATACGAATTTCTTGTACCCACTTTTGATACGATTTTTTTCGTCTCAGCGTATTCGGCGAGGTAAATAATAAGCTGGGAAAGCTAAATCTCTTAATCCCCGGTGTGCGGTGGTGCGTTAAGAGTTGGCACATCTGGAGTGCGGCAGTGCGTGAAGGAGTGTGCACTCACCCATTACAATGTGACAAAGCAGAGAAAAAAAACTTGCCCATGCTTGGGTTCGATCTAGCAACCTTGTGATTTACAGTCAAGTGCTTTAACCATTATACTATACTGAATCAGCTATCAACATGGCCTCAACTAATCAATCTGAATGCTAATACTGTGTCAGAACAGAAGGATAGAGAACAGAAAGAGAAAGAGGGGGAGAGGCAGACAGGAGGATTGCAATTGAAAGTAAGTAAGAAAGAGATGGGCGGGAAAGGAGAGGAAGAGCAGGGAATATTTTTTTTCAGGAATATATATTGAATATATCCAGGTATATGTGTGATGAGTTACAGGAAAATTTGTCACAATATAAAAAAAACCTCAAGAATATTGCTTTCAGCTTTAGATAGCTCATAACTCCCTCAAAATGCATCCGATCTGAATATAAAAATTATCCCATGAACCCCATGAATGTCAGGAAGACAGCCATGCTGATGCCATGCTAATCGGACGATTAGTTTCTTCGTAATAAATTAATTTCGTCGGCCGCATCAAGTCGTTCGAATCGATATAAAATGTATTTTATATCATTATTATATATCAATATTTTTAAGTAATATATTCACAAGATCTCTTTGTTGGAATGTTCCTATTTTTGGAGGAGTCATTCCTCTTAGTCATATGAATAGGTGTACCAAATCTTAAGACATTGCATTGAATATAACCTTGTGTTTTTAAGGTTATCGTATAGAGTTACTTTATTAGTAATTGTCCAAGTTAACATAAATATTTTGATCATGGAATATAGAATCACCCGACTTTATCCTACATGTATTATAGAATATGAATACACTATAAAATGGTTTTAGGGCGGGGAAATCAAGACACGGGAAGTGACAGTCTTTGCCTTGAGAAAAAAAGGGAGAAAAACCACCAGTATGCCTAAGTCCAAGGAATACGTTACTTCCGAATCGGATTCTGATTCAGATGTTCAGCCTTCTCCCAAAAAGAAAAAGACCGAGAAGAAACCAGAGAAAAAATCCGAGAGCAAATCTTCATCATCGAAAGGAAATTCTGATGAACTCATGATTCCGCTTTCCAAGATGAGGTTTGTCTCTGTCCAGGAATTCAGAGGGAAAAAACTCATCAGTATTCGGGAATATTATGACAAGGACGGAGAAATGTTGCCTGGAAGAAAAGGTATCTCGCTTACAATGGATCAGTGGACAAAATTAAAGGACGCAATACCCGAAATCGATGACGCCCTGTAACGGCTTGCAAGGATATCCATTTATGTTTAATGTCTCAAAGAAATTCCGTTGTTTATCATTACAAGAGATCCCTCGGAACCAGAGGAGGCAAAATGAAAGTGAAGAATTGAAAATTTGGGGAGGAGAAAATTTGTTTTTGTCATTGTTTTACAAAAAACTATACGACGACATATTTACCTTTTTATTTATCTAATAAATAAATCATGTCGACCCTTTATGTTGCTTGCCATCCGAGGTGGATTCATGCTGATATTATGTGTAAGAGATACTGGACAACATTTTCATAACTCAACTGAAAATATCGTGTGTTAAATTGAATTGTTCATGACACAATAAAATGGTTTTAGCTGTACCTCACTTTCCATTGTGATGGGCTTCTTGAAGGTGTTAAAGCATTGCAATAACACCCACTCAAGCGTGGTGCGTCCAAGCATGACAGACATTGAGGAGCCATGGCCAACATCCAAAAACGGAGCGCGAATAAGGAGCATATCATATTTCGTCTCCGTGATTCAAATGACCGTTTTTCGTATCAGAAGTTCAGGCAATTTCGTCACCACTGTTCACCAGTAGCCTTCGCGGTGCTCTGTAGACAAAAATCGTCTCAATGAAGACGAAAAAACTTGCCGCTCCGTATCGCCCGGGTACGGTGCGCGGGAGAGTGTACGTATGCACACACACACTGATACACTTACATTATATACCACACTATATCCACACAATATGGACCTGCTGGTACCTTAACCATAGTAACATCAGGACTAGTTATGCCAGGTGTAATATAAATGGTTGCCATGGTAACCTGTCACATATAATGCTAGCTACTGCTGCGTTTCCATGGCAACACACGTCCAGCAGGAGGACATACCTTAACAACGGTGCATGGACTTGCAGAAAATCCTCCTCCTCCACGTCCTACCTTTTTACGAGGTGCTTGGCCATTTTTTGTTATTCTCCTTCAACTCTTCATCTTCCCACTTACCTCATTCAAGATGGAGGAATTCAAAAGCACCACATTCCAGCAACATCCGCCATTATGGAGGAGAAGAAATGCGCCATCTTGTCTGGAGTCAGTTTGTGTACATTATTGGAATCCCTGTGTTGGAGGACTTTAATTGGAGCACACCATCTTGGATGATGATTTATATACTGTATGAACTTATGGACTTTCTCCCAGACCTGCCTTGTTCTTGTGCATGTTAGTTAGGAGAAACCCATCCTTACCACAACATACTGGCAGAACTATTCAAGTAGACAAGAGGAGTTGTATTTAATGTAGTTCTTACGATGAACTTTAATTGGAGTTATCTTGGAGGCAAATCCACGTTTATACACTTTCTGAAGACTAATATTCTACACATTAGTAGGAGGAACCCATCCTTACCACAACATACTGCCAGAACTATTCAAGTAGACAAGAGGAGTTGTATTTAATGTAGTTCTTACGATGAACTTTAATTGGGGGCCACTATCTTGGAGGCAAAACCACGTTCGTACACTCTCTTGAGAGTAATATTCTATATCTAAGGAGGAATCATTCATAGGATTATTCATTTAATCTTCCCTTTATTTGTGTCCTTTGTTGTCTTTGGAGTAGTAGCTTCCCTTTCTATGGATCTTTCTTCTCATGGTTCTAGCTTCACTTGGACTATGAACACAATGCATTATTAAATGGATTACCTGTCTTAAACTGTACTTTTATTCAGTAACCATTACGTTGGATAATAACCTTATATAAGGGACTCTGCTGGCTTTGCTGGAAAAACCAAGATTGTATACGACAGGAGCGAAACCCACAAACTCTTTAACACAAACTTACTATTTTTCCAGTGTTATTAGGATGAAATCGCCACGAAAATGTACAATTTGCCTTCACCAATCTCCTCAAATAACCCAAGATTAAGACAAAAGTCAGGATCAAAATTCAGTTCAACACAACCTAACCGATTGTTTGAATCAAGGCAATGTCAAATATACTCTGATATACATAATATTGACCATTTTTCTGTCTAATTTAGTAAGTGGAGTGGGAAAAGATCGTGGTATATCGGGTGGGCCGGTGTGGTAAATGGTGTTGGTCGTTAAGGATTAGGAAATAAACCCCGAGTTTTGTAGTTGTTATTTTATTCTTCACAAGCTTTCGGGAAACACTCCCTTCATCAGGCGCTGATTCTGTCTAATTTGTCAGAATTTACAAATTGTGTAGATCTGATGATTGTACATTTTCCGAGGATCTGACCCATTATCAGCTGGTAGGGGGAGTGTTAAGCCTCTTTACCCCTACAGTACATGATCACTAACAGACCTACTACAGACATAATCATTATTATAGTGCTTTGTAGGTTTTCCCTTGTGTGAATTAGAATTCACTCGGAAATACAGCCTTACTTTAAAGCATTTAATTATAATTGAATGAATTCAACCACAACAATTTAGCATACATCAGCTATCCACAATCAGCTAACTTCATCCTGAGGAACAATTAAAAGTATTAGCACAGGGCATTTCTACGATAAATCGTCCTCAGTCTAGGCCCAAAGTTGAGAGAGTCCCTTCAAACTGTTTTGCGAAGTAGGGGTCCAATCCAGACATACTATTCTTATCTGAACTTGGGCCTGTCTGTCCTAGCAAAGACTAGTAGATGTTTATATAAGCAGCTGCATCAGAAAGGTGCCCTGCTCTTACAGATAATGAAAATAATGTAAAAGGCATTACAATACTCCCATTTACTAAATGTGTAGAGCTGCTGATTGTGCACTTTCTGACAATCGGACCCATATGTTAATGTCTGGGTATTCTTCCCAGTAACGACCATAATGTACCTATTGGTATTGGTGAAATTGTACTTGCTGGGATCTTCACAGGCTAGAACCCATCCTGCTTCCTACCAACCTCTGTCTATATTGAGTCCCTTCAAACTGAGGGAAGGCATGCACTCGCCTCAAACCGCAAAGTGCTATTTTATATGAATAGTGAACCAAGATGGTAGATATATGATTGATTGATGTTCCCACTGCATTGGAGCCTATTTCCTACTTAACCTTACAGTATTTTGTTTACAGCCTTTATTCAACATAGCCTAGACTCCTACAATACTAAGACATGTGAAAATATGAAAATAGCTTGTCTTGCAAGAACAGAATAATAAGGCAAAATCATAACCAAAGAGTTTTCAAACAGAGCTTGACATAAGAAATATACCTGAGTAGGCTACTCTGTTGTCTACATATCCCTTCAGGAATCTACATGTTACCTTTTAAGTGACATATGGGTCGACCAGGAAAGAACTTATGACTCCGTGACTTTTTTTAAGACAACTTATAAAATCAACTATCTCTTCCAACACTCGTCTCCAAGGGAGGGAAGTACTCGTTCTACTATTATACATAATAATACTCCTTATTCGGATCTCGCATCTGTATGTCAAGTCATACATAACCATCAATAAAGAGAAATCACCTTTGTCTATATAACATTACAGTACACAGGCACCATGGATTTATCTACAATCTCCTGTGAACTTTCCATTAGAACCAGTACATCACTTAAACTAACCCTATTGATCTTCACGTCACAATTCTTGCTGGGTGCCTCTGGGGAGCTGTTTGGGCCCACTAACATGACCGTTGCGGCCTACTCCAGCCACTCCATTGACATAGAGTGGGACTTTAACACTGATGCCCTTCCACTGCTGGACATAGGGCTGGGTAGTACGGAGCCTGTAGATACCCACTTTAGGGTATACTACTGGAGGGTCAACATGAGCTCTAACCCTCTTATGGCCAGTACTACAGACAGTAATCTGACCATTGATAGCTTGACCCCTGGAGCTCTCTATAGTATATGGCTCCTGGGTCTCCATGGAAACATGACCAGTGATTACGTCACACTTTACCAAAGGACAGGTAATGCAGAAAGGTTTTTTTACCCTTGCTCAAAGATTGCTAAATTGATATTATTTGATTTCTGATTTGATCCTGAAGGTTACTTACCAATATACGAGGTACATGTATCCCAATATTGGTAATATTATGAATTCCACCCTATTCCCTTTTTTCTGTTCCTATCTGGACGACACAGTTTCAAATTTAACATATAACTATAACCAGAGTTGCTATGATATAGAGCAAATAATCGTCATCTTTTTTCTATATATATTTTTCACCTACAGACAAGAAACAAATGTGCTATACGAATATCTAAAAAAAAAGATGTTTCATACGAATTTCAGAATACATATCAATAATACTTCCTCTGCTTTTGCATCAAGCAATACGAGTTGGGGGATCTAAATAAGATAATAAGACAATATTATACTGAGAGAACAAACAGAAAGTCATTGAGTACATCATTCTCCACATCATATGGGTCAGATTTTCAGAAAATGTACAATTCACCTTCACCAATCCTCTCAAATAACCCCCATTTAAGACAAAAATGAGGTTCAAAATGCAGTCTAACTTAACAAAACTGATACTTTAAATCAATGTGATACCAAATATACTCAGATATATCTGGTATTCATAATTTTGGAGCCAGATTTAACACAATTTACTGAATGTGTAGAGCTGCCAATTGTACATTTTCTGACGGTCTCACCCATATATCAAAGACCAAGTTATGGAATATACATGTCACCATTCCAGACTATTTATAAATACTCGGTTTTCATGTAATCCTCACATTTCATCATTATCTCAGATATAATAACTCCAAACGAGTAACTCGATTTCCCCAAACAGGCCCACAAACTTACGATGTAATCGAGACATTACGTCACCTTTTACAGCATTAGGTGATATCCAATGTAGATCTTTGTCAATAATCAAAGGCCCCCAAAAAATAGGTGTGTTTCCGAATTATCTGGCTGAAAACTAGGTGGGGGGGGTGGTAACTTTCTTTTTTTTAAATTTCTTTTTAGGAAACCACCAACCCAGGAACTGAAAAAAATGTCTATTTCATAACAATACTTGTTTTAAACATCGGAGATGTTCTTTTGGACAGTTCCGGGTCAGGAAAACCTGTTTTCCTGCTATTATAAGCTTTTTTTGTCAAAAAATCCATAAAAAGTAAGATATGGTAAAACAACAATCAGGTATGGTCAAACATTGTTTAGGTTGGGGAAGGTTTTTCTAGGTGTGTGTGTGTGGGGGGGGGGGAATAACATAAAAATATAAATTTCAGCAACACTGTATTCCTGACAAAAATTGTCAATTTAGACCTCTCTTAATTGGTTATACTTAAAATGTTTTTATTTTACGTCCTTCAATTTTGCATCAAGCTATACGAGCTGGTGATCCAAACATCTTCAATCTCTTCGTCCTGTCCCCGTTTAAATGTAGTCCTTTTTTACACTGTGACGATGGTAACATAATTACTGCACTATTAAATAACATACCTGCTACTGGTGTCTACTCTACCGCCCCGCTGTGACCATTGATAATTGGGCTATTAGTGCATGACCATCGTTTTCCTATATGATAATCAGGAATGGACATCTGTCCATGTAAAGCAGTAGTACTTATAGTCAGAACACATAATATAGACTATATCTATGTATATACATAAGGTGTTACCTATTACCTTGCCCATTACTACATTAACATTTCACCAGAATAATGCTAACTATGTTGAGGATTCGCACATACAAAAACAGCCAGATATGATCCGGGACATAGCATATCTATGGGTCGGGCTCGGGAAAAAGAACAAATCACCTAAACCAATCCTTTTAAACAAATCAAACATAACAGATAAAAAATGTGGTTGACAACTCAACATAACCGAATATATTTTCTTAATCACTGCAATATTAAACATACTCAGGTATGCCTAGCCGTGCGGTGTGGATAAATACATTTTATTTTTACATGTATACATGAAGATGTATATTTAAATAAAAGAATTGCTATATACTTGGTGAAAGATTAATGGATGATGAATTATCGAAATATAAGAAGAGTAAAATAAAATATATCTTAAATGGTTTTGAATTGTAGGGATGGTCCTGTTTTAGGACAAATGATTGGTATAATAATGATACTACTCTTTCTGATGATTACCAATTAACTAAAGTTGTGTGTCACTAAACACAAGGGACAAGTGACTCATACATTACTCAAGTATAACCTCCCTTTCCCCAAGTTTACATAGAGCAATTAAATGACTATCAATGATAATAAATAGTCCTGGCTCTGTATCCAGAGGCATCAAGTGTAGTGTGTATGGATGATTCAAGAGTACTCTGTATGGCTGTTTCTGACACTATGTACGTTTTGTAAAGACCCATTGCTTATATGGGTCAGCTTTTCAGAAAATGTACAATAAGCAGCTCTACTCATTTAGGAAATTTGGCTAAATTAGGCTGTAAAATGATGAATACCGGGTATATCTGAGTATATTTGGTATCGCATTGATTCATAGTATCAGTTCTGTTATGTTAAACTGCATTTTAAAGCAAATTTTTGTCTTGAACTTGGGTTATTTGAGAGGATTGGTGAAGGAGAATTGTACATTTTCTGAAAATCTGACCCATATCTTACATGAGTGGGATTATCAGGATCAGATTCTCGGAAAATGTACAATTAGCAGCTGTATACATTAAATAAATTCTACTAAATTCTGCTGGAAGTTAGTCAATATTAACTAAATTCGTGTATATTCAGCATTGCATTGATTCTAGCAATTTGTTTAGGTTAGGTTGAACTGTCTTTAAAACTTTAATTTTGTCTGAAATTTGGGTTATTTGAGAGGATTGGTGAAGTCAAAATGTACATTTTCTGACGATCTGACCCATTTGCAATAACATCTGACATCAGACTCCTATGAAGACATTAAAATACACTACTGTAGCCTGTTTAAACTTTCACGTTTTGAACCCCAATTCTGTGATGAGGGAGGGAGGAGGAAGTGGAGAAGATTATATGAGCTATATGGGGAGGAAGAGAGAGGAGCAGGAGCAGGAGGAGGAAGAGGAGGAGGAAGAGAAGGAGGAGAAGAAAGAGAAGGAGGAAGAAAGAGGAGCAGGAGGAGGAAGAGGGGGAGGAGGAGCAGGAGGAGGAGTAGGAGGAGGAAGAGGGGGAGCAGGAGCAGGAGCAGGAGCAGGAGTAGGAGGAGGAGGAGTAGGAGGAGTAGGAGGAGGGGTAGCTATGATACACAGCCCTTCACTTTGTACAGGGCTATGGCGAAGAAGCTCTTGAAACGGGGAAGGTGGAATTGCTGTAGTTTGTGTAGAGTTGCAGAAGTTTGTAACCCCTCACTATGACAATAAAATCAATGTTTAATGTCTTATCTCCCTACTTGTAACCTTTTAATGTTTGGTAGAATTAAATCGAGTCATGAGTTTCAGCGGTGATCTTAGTAAAAAAACCCAGTTTGGTTGCCATGACAAACCCACATAACTCACTAGTGAACTACGCACTATGTGTAGCTCACTCGTTTAAACAGCATAAATATCCATCCTAACTCCACATTTATTGCAATTGCAGAGCCAGAGCTGACCACAGTACTAGTGAAAGACAACTCTACGACCACCAACAGTACCCTAGTGGTCAGATACTCAGTGAACACGGGAGAGTTTGACCACTACGTCTTCACTATTAACTCCACGGTGCATGAGCCGGTGCAGAAGGGTCGCGAGGACACGAGTAGAGAGGTGCGCTTCTCCGGGCTGACTGCTGGACAACTCTATACTATAGCTGTACGTACAGTCAGTGGAGATGAAAGCAGTCAGCAGGGGACATGGTACTTCGCTACACGTGAGTTGAATTCAATTCATTATTACATACATATGTTAAATTAGGCTGAAAAATGATGAATACCAGGTATATCTGAGTATATTTGGTATCACATTGATTTACAGTATCCTATGTTATGGTATCACATTGATTTAAAGTATCCTATGTTATGTTATGTTAAGTTGCATTTTGAAGCTCATTTTTGTCTGAAATTTGGGTTATTTGAGAGGATTGGTGAATGTGAATTGTACATTTTCTGAAAATCTGACCCATAGGAGGGAGGTATGTAGATACTTACAGAGATGGGGTGCTATTCAGGGGGGCTATTTGAAAAGTCAAATAGCACCTCTTTGCTATTTGAGCCGAATATTTGGTAAAATATTATTGAAATTGAGTTCTCTTGTTGATTTATTATGTAATAAATACCTGATAGCACTCTGTTTGGTTTGTAATCGATTGAGACGTCGGGTCAATTCGCACAACACCCAAAAGGGGTGGAGTGTGATTTGACCTGACTGATTTAACCGAACAAAGTGCTATTAGGTATAAAAATAGTACCTGGTATTCGCTATACATAAGATAACTTTTTTTTTGTTTTTTGTTTTTTATTCATTTAAGGCCAATATACTATTTAAACAAAGCACACAAAAAATACGCTATATCCACCATGGACGTTTTTGCTTGTCGCCTAAAAAAATAATTTTGTAATTGTATAGTTTTATCATTTTTGCGACAAAACGCACTGGGGTCAGATTTTCAGAAAATATACAATTTGGTCAATACTAGGTAAATTCGTGTATATTCAGCATTGCATTGATTCTAGCAATCTGTTTGGTTAGGCTGAACTGTATTTTGAACTTTATTTTCGCCTGAAATTTGGGTTATTTGAGGAGATTGGTGAAGGTGAATTGTGCATTTTCTGGTGACTTCACCCATTTGACACCGTCATCCTCTATTGGCACAGGGCCCAACAAGCCCATCTTGAACGCGACGCGGCACGAACAGGACATCTGGCTGCACATTGTGCGGCCGCAGGGCCAGGTGAGCCAATACATGGTGGACTGTCAGGTACAGGAGGCTAACGTCACCCCCTGCAAGCCCTCCAGGCAGACCGTGGAGGCTACAGACTCACCTGTGACTCTCATGTACTCACAGCTGGTGCCACACACCCCATACAGGTTCACTGTCAAGTCTGTCATCAGGACCGGGGAGCACAGCAAGGAGATCATACTGCCGGTACAGACTGTGGAAGCACGTAAGTACTGATGAAAGAGATTTTTGTAATACCAATTTTTGTAATACATATTTTTTGTAATATCAATTTTTGTAATATCAATTTTTGTAATACATATTTTTTGTAATACAATTTTTTGTAATACAAATTTTTGTAATACAATTTTTTGCAATACACATTTTTGTAATACAAATTTTTGTTATATCAATTTTTTGTAATACAAATTTTTGTAATACACTATTTTTTACACATTATGTGGAATGAATGTGGATGAAAACGTAGAGAGTGTTGCGACCAAAACTAGACTGTAAATAATGTTTTTCTTATTATTGTAAAATTAATCGACTCTCTATCTATTTTCCCTAATTAAATGTATTTATCAAGATGTAACTATAGACACTAAGAATAGTGGCCTGAGCAGTGAGGAGTCAAATGAGATACTTGAGTCCTTGAGCATGACAGTGGATATATCTGAATTAGGAAGATAATTTTTGTTTAAATTAGGGATTAGCTGAAACAATTAGGACTGTCATGGCTGATGTGTTTTCTAACTTTGATGTTTGAATTACCCTTGATATGTACGTTATTGATGTGGATTTCTTAGATGTTTAAATATCTGATTTTGTTATTTTATATAGCACTTACTTAGAATAATAATTTTTATTGTAGCTGATACATAGTGTAGGAGCTAACTAAACATATTAAATTACTAAATTAAACCCACAATGTACCCTTGTCTCTCCTCTAGCTCCCGGTGCTGTGGGTGCCTTCCGCTACAGTGATCTCAAGCCCTTTGGCATGCGGCTAGAGTGGAATAGACCTGAGAAAGCTAATGGCGAGATTAAACAGTACATCATTAGATATCATGGCACCAAGAAGGTAACAGTCACTTTTGTAGGGTTACACATTCTCACCTTTTGTGTCACATAATGTGATGATTAATTATTTGATTTGAAAATATTTTATTCAGGTTCATATACATTTCCATACATTATATAGTCTGTCCGAAAAGTAGTTGACACGTGATTCCTTAGTCCCTTTAAGAGGAGGGAAAAGTGGGGTTTTTTTTTACTTCAAACCTTTGCCCCCTGAATCGCTGTTTGCGACCGACCATGGCCAAATATACAGCTGTATTGTATAGTGCTGTCTCTGTTCCATGTGTAGCAGCTGTTGTTTTGCTTAGATGGAAGGAAGAGCTGGTTATATTGGCCCTGTTTCTCCATGGTTTATTGCAAAGAGCGGCTCGCTGGGCAAAGGGTTGACAGGTCCTTATCAAAAATACAAATAAAAACTCCCCCACTTTTCCCTCCCCTTAAAGGTAAAAGGAACCACGTGTCAACTACTTTTCGGATAGACTATAGTAACGATGTTCTTAGTACAGCCTGATTTTTATCACATGACTTTTACAAAAGTCTCAGAAAGAAAGAGTAACAAAAATCAGAAAACCGACATAATGATATTATAAAATCGTATTACATCCACAGATTTTGTGGTTAATACTCACACATTGCAGATATATTTTAAAAAATAAACCTCCACCAGCGCCGTGCTCTCACATGTATACCACTGTTAAATGTGTTTCAGGAAAATATCACGTCGCGGGTTTGTGGGGGTTTTTTTTGCACTCTTATAATTGTCTGCCTGATGAGCTGTAATAAGCGAAACCATGTTGTGCCAAACATTAATTAAATTAATGGAAGGAGTCTAGTGGATAATTATACAGATTTTAACCCTAAAAAGTTTGTTGATGTTATTATATTCATTAATACTCATCTTTGTTAGCATCTGTCAAATGAGGCTAACATCGATTAGCCAGGTGTTATTACCTGGATACATGTGAACCCCTTGTGATGTCATAATGTCAACATCACCAAGGAAATAGTGAGGTATTGGATACCCTCTACTGAGGACCTTCCAAATCCTCAGTAGCATGGTAGCATTGGTCGAGGCAGGACAGTTATAACCCCGTTCAACACACAAGCCGCAAAGTTAATATTTTTCTGAGTGATCTATTCACCAGATTTCCTGGGTGGTATTATGTTTCAAAATATTATGCCAGTCCTTGCTCTTTGGTGCTTTGTTTCTAATGTTTCTCTGCTTTGCCTGTACAGAATCGGCCAGCCCACGTGTCGGGAGATATAGAACTGGCTGACTCTGTTACTTCCTATGAAGTCAATAACCTCAAGGCTGGATATGACTACAATATCTCTGTAAGTATCCATACACCTCCCTTCTATGGGTCAGATTTTCAGAAATTGTACAATTCACATTCACCAATCCTCTCAAATAACCCAAATTTCAGACAAAAATGAGCTTTAAAATGCAGTTTAACGTAACAGAACTGATACTTTAAATCAATGTGATACCAAATATACTCAGATATACACAGTATTCATCATTTTTCAGCCTAATTTTTTTCTGAAAATCTGACCCCTATAGATACTGATTCAGCCAGTTACACAATCCGTGTTACTGTGTGATCTACATGGGTCTGATTTTCAGAAAATGTACAATTGGTAGCGCTATACATTTAGTAACTTCTGCTAAATTAAGCTGCAATGTGGTCAATACTAGGTAAATTCGAGTATATTCAGCATTGCATTGATTCTAACAATCTGTTTGGTTAGGTTGAACTGTAGTTTTGAAGTTTATTTTCGCCTAAATGTTGGGTTATTTGAGAGGATTTGTGAAAGTGAATTGTACATTTTCTGGCGACTTCACCCATATTATAAATGAACATACAAACTCTACAGTCGATATTTATCATTGACTGGTTGTCTTTCAGATTGTGGCAGTGACTGTTGGAGAAGGAAGTCAAACAACATTTGCTGTCAGCACCCCAATATTACGTAATTATCTTATTTCTCTTATTTTAGATAAGATAAGATAAGTTGTTTTTTATTTGCCACTTTCATAAAGTACAGAAGAGTACAAATGAGTAGTATAAGAGATTGACAAAAAGGTCGACATGTCCGTATGGTACAGCGAGGGTACCATTTCTTCCGACAGTTACCAAATTTGGAAGATATGGTAGGAATATATAATGTAAGAGGATATAAGTAAAGCAGAATAAAACAATGGAAAGCCCAGATGAATATAACTAGTGGGTGAGTAACATAGGTGGCTCTCATGGGCATTAAGAGTGACTTGAGTAGTACAACTCGGGCAGACATGTAATATCTAAAAAACAAAATAAAAATAAACTAGAGGCAAGATAGTGAGTATATAAGCCTACTCATACAGTACAGCATGAGCTTACATAGTTATTGAAATTATACATTTTTGGAACGACATAGACTTTAACAAAGTCGGTGAAGAGATTTTGAAATAAAATACATTATTTCGATAAACTCAACGTCACAGTACAATACAATATAGAGGGTTGAAAATAAAATACATTATTTCTATAAACAGATTTTCGGTACAACTTTTACGTTATAAGTTCAAGATATTATGAATGTACAAATCATTTCTATCATGTGTGTTATCATAGCATTACTTAAATTAATATCCACGCTATCTTTAATATTTGTGGTACTTTCACCACTCAACACACCTATACTATCTCCCCATGATACGTCCAGAGAAGCGTGCAGTGCTAGAAGTCCTACATTGGTATGTGTAGGTGACCCGTCATCGATTATATTATCCGAGACCTTGGTGACCGATGCGGTAACCACGCCCCCCGCGTGTGTTTACATCACGTCATAGTACGCATCGTTCCTTCCCCCCATTCATTCCTCACTCTACGCCCATCTCCCGATCGGCACGCACGCCAGAAATTTTTTCTGCTGTTTTGTTGCGTTTTTGTCAGAATTTTTAGTCGACATGGGTCACTGCAGTCATTGTAACACTGTTCATGACGGGAAAACGGGAAAGAATTGTACGAGACCAAAGAATAACGACATACCTGAAGAATTGTCTGCTTTGGAGAAGACTGATGTGTTGACGGGGCGTGTCAACGGCCTAGAGGGCATGATGAAGACGATTCTGGCTACGGTAGAGAAGTTAGATAAGAAGTCCGACAATCCAGTGAATGCTAGTTCCAGTTCTTCATCTGAGGTTATGTTTAACTCTCGTACATCCAGGTCGATGTTTAATGAGGATCATGAGGACAGACATCGTGATGAGAGTGTAGAAAGTTCGATTTATGGCATACCTGTGCGCCGAAGGAGGAGTTCATCTCGGAAGAGAGTTGGTCGGTTTGACCGGGAGCAGTTTCTCGATAAGGGTGAGGTGATAGAGAACTTTGACACTTTATTATTGTTGAACCTACAGTTGTTGGAGAAGATGCTTGGTGATTCACGCCCTCATGATGAACTTTTGGGCATTCTATCTCACTGTATAACGATGACAGAGAAGAACTCGTCGTCTATGTATACTTTAAAAGCTTCTCTAATGTACGATGCGGCTGTGAGGACCAGGGCGAACAAGAAAGGCTTGGCGGCGTTTGGTGAAACTAAACAGGAGGAAGTTCTGCGTCATTATTCCTTCGAAAATTCTCGTCGGGCCTCCTCTACTAAATCTTCGACTACTTCTGCTAAGGGCAAGAATACTAAGGATAAAGTATGTTTCAAGTTCAACGGTTTGGGATGTCCGAGAAACCCCTGTGAGTTTCCACATCGCTGTTCTTCCTGCGGGTCGTCAGAACACGGCGCCAAGAGTTGCTTGACAACGAAGACAAGCAAATAGGATGCGGCAGAGAATCGGGTAGGTGGTGGTGACTGTCGGATTGAATTTGAATCATCGCCTGTGTTAGCTGCGGAAGTGTATGATATTTTGTCGAACTCTCCTCCGGTGGAGGCTAGTTATGATGGCAATATGGAGGCCATAGTCATCGAGAACGACATTTCCATACCTTCGACAGTTACTTCTTCCCCTGATTCTCTCCCGGTAAATGTTTTTCAACGTAATTGCCATGATGAATGTGTTTATACCTCGATTTGTGACCGTATTGCTAAATATTATCATGATAGTATATGTGATGATGAAGAAGGCTTGATTTTTGTCTCGCCTATATCTGATAAAGGTCGTTCGGTAAATGTGTATGATAAATGTTTTCATGGTAGTTGTAGTTGTATACATCTGTTAGGCGGTTTGCCCGTCCAGTTGAAGCCGTGTAGAATTGCTGCTTCATTATTTTATCAAGGTTGCTCTGTTTTTGCTAAATATCTTGATGTTTTCTATTACGCCATCGATGGCATTGATGTGATAGATACGCCAGTTCAGGCGTATGACTTACCAAATTATTCTTCTATTTTGGAAGATTCAGCACGTTTGAAAATGGATAAAATCGTTGCTAATGAAATTCTTGAAGGTTATGTGTCCGTGGTTAACGATAAACCTACTTGTATTCACGCCTTAGGGGCAGTATTTAAGCCTGACGGTAGTGTTAGGCCTATAACTGACTGTTCGCGTCCTGATGAAACTTCTGTGAATTTCCATTGCTCCTCCCTAATACGTTCTTTTTCGTATAAAAATATTGATGACGCAACGGCTATGGTATCTGCAGGAGATTACATGTGTGTGGTAGATATTAAAGCTGCCTATAGAGCCGTATCAGTTAATCCAGATCATCGAACTTTTTGTGGCTTTCGATGGAACATTGACGGAGAGGAAAGATACCTAACTGACAATCGCTTATGCTTTGGCCTGCGTATTGGACCATGTGTGTTTGATAATATTTCCAATTTTATCGCGGATTCAATGTACAATCTTTTTGGTGTGCGTGTGGTAAATTATTTAGACGACTTTTTCCTGGCGTCTAACTCCCTACCTGACTGTTTCCTTGCCCGCAATACCCTTATATCCTTCTTACGCTCCCTTGGCTTTTATGTAGCATGGCATAAGGTTACCACACCGGCTACATCATGTACATACCTCGGATTTGAAGTGGATTCAATCAGCATGACAGTCAGCCTACCTCAGAACAAAATTGACAAGCTTCGCCGTCTGCTGGATGATGTGAAAGTGTCTAAATATATTTCTAAAAAAGATTTAGAAAGACTATGTGGTTATTTAGCTCACTGCTCCTCAGTGTTTAAAGGTGGGCGTACTTTTTGTCGTCGTATGTTTGACCTTTATAAAGTGATGTTGTGCAAGAAGTTGCATAGATCTACAATATCAGACGCCTTCAGGAGAGACTTAGACTGGTGGCACGCTTTTTGTAAGGTATTTAATGGCGTGGGTCTATTGTCTAGGCGTGAGTATCACCTCCCTATGGTTTCGGATTCATCGAGTAGAGGCTTTGGCATCTTCATGGGAGCTGACTGGATAGCAGGAGGTTGGGGCGTACATACCGTCCCATGGACTGACTCTACGTGTAATCACATTGCCAAATGCCCTTCAGAAAATGTTAAATGGGATAACATCAACGTGCAGGAACTTTTCCCCATATTGCTGGGTGTGAAAAGATGGAAGCATTTGTTTAAGAATTGTAGTGTTCATTGCTTCATTGACAACACCCAAGTTGTGGCCATGCTTACATCTGGCGTCAGCATCAATCGTACATGCATGCAATGGCTATATGAACTGTATTGGGTTATGTTTATCTATGGAATTGAATTAATTCCTCATTATATTAATACGAAAAATAACACTGTAGCTGATTTTTTATCTCGTCTCCCGTATCAAAATGAGCCTGTAGACTATTCAATCCTGAAAGAGGCTGGACTGTGTTGTTTTAATGGTGACTCTCATTGTAGGGATGGACAAATGGATGACCAAAGTCAAGGAACTTCAATGTGCGTCAGTGGCACCTTCTACTCTGCGTCAGAGGGAACGCCAGTGGACAGTGTTTAAATCATTTCTGCAAGCCAATGGGTTGTCATCATCCTCGATTCGGATTGACACCCTATGTATGTACGCCGCGTATCTGTCAGGATTTATGAAAGTTTCTTCTGTGACAACTTACTTATCTGGCGTTATCTTCGGTGCCCGTTTGAGACTTATTGACTGCCCGGCGTTGTCTCATCCATTCATCAAGTCGGTTCTCAGAGGTATCGGTAAACTTCCAGGGGCAAGTCCCACGCCTGCCGACCCTCTTCTACCGTCTCATCTCCGGAAAATGTTTGCCTTCGTGAACACTACTTCAAAATCTCAAGTTAAACACTGGGCTATGATCTTATTCCTGTTTAGATCATTATTACGTGTGGGCCATATTATTTCATCGCCTCATAGTCTATCTAGGAGTGATATTACGCGCCTTCCGTGGGGAGTGGTAATCAATGTGAAATCATCAAAAACTACTTCCAAGCCCTTCAACCTTCCATTGGTGAAGCTAAGTAAACACCCCTTGTGTGCTGTATATTGGCTATTTAAATTTTGGGCGTCTTCACCTCTACCGGACTCTTCACTATTATTCTCCACGGCGAAAATGCCCAATCCTTCCTATGAGGAGGTCAAAAACTTCTTATCTGTGTTAGTGCGTAAAGCTGGACTTCAGGGCGTATTCTCTACTCAATCCCTTAGGCGGGGAGGAGCAACTTATATGTCATCTATTGGTGTTAATCTCGCAGATATTAAGGCGAGAGGACACTGGTTATCGTCGAGTGTGGATTCTTACATCACGCCGGACTTGGAACTTAAGCTGAAGGTGGACACATTCACTGCAGACATGCTATCTTCTTAGTCTCTCGGTTTGGCCTGGTTTGGTATAAATAAACCCCATGTTATGTGGTTTCAGGCCATCCCTGCCTTGTGTCTTCCTTCCTAGATCTTCATATAGGCACCAAGTCGAGAGAGACATATGTGTAGGTGACCCGTCATCGATTATATTATCCGAGACCTTGGTGACCGATGCGGTAACCACGCTCCCCGCGTGTGTTTACATCACGTCATAGTACGCATCGTTCCTTCCCCCCATTCATTCCTCACTTTACGCCCATCTCCCGATCGGCACGCACGCCAGAAATTTTTTCTTTTCTATTGTATATGTTTATGGTATAAATAAACCCCATGTTATGTGGTTTCAGGCCATCCCTGCCTTGTGTCTTCCTTCCTAGATCTTCATATAGGCACCAAGTCGAGAGAGACATATATTATAGAAATAGATTGCATAAGCTGTTCTGATTATGTACTTTTATAATGTCTATTTAGTTTTCTAATGCGTTTTTTGTTATGATAGTTTGTAATCATCCATATTAGAGTTTAACCATTTTTCCATTTCTACCATTGCTCTCTGTTTAATCCCAATTTGTTATTATCTGTTATATTTCCGGAAGAAATACTTCAGTAGAATGTTGGTACTTTTGTTTTACTTAGCACAACCAACCTTTTGTCAGCTTTGGTTCCTCTGCAGGGTCCTTCTTTAAGGCATTTCTTTTACTTCTCAGATAGGCATGGTTTTGCCTCAGTTTACTTATCTGAATGTAGAATTACAGGCTTGTACGTGTGTTTGATTGGCCAGAAAATGAAAAAGAAATTGCATATAAGGCACTCTATGCGCTATAGTTTAATTTGTTTAGTTTAAGCTATAGTTTAGTTTTTTTAAACTAAGAAATTTGTGCATGTTGATTTATAATATAATTTATTTCATCAAATAGGCGACGACTGAAAATATTCTTGAAGAATAAGGCGTTTTCTCTCTGTAACTGTTAAGATATTTAGGGGCTTTAAAACGAATTAAAACACAAAATTATGATGACTTTCTTTCTCTGTGCTTCTTTAGCTCCCTCCATGAAAGCCCTACCCACGGAGCGACTGCGCCCACAAGCCCTGAACCAGACCGTCTCTTACAATGAGTTTGCAGTACGTATTGTAGACCCTTTCACTGAGCGCCACGGCGAGGTTGTCAACTACACTATCATCATCACTACAGACAAGGATGATCCTCAGTTACTCAACACCAACCTACCTGCCTGGGCGGACGTAGAAGGCAGACAGATTGATGGCACATACCAGGTCAGCACTGTCTTCATCTCATTTCTTTTAAAAATTGTATTACTTTTCCAACTAATTTACCCATTCATTCATTTGTAGTTGCCCTGGTCATAAGCTTTTGATATGATGTTCAGGTCCTATTTGTATGTTGGCTTTGGAAGATAAAGATGAATATAATGTGGCATCATGTGTCATGGGGGTCCCACACTGATGGTGATTGGCTTTGTGATAAAATTTGCAATAAGTTTTGTGATTAAATGGAACATTTTCTATTACAAACATAATCCTGTCGCAGCAGTTAGTGCTACTTCCAGATAGGTTTTGCAACAGGTTTTACAACCGAAAATGTAGCGGAGTTTATCGCAAGATTATTTGACATGTTTGATATTTGTTTGCGATATGTAGTCTATCAGGAGAAGTTAATATGCTTTGTGATTGATCACAAACATGTGTTATGCTTTGCGATTGGTTTTGGGATAGCCTTTTGCGATATAGAACTCAAAATCGCCTAGTAAAGTCATATAAGGTCAAGGCCAGGGTTGTATGTCGCAAAACTCTGTCGCAAACCATGTCATCACATAAATCTATTGCGATGCACTTTGCGATAATTTATTTCCATACTCATTGCAAATGTTTATCACCCAAGTCTATCACGAAGCCCATCGCCATCAGTGTTTGGCTCTCCACCAGTCTTTTGCAATAGTGTATCAGTTCTGCGATGAAATGTCCAATGCTCAATGATGTAGGATTTTTCAGAGAAATGCTGCTGAAATGTATAATATATCATAAGTTAAAAACTAAAAAAAAACTTTTCAACTATTTTCTCTTTCAGGCCATAAAGAAATGTCCTGATTTGTTCTCCCCCGTGAGTCAGTGTGAAGGGCCAAGCGTGGTGATGCGGCGCCGCAAGAAGCGGGCTGCGGGAGGTGATGATGAGATAGAGTTCATAGTGGGCTTCAACAAGGACTGCAAGTCTGCCGCCATTACAGATTACTGTAATGGAGTGGTGAGGCCTGAGAAGGAGTACTTCGTCATCTTGAGGGGGTACACTGAAGGCGGCTTCACCAACAGTCCTCCTTCTGAACCTGTAGTCACCAGTGAGTAGAGTTTCTCCTCTTCTCTTAGGGTGAAATCGTCAAAAAATGTACAATTCACTTTCACCAGTCCTCTCAAATAACCCAAACTTAAGCCAAAAATCAGGCTCAAAATACAGTTCAACATAACCAGACAGATTTATTGAATGAATACAATACAGAATACACTCAGATACACCTAGTGTTTATCAATTTTCACTCTAATTTAGCAGAATTTGATAGATTTAGAACTGTAGATTGTGCACTTTCTGAAAATCTGACCCTATAGTCCTATTTATTCATACTTACACATGTAAGGGTGGTCTCCACTGGTGTGGTAAGCTCTGCAGTAAGCTCTGTGGTAAGCTTTGCTATGGTGCTGTGATGGTGAGAAGTGGCGAGGTCCTGCCTATATGGCCAATGAACCATGTAAGCAGGACCTCATCATTCCCCTCCACCTACAGAACCAGCACACACCATCGCAAGGCTTACCACAGAGCTTACCACAGCCCGTGGAGACCACCTTTTCGCCTTCACCAATCCTCTCAAATAACCCAGATTTCAGACAAAATTGAGCTTCAAAATACAGTTTAACATAGGAGAACAGATATTTTTGAACCACACTAAATATGCTCAGATATATCTTGTATTCATCATTTTTCAGTCTGATTTAGCAGAGTTTCCTAAATGTGTAGAGTTGCTAATTGTACATTTTCTGACGATCTGACCCTCCTGGTGCCATTCAAACATGGCACCACAGAAGTACTTAGCTTGAACAGTGGAATAGGAGGGTCAACCCAATATGCTCTGGTCAGCTATATATCTAAGGTTAAACTTGTGGGTGAACTTGTGGGGGCGGCCTAATCAAATTATGTATAGATGGCAATGACCTAGACTGATGCCGGAACTGACAAACAGATATCAACAAGTGTATGTCAATGGCAAAATGTGATGCAAGCTAATATTGCAATAACAGCTTTCTAAATCTAAATCTAAATTATCTTTACCAATTAAAACTGTTTAATACTGTTTATCTTTACCAATACAAACTGTCTAATACTGATTATCTTTACAAAAAAACTGTCTAATACTGATTATCTTTACAAAATAAAAACTGTCTAATACTGACTATCTTTACAAAAAAACTGTCTAATACTGATTATCTTTACAAAAAAACTGTCTAATACTGATTATCTTTACAAAATAAAAACTGTCTAATACTGACTATCTTTACAAAATAAAAACTGTCTAATACTGACTATCTTTACAAAATAAAAACTGTCTAATACTGACTATCTTTACAAAATAAAAACTGTCTAATACTGACTATCTTTATCAATACTGTCTAATACTGATTATGTGTATATTTGTGTTCACCAGTCCCAGCTCCAGCCGGGGCAGATGTCTAATACTGATTATGTGTATATTTGTGTTCACCAGTCCCAGCTCCAGCAGCAGCGGCAGATGGAGTAACAATACAAACTGTCTAATACTGATTATGTGTATATTTGTGTTCACCAGTCCCAGCTCCAGCCGGGGCAGATGGAGTAACAATTCTCATCACGGTGCTGGTCGTTGTGCTCCTGCTCCTACTCATCGTGGCGGGTCTCATCCTCTTTGTGCTCCGGCGTCGCGGCTACATCTGTAACAATGATGATATAGATGGAAGCTCTCACAGTGGAGACAAGCATATTCTGCGACCGCGCAACATCGGCAGCCCCAAGTCTTTTGGCAGTCATTCGCCCTTCAGGGAGACTAGCCGACCCATCAGTGTGGCACACTTTGGTGAACACTTCAAGGCAATGTCTGCTGACTCTGACTTTAAGTTCTCTGAGGAATATGAGGTAATGCTTTTTTTTAAAATAGATCTTTATTTGACAAAAATTTTGCGAAAGTACAAACTTTTATTGAATTTTTACATTTCACATATTTAAATATACACTTTTAGAAATTTAAGTTACATAACACTTCCTGTCGCACTACATCACTGAAGGCCACTGTTATTTTTCAAAGTGAATTTAGGAATGTTTCCCATTTTGGGGTGCTTCTCGTATGCGATGACATGTACTAAATTTGAAGACTGAGTGTTAAATATATCCAGGCATTTCTATGGTCATCATAATGAGTATATTGAACTACTTCACTAGTAAAATGTCCACCAGGAATATTTCTTTCTTTCTTTAAAAAATAACGATACCAATTTTAAGATATAGAAATACTTATTAGCTGTCTTAATGTTTACTATCATTGTTTCAAATAGGATGATATCTCAAAATCCATTTTGTACCACTCATTTCCCTATAACACATCCCATAATTATGCACTCTCCTGACTTGCTACTATATTGGTTTCAGGACCTGAAGCCAGTGGGACGGGACCAGTCCACTATAGCTGCTGAGCTGCCTTGTAACAGGAACAAGAACCGTTTCACTAACATCCTGCCATATGACCATTCCCGGGTGAAACTACTGCCCACTGATGATGAGGAGGGCACAGACTACATCAACGCTAACTATATGCCTGTATGTATATGCTATATCTTGTAGATTATCTAGTAGATTATCTGTCCATATGCCTGTATGTATATGTATGCTCCATCTAGTAGATTATCTAGTAGATTTCCTGTCCATATGCCTGTATGTACATGTATGCTTCATCTAGTAGATTATCTAGTAGATTATCTGACTATATGCCTGTATGTACATGTATGCTTCATCTAGTAGATTATCTAGTAGATTATCTGACTATATGCCTGTGTACATGTATGCTCCATCTTGTAGATTATCTAGTAGATTATCTGTCTATATGCCTGTATGTGGGTCAGATTGTCAGAAAATGCACAATTGGCAGCTGTACACATTTAGTAAATTCTGCTGGATTAGGCTGCAATTTGGTCAGTACTAGGTAAATTGGAGTATATTTGGTATTGCAGCGATTCTACCAATCTGTTTGGTTAGGTTGAACTGTATTTTGAACTTTATTTTCGTCTGAAATTTGGATCATTTGTTGGATCATCTGTTTGGTTAGGTTGAACTGTATTTTGAACTGATATCCTAGATTATCCAACTCTATATAATAATCTCTACTTAACATTGATGATAACCGTGATTGCTAAAAGCTTAAAACTCTATCATACTTCACAACCATGTATACTTTTTTAGGAGAAAAGTATGATGTCTGCCGTTGTTAGTGCCCACCAGCTCATATTTCAATTGATCATTTTTCTACATTTCTATAATATGTGATGTGTTCCAGGAAAATGTGTCACAAGTTGCAAAAGTGAGATTTTCCAAAGTGATTTATTCACAAGTTCTTCCCTTTGTTGGAATGTTCTCCCTTTTGGCGGGTTTAGCACTGTAAAGATGTGATTCCACTGGATGGCTCTTGTGGTTCGCTCTTTGTCCACTCTTTTCTTTTCACTGAGCACTAAACAAGCAGAGATAGAGTGAAACGAGAGTGGTGCAACGGAATCAGTTCATACGCTTTCTTAAAATGTGATGTTGGCGTTTCTTTTGGACGTTGCGCTAATATCTGTTGTGTTTGGTATAAGCACAACTACACAATTCTCTTTCTGCCTTTCTGAAGAAGCGGAATAAGAGCAGACCAACGCACTTGCTATTGATTTCATAAGGAAACAAGGACACCAGCAGAATCACTCTGCGCTTGTATTGCACTAAAAATAAAATCAGATGAAGAGCAAAAGTAATGTATACTATGAATGAGCAAAGCACAAGCGTGCCCTGAGCATATACAAGCGATCCATGGAATCACACCTTAAGCTCTGATTCCACTGCATCGCTCTTTTGGTCCACTCATGGTCTGCTCTTTATATTTCACCAAGTGCCTAACAAGCGAAGACAGAGCGAAACCAGAGCAGCCCAATAGAATTAGTCACTGTGCTTTCTATACGCTCTTAAAATTTGATGTTGGCGCTTCTTTTTTGATGTTGCGCTAATATCTGATGTGTTTGATTTGAGCGCAACAACACAATGCTATTTCTGCCTGTTTAAGTAGTGGTCCAATAGCACAATGAGAGCGGACAACAACCTTGCAATTGATTTCATAAGGAAACAAGCGAACCAGTAAAATCGCTCTGCGCTTCTAATGCACTAAATATAAAAGTGGATGAAGAGCTAAAGAAATGCATACTATAAATAAGCAAAGCACACCAAGCCATGAGTACATATACAAGTGATCCAGTGGAATTGCAGCTTTAAGTCACATGAATTCATGTACATGATTTCAAGACAGTGTATTAAATATGTCATTGTTCCAAAGGTCATCCTATGGAGGGTCACCAAGAAATATTGCAATTTCTTTTCAAAAATAAAAATATCAAACCTAAAATATTGAAATATTTAATAGCTGTCCTTATGTTTACTATCATCAGAATCAGCTTGATCTCATCTTTTCAAATATGATGATATCTAAAAATCTATTTCTTGCGACTTGGGGCTCATTTTCCTGTTACACATCACATATGACCTAATTGAAAATCATTTATTGTCCAGCCATATTTCTTAACCTATAGTATCCATCATTTATAAATGTTTAAAATGCATTAAACATTGATTGGTTACTGATTCTTGGTGATTATTTTCCAGGGTTTTAACTCAAAGCGTGAGTTTATTGTGACCCAGGGCCCCCTGCCGTCTACTCGGGATGATTTCTGGAGAATGGTGTGGGAGCAGAACTGTAGAGCTATTGTCATGCTCACCCGCTGTGTGGAGAAAGGAAGGGTGAGTAACAGAGATCATTGTTAGGTGCTATTTTGTACTTAGACCTCGGTCATGTAGATGAGGCATTCAAATAACCGAAATAGAAAACGACGAAGGAGTTTTCAATATCAAATGCTATTTAAACGCCTTATCTAAATTACCAAGTTACTATTTTGGACTTATGGAAAGTCCTAAATAATGTCAATCAATCACTGGGATAATATCTTGATTGCTTGATCTTGATTGCTGAATAGGTTATAAATTGCCAAAAGAACTATGTCTAAAGAAATTCGGGTAAGATTGATCCCCCATGAGAACTCAATTATGGACATCCCCCATGTGATATCTGATACAGACCACATTGTCAACTGAAAATCAAAAATCAATGCTAAATTGTCAAGATCTCTGTAACCTTGTTGCTTTTATTAATCGTATACTGTACAAAGATACTGTCTGATAATCTTGCACTGACGTGAGGTGCCTAATGGAAAAAAAACAAAAAAAACATAAATACTGTACTGTACATACTCTGATTCAGGAGCACGTAACTCCAAAATGTATCCGAACCCGACCACTCTATGTAATTTACGTCGGTTCAAGCTGCTATATAAATGTTAAAATTTAAACTATAATAAAATTATACTGTATCATTGAAAGTTAACATTTTTTCCCTTGAGTCTGTGAGATTATCTATGTAAAACATTGAAACCAGATCAATAAAATTTCTTTTAAAAAAAAGAAAAAAAGGCCACTACCCAAATGTATCGCCATAAAGTATCAACAAATGCATAAATATGGTTGTTGTTTTGTCCCCAATCAGAAAGGATATTTATGTGAAATAGTGAAATATCCAACATTTCCAAATCTATTCATTTTGGTATATCCTTTTCCTTTTTAGAATATCTCTTTCCTTTTCTAAGATATTCCATGACATAATCAACATGACTTCCTGATATTTTGATATCCGAAATAATACTATCTTGTATTTGGGATATTCTTTCTGCCACAAAGATACCCACATATCCATTGTCCTACGCTATTCTCACTCCTTTTAACCGTTTGTGATCTTTTTTTCATCAAGTATTATGTTAAGTTTTTTACCTATCTTGCTGAATGCCTTCATAAATGCTATCCACAGGAGAAATGTGACCACTACTGGCCTGTAGACTCAGAACCTATGTTCTACGGCGACTTACAAGTTTTAATACTCAACGAGACAGATTCACACGAGTGGGTTCTTACAGAATTCAAAATTTCTAAGGTAAGCCTTTGTCTTCAGCTTCGTTCCGTTTTCTGCTGAGCAGTGCTTTCAACCAGTGGCCATTACAAACTTTGATCAACAAACAATTACTATGACCATTATGCCTTAAAAATGCATTATCAGCTATGCATGCACACATCAGACACATTTTTGTATAAGTAACAACAATAATATAACATACTTAAACATATGCATTGGTTTGTATGCATTGTCAAGTCAGGTAAGTCATGGAAATAGCCACAGAACTTGTTCTGGTGTGCACCAAATCTCATCTCACAATATCATTGTTTCTGTTTACATAGCAGACCCAATAATGTATGGAGAATCAAATGTACCCATTACCTATATATAGGAGAGGAGTGATACATGTACCCGTATAGGTTATAGCTATATTTGATTCTCCATACAATTTATTTCCCACAAGGTGGCTCCATGAACATTGAGCATCATGCAAAATGTTGATGAAGAAGTATTTTTACTCATTGTTAGTTCATTCCTTTGGTATTGCCTGACGCTATGGGGACTTTAATGTGCTTATCTTTGAGTTAGTGATTATATTGTAGGTATGTCTATAGCTTTAATATAGAAGCTGATATAAAAATGTTATTTAAATTATCATGCTTAACAAATAAAATATTTTCTTGCTGCAGGGTGAACAGTCTCGGACAATCAAACATTTTCACTACAGGGCGTGGCCAGACTTTGGCGTGCCCCAACAACCGCAGACGCTAATACGCTTTGTACGCTTAGTGCGGAGTAAAATGCCTCCTGATGGTGGTCCTATAGTTGTACATTGCAGGTAGGTGCAGATATATCTACTCTCTACCTAGTGTTGGACATTTATATTTGTGATCTCTTACATTTAAATAAGTCACAAGTCGCAAAATTTATATTTTTAAAGTGTTTTATTCACAAGATGTCTTTGTGGGAATGTTGAAATTGTTAGGGTGCTTAGCGCTTTTCGTAGCATGAATACATATACCAAAGACTGTGTATCAAATATATCTTTGCATTTCTCAGGACATCTTATAGAGTATATTTAGCTACTTTACTAGTAGAAGTACTTATCATATGTCCTACTCTTTACCATTATTAGAATCCCTTTGATCTAATCTATTTTGCGACTTGTGACTCATTTCTCTTGAACACATGACATATGTGTTCACCATGTCAGTCATGTGTAATGTATACTTGTAAGCTCACCCTTATACAGTGCCAATGATATTTATGAATGTAAAATATTTAGCATAATCAGGACTTTCTGGAAGAACTATGATTTGTATAGATGCGAGCACCTATCTCCAGACTCTATTGTATTTCTATATAATGTAACTGTTTGTTCTGGAAATTAACAATATCAATCAATCAATGAGAGATATTGATCTTCCAGTCTAGGTCCAAACCCTCAGATCAAAAAAACACTGTCATAATGACATTAATGATGAAATCCTTATGATCTTATATTAATTATGATCATTAATGATTATTTTCATACATGTCAGAGCTATATAAACACTGAAACACCCATGTAAAGAATGTCCCCCTTTAATTACATTCACCATATGTAATCTATTTTAGGAAAATGAGTCATAAGTCGCAAAATATGGATTTTGAGATATCACCATATTTGAAAAGAGATCAAGCTGATTCCAATTATATTAAACATAAAGGACATTTAAGAAGTATTTCTATATTTTTAATTTGATATTTTTATTTTTGGAAAAAAAAGTTTGCAATTTTTCTGGATGGGTAATTATCCGTAAAGTAACTAAATACACTCCATACAAAGGCCTTCAAAACGCCAGAATAATATTATATTCAATACAATGTCCCAAAATTTGTTACATGGATTCATATGACTATAACTGCTAAACCCGCTAAAAATCAGAACATTTCAATAAAGGGATCTTGTGAACAAAACACAGTTTTGCGACTTATGACTCATTTTTTATTACATATTTGATAAGGTAAAGCGGTTTTCTTGATTGTTGCTACAGTGTTACGGTATAAGTGAATTACAGTCAATCAAAATACCCAGTAAAGGTAACCTGAACATATTATATCATATCAAGTGCTGGAGTGGGAAGGACGGGTGCCTTCATAGCCATAGACTACTTGTTACAACAACTAGGCGCAGGACAGAGACATGAAGTGGATATATTCAACCTGGTCTACCAGATGAGGATACACAGAGCTAGCATGACCCAAACAGAGGTACCCTGAACCACCTGAATATATGCAGCAATATTAACATGTGAATAGATGGAAGTATACTGCATCTGATGCCGCATATTAACATATTAACATCTAGTTTTGTTTAATACACAGGGCTTGCTTGGAGAGACATGTATGCTGCTGCTCTACCGTTAACATCCTCACACTAACATCTTTACTTGTAGGTGCATGGTGGTGGGAGGATAACGTATAAACTATGAATAAAATGTATTCATTACTTAGCACCTTATACACAGGACAGTGGGTCTGCGATTAATTCTATATCTTGATTCATCTTCAACTTCCCCGGGAGGGTGCCATATTTTGCCACCATAGTTGGAACTTAATTCTAACAAGACAAGATCATTAGTGGGATAATCAGAGATTTGATCTTAAACCACACACTCCTGCTTCTGATGTATCTGAGATTAACACCAACTGCAAGCCTCCCACAGATCAGATTCTAATCAATGATGGACATTTGTCTACTCAATAGCATCATTTGCAGATTACCATAAATCTGCCAATAAAAATAAACAGTTACTGGAACATCCTTAAGCAGAGTAGTTATATTATCATACCCTCCTGCATAGCACTGGTGGAAAACCCGATTCAAATGTCATACCAATGGAATACCTTTCAATTCTCTCAGTCCCGGTTAATGATATTCAATCTAGCTGCCACCTATCTTTTTAATCTGGAAGTACTCTTGGAGATGCTCAGACATCCCTCGGTACTTCCAGCTATGGCAAAGTGATACTCCATGGTCCACAGAAGAATAAATATTCATAATATCATATATCAAACGATATATAGGTATTTGTATTATCCTGATTGATTTAGAATTAGCAAATCGGGAGTCAATTTCCTAAAAAATGTTTAGTTTTAGCACTAATCTTGGTAATGTGTGCAAAATAGGAGTGCATTTTGAATGGCCCCAAGCTTCACGCCAAAATTATTATTTAAAAGCTTTTCGTTTCAGGCTCCATAAATGATATACTTCCTCCACAAAAAGGCCACCTTACTAAGTCAAGTTTCCATTCAGCTGAGTTACAGGTCACAAATTACATGGCAAAACAGTGAAAAAACAGCCATAAGTGAGGGTCTCTCTTAGATGGGAGTTGATGCTGATGGGTTGGGCGACATAATGAATTTCGGAAGTGGGATTATCCGCCTCTTCACAGAGGGCGGGTTGGTCACTTCTCGTTAAGCTCCCTGTTTATCACTTTATCCACTGACCTATTGTTGATTGCAGGCTTTCTCCCAAATTATGTCCATCTTCAATTATTGGGCCATGCACTCCACTGATGTATGCTATATTAACCCATTACTAACTGCACCACTGTGTCTTGTCTATACAGCGCGGGTGTGGGCAGGTCGGGTACATTTATAGCCTTAGACCATCTACTGCAAAGAATAAGGGAGTACGACGAGGTCGACATATTCGGGCTTGTCTTTGAGATGCGAAGACATCGCGTCTGGATGGTTCAAACAGAGGTATAACACACAAGTCATGTTGTCTTATTTTAGTTCATTGTCAATTTCTTATGGTTTTATTGTGAGTTAAGTCAATTTTTTCTTGAAAGTAAATTTCTTTTAAAGTCAGTTTCTTTAAAAGTTTTTTTTTAAATTTCTCTTTGTTTAATATAATCATACTTCTAGAAATTAGTAATTCCAATGAAAGAAGAAGAGAATAGATGAAGGCATGTATAAATTAAACATAGTATTGCCAGGCTTAATTTATTGTGATTTAAGTAGTCAGTAATTACAAAAAGATAGCATTCCAGTTAGGGTTAATAGATTTCGATTAGGGACCTGTATCATCAATGAACAGAAGTAGAACAATTTATTTATGAAAAAATAAAATGTAATTCCCCTTTGATTGGCAATGAGAATTATCACAAAATGTGAAACTTGTCCAATAAAAATGTATTCAAAAAACAAAAAAATGTATTTACATCTTAGTATCTTGTTTTGAGAAGATTTTAATTAGAATGAATTTTTAATTGGTCATCTGTTATTAGTTTAAACTTTGGATAGTCAGTGGTTAGAACATCAAGTCAGTTCCCAGAGCGGGATGGCTGATGATATCCCTTTATCAGTAAAAGTAATCCAGGAAGAGTTACTTTTAATTTGTTTATTGTATGAGCTAGATGCTATTTTATGGAATCAGAATCTTGCGGAACACAGCGTGCCTTGAGAAATGCAGCTACACTAATTACTAATATAATTATTTAATTGATACTTTTAGTCTCACTTAGTAATCTTAATTGGTGATATATTTCCATTGATCCGATTTACTAATATTCTCCAATTTTAACAGAATAACTGGTTATTACCCTTTCGCGTTTTTCTTATGATTTTTAATTGCATGCACAATGGCTACCCTGCTACGTCATTTTTAAAATTAAAACTAATTACTATTACTATGTATCATTTTATATTCAGCTAACATGAAAACTACAAGTTAAAAGGCTACATTATCGATGCCATACTATAGCAGTATTACATTAATTAAATGTGTAAAGGTTATTATGTATCTTAAGAGAGATTTTTGGCAAAATTTGGTTCTTAAAAAACAAATATTAAGCAACCCGAAAATAGATCTGTTTACATAAATGATAAACAGTGCTCATATTAACCTAAAACTTCAGACAGAGAAAATGAAGTAGATTATCCACTCTTGCGAAGATTTTATAGATAGTAATAACATTGATTTGTAATCTAACTAAAGGGCCTAGTCCACTAAGTCGATTCTCATGTGGTTCTCACTGAACTGATTGGAAAATCTCATTATAATATCTCATTCTACGATTTCCTGCATTTCATACTTGATCACTCTTAACTTTGACTTTGCCGTAAACATCATGAACAAAAAAAATCAAACAGAAAATCGCATGAGAATCTGTTTAGTGGATGATCAGGGCTTTAGGCCTCTGTCATGATGAGCATACTGAATGTAATATATTGTAATATATTTATAATTAATACTTGTCATTTGTCTGTTTCTTACGTTCACCTTAAAATATTAAAGCTGTGTTTTATTTTTTTTAACTATATATATACCAAACCACATAAAAACAAATTATGTAAAAGTAGCAGTTGGATTCGACCTCAGTCTACCATGTAGTATATATAGATAGAACCTAGCAAGGGGGAAGTCTGTACACTTGTTTGTGACCGAGGGAGCGCTGGAAGTTAGAGGGCGTTAGCCCGAGATCTTCTGTGCTCCCGAGGTCACTAACAAGTGTACAGACTTCACCCGAGCTTTGTTCCATATTTATTACACCGCATTGATAAATAAAAAATATAAATAATTAAAAATAAAAGAAGTAATTTACGTTTTGGGTGGACCTACTTGTTGTATGTCACCAGGGTGACATAACTCACATGTTATGCACCACTTTGACCAAGTGTGACATACAATGCTGAAGGTATAGGAAGCAACAGCACAGGGGTGTAATAATATAATGTATGTATGACGAATTAATTTTAAATAATGTAATTACTATCTTTTCACTTAAGCTGAGAACAAGATTGATAAATGTAATGCTTATGGGAAATAAAATAACCAAATTAAATGAAATTATTGGCTACTATTTACAGCAACAGTACATCTGCATTCACCAGAGCCTTCAGTGTGTGTTAGAAGGCAAGGAGAATGAGTCCTCGCCTTACTCAGGAGAAGACAACGAGGGATTTGATGGTAAGAGCTATAACATTCACTCTGCTACTGCTCAAATAAGATAATAAATCATTCAATGTTACCCTACTGTGATATTATAAGCTAAGATACCATGTCAAGAACAAACCCTGCATCAGACTCATTAGGCTCCTCTACTTGCTCTAAATAAATAATTTCTTTCTCACAAACGATTCTGATTCACGAGTGATTCTGACTCGCAAGGGCTAGCAACTGACTCACTGTCACTTTGCAAGCACCTTCATGAGCCTGAATTGTATTGTGAGCATATCAAAATCAGTAGATATATAACTATAATTCAATTGTCACATGCAGAGACTTTCAAGGAAGTAGAGGAGCTATAACTACCAATAACCAAGCTTTAAATGTCCCCGAAAACATTCTATGGGAACATAAAAGTGAAAATAGAAAAAAAATGAAGCCCTAGTTATACTTCAAAATTAACCACAGATGTGGTTTATCTTCCATGGGTCCAGAGAATTTGGGAATTGTGTTTGGAAGAGTTCCTGAGGTTTAATTGGGGAGCATTTGAGTAGTGCATAAGACAAAAAAACAAAACCCAACCATAGCATTATCCACTCATGATTTAAGGGTGATCTCCACTGGCTGCGGTAAGCTCTGCGGTAAGCCTTGCGATGGTTTGTACTGGTTCTGTAGGTGGTGAGGAATGACAAGGTCCTGCCTACATGGTCAGTGAATGATGTAGGCAGGACCTCGCCACTCCTCAACAACACAGCACCATTGCAAGGCTTACCGCAGAGCTAACCGCAGAGCTTACCGCAGAGCTTACCGCAGCCAGTGGAGACCACCCTTTAGCCTGCACCTTATTCTTCTTCAACCTTGTTTTGTTAAACTCCCTGAATATGATTCTTGCAGCAGCTCCTCCATGTTGATTCACCACTAATGATAACTTGTATTTCTTGTGTTCTGACTCCATTTTACCCTTTTACACTTGCTGCTGCAATAGACAGTCCTACACACAACATATATAATAAAATACAGCCTCCACAGCCCAACGACGGTGAGTCTTCATACCTCCATCATCCTGTCATATAAGGGTTCATAAGCTCAATAATAGGGAGATTTAGCAAATATAACGCACTACTAACGCATCTACTAACTATCAGTAGATTATTACCTTTGTAGGGATATCTCGAGAGGCTTGCAATGCAGATGCCCTCAGCCTAGTGCCTCTCGAGATATCCCCACAGCAGTAGTAATGTACAAATAGTTAGTGGATGCGTTAGTGTTTTTTGTTGGTTCGTTGTGGTTGCTAAATCTCCCTAGTATCCATTGGTTGGAATTATATCTTTCCTGACTTGCAATGGGTCTCTCCTGGACTGTCTTTTATATTTCCTGGACTTTGCTTACATTTTCCTGATTTAAAGTGAATCTGCGACATTATCTTTCTTACTTTTCTTTCCAATTTCCAAATTCCATGAAGATCTTCTCTGTTAAATGATACTTTAAATATTGTATATTTCATCACTTGAGTCTTATACACCTTTTGAATTAACTCATATTATCACTAGTTGGTATATGAATTGGAAAAATGCTCTTGATCCCTCTTAAGGCTGGATTCCACTGCCCCACTACTTTTCCCGCTACTCCTCCTGTTTCTTTGGTCCTGCTACATTTAGAAGCGGGTGCAAGTAGCGGGAGGTAGCCATTTCAATTCAAGCATGTTTTATTTGAAACGGCTACCTCCCATTACTTCCTGCTACTTCTACAGCAACGGGACCAAAGAAACGGGCGAAGTAGCGGGAGAAGTTGCGGGGCAGTGGAACCCAGGCTTTAGAGTGGCATACCTGAACTTCAAAAATGCTCCAAATTTCAAGTTAATTCCCGACTTCAACTTGGGGAAGATATCTGAATGTTAGGAAACCCTGTTTTGGTTGGACCGTTGGAGAGATCCTCATTTCAACCTAGGAAAGATTAATTTTACAATTTACATTGGAAATGGATCAGAAGGGGGAATTTCCTACTCAGCTTATGAACCATTAGCACTTGCAGGTGTTGTGTAGTACAATGGTGACCTGTGATGTAGTGACAAGCCATCTACTGTCACTGTCACTGCTGTCAATGAATGGTGCTTTCAGGTTGACACTATGCGTTTCAAATGGACTATAACTGTTGCACATAGATCATTGTCGGGTGATTTCTGTCATTTCACATCTTTTGGTAAATGTCAATCTAGTTTAAGTTCTGTGGTGGGATCATGTCAAAATAATTTGTCAAACTTCACTAATGTCACAGACCAGTTGGAGACCTGTCACAGAGCTGTCACAGAACTGTCACAGAACCATCACAGTGGAAGCCGTCTCAAAGAATCAGCTGACCTATTGGCTAATGGAAGCTAATAAAGTGTATCCACTGAGGTGCTACCAATAGTGACTATTACCCATTTTCTGTGGCTATCCTGGTACATTTCGCAAACGAAGTATATGTAGAGACAGTAGTAACAGGGATTATGCGTTAACTTAGGCTAGTTGGTAGGCCTACTAGTCCATACAACAGCACTGCAACATCACCTGGCATGCAGTGGCTAGACCATATAGTGGACATGCATCTCCTGCTTGAAGCAGTGTGCCGTTTCTACTCCCTCGGTATATACCTCCCTGATTTCCCCTTGAGTGATAACAAAGGAGTTAACCAACAGGTCTGGGGCGTTTGTGTAGTTACAGATTCATTTTGTACCTGATCCTTTACTTTGGGGTGTTGAGCTGTTTCTGTGGTGTATCTCTGTTAATCCTTAGTTATAGACTCTGGCACCATATTATAGATCTGTAACTACTAATTCACACATGCTGAGGAAATATCTACATTTCTACTTCCTGGATTTCTGTATTTTCTATTGGGACATAAATATCTCAATGACAACTGCAGATAAACCACTTCTGAAACATCATTATTCAACAAACTAAGTAGATATGGGTCAGATTTTCAGAAAATGTACAATTGGCAGCTGTACACATTTAGTAACTCTGCTAAATTAGGCTGCAATTTGGTCAATGGTAAATTGGAGTATATTTGACATTGCATTGATTCTAACAGTCTATTTGGTTAGGTTGAACTGTATTTTGAACTTTATTTTCGTCTGAAATTTGGGTTGCTTGAGAGGATTGGCAAAGTTGAATTGTACATTTTCTGAAAATCTGACCCATATACTAAATAGATCAAATTTGTGAAGTTGATTGGGTAGGTTTAATGTAGAAAACACTAAACAATAGAATCTAATAATTATATCACTTTGGGGGACTAGATGGTGTTAAATTGTATTTTTGTTGATAGAAGACATACCACAGAACATCAATCTATAAGTTTGATAATGATTCAGACTTCATGAAACAGCAGATATGGGGTTTCTATTTGTGTCCCAGATTGTAAGCCATATCAATGATGTCTTGGGGACCAGTAAATCACTTTGGACCATCCTATGATCTTGATTCAGACTGAAGGTCAATGATTTAAAGGAGAGGATGCATGAAAATTTTTCTTTTATTTATTGGGAAGAGTGTCAGTTCCTTGTCCCGATTTTAAAATCTAAATCATTTACACGCAATATTGTCAAAGTTACAAGAGGTTTTATTCATGTAAACTAGAGCTAGGAATAAAACGCATTAACTGCCACCTACAGTGACTTTCTGCCCGTGTGACGTCACAGGGGTCACACACAAAGCCCCATACCAGTAGAGCTATGTAGTATCCATAGCTCTGATGGCAGTGCATTGGGGTATTTATGTGGGAAAACACAAATCTACATTGACAATTGATTCCAGAGAATGATAGCCAGACCCTTTTTGTAAAAGTTAAGAATGTGTGGACAGTGAATTTAAAGAAATGGCCGAGTTTGTAGTCCCTGCAGTTACAATATTGAAAAGGAAGTATGGACTATGCCTATGGTGTCTGACAAAATATCACCCTGACTTCTCCTGACCTGGGAAGGCATTGCTCCTTCATTAACCTATCCCATATCATTTGTAACTCTGGCTTAAATTAAGTCAATGTTTAGTAACTTTCAAGATTAATCTTTACTGCATCCAATCAACTATGGGCTGTAGAATCTTCATATATATGTATACAGGGTGTGGGTGCATCCCGGGTGCATATGGTGGGGTGAGGGAGTATGTGTGTATGCTGCTGGGAGGGGAGGTAGGTGCCTGCCGCTGCCCTGCCCGTGGAGCACACAGACTCTAGCTGCACCCTACACTATTTCAAACTTATTCCCCGTTGACAGCTTTGTTTGTATGATTGGAGATCTCCAAATCAATCCCACTCACTGACAAATAGCTTAGAAGCCCCTTATACACTGAATTAAGTTTGTTATCACCTTGTTTCTGACAGTTTTCAGATAATAAAAGCCCAGTTACATGGATGATAGTCATGGAACTACAGACAGTATGGCGGGGATGTCTGTGACCACTTGCCCGTTTTTTATGCACACATAATTCTTTCATATTCAGTCAATTTTGACCAATGGTGGAAACCAATCAATTTGTAGGAGTCTTGTTACATTCTACAACAATGCACTTAGTTGGCATGTTGTGGGATTCAGCAAAAGAATAGCTACACAGATGGTGTAAATCCAGTGTAAATATACGTTAAACAGTGCGGGTAGAGCTGTCCCCCATACAGCGTTACCCCTGTGACGTCACAGCCTACATAGGTACCACTTCTACCAGAATTGAGGTCACAGTGACCCACTTATTTTAAAGTGCTTCTCACACGTTAATGCGTTGCACCAAAAATGTATAGATACTCAATAATGTTTCTTTGAACAATTTTAAAGAGGAATACACTCCAAAAAAGATTTTTACCGATTTCATGCACCCCATCCTTTAAAAGAAATCATCAACATAACTATATTAAAACACATTCTATCAATCACTCTGATAAGCCCTGCTGTTCAAAGAGAACGTTATCAACTTCATGAACTGAGAAATGCTTGCAACTACTTTGGAAAATTTGAAAGAGAATCAGTAAGTCAGGACTCCACTGTTGCTCTATTATATAACAAGTAAGAAGAAAAGTTGATGACCATGCCGTAACAAGAATTATGTATACCACTTCCATATGTGATGTGTTTCAGGAAAATGAGTCATAAGTCGCAAAAAATAGATTTTGAGATACCATTATATTTGAAAAGATGAGATCAAGCTGATTCCAATGATAGTAAACAGTCTAATAATCGTATAAGTATTTCTAGATTTTAAGTTTGATATTTTCGTTTTTGAAAAAAAGTTTCCAATATTTCTGGGGGTCAATAACAGTAAAGTAACCAAATGTAGTCCATATGAGTACCTTTAAAACGAAAGGATATATTACATAGATTGTCCTGGAATTTGATACATTGATCGGTATAGCTATAAGTGATCAACTCCCCAAAAATCAGAACACTCCAATAGTGTGATCTTGTGAAAAAAACACTTTGAAAAACATCAATTTTGCGACTTATGACTCATTTTCCTGAAACACATCACATATAAAACGAGAGGGTTCAATAACTATGAAAAGGTTCTGCATTTTTGCAACAGTTTTTTGGCTAAAATGTATCGCATCTCATTTCTCACTAGTGGAGTCCTAGCCTTTCACACAGGTCCAACTCTACATATGTGATGTGTTTCAGGAAAATAAGTCATAAGTCGCAAAATTGATATTTTTCAAAGTGTTTTTTTCACAAGGTCACATCATTGGAATGTTCTGATTCCTAGGGAGTTTGTCACTTGTAGTTATGTCAATTGATGTATTAAATTTCAGGACAATCTTTTTAATATATCCTTTCGTTTTAAAGGTCCTCATATGGACTACATTTAGTTACTTTACTGTTTAGTGGCCCCCAGAAATATTGGAAACTTTTTTTTCAAAAACGAAAATATCAAACTTAGAATCTAGAAATACTCATTATTTTATTAGACTGTTTACTACCATTGGAATCGGCTTGGTCTCATCTATTCAGATCTGTTAATATCTCAAAATCCATTTTTTGCGACTTATGACTCATTTCCCTGAAACACATCACATATATGTTATGTTGGTTTCTTACCCATTAGGGTGAAATCACCCGAAAATGTACAATTGGCAGATCTACACATTCATTATATATTCTGCTAAAATTAGCCAGAAAATGATAAATACCACGTATATCTGGGTATATTTTGTATTTCCTTCATTGAACAGATCTGTTTGGTCATGTTAAGCTGTCTTTTAGATCTCAATTCTTTCTCAAATTTGAGATATTGTGAGGGAATTGGTGAAGGCGAATTGTACATTTTCAGACAATCTGACTCATTAATATCATCTGTCTGTTCTCCTCCCCCTCTCTGATGTTTCTGTTTGATGATTGTGTGACTGTCTCTTTTCAGTGGACTACTGAGCATCTGTTACTGTTCCCTTTTCCTACTTCTTCAAGTATAACTCTAACTGGCCAATGGAAGCAAATGTTTTCTCTAGTAACAGCCTTGTGTTCCCCCCACAAAGCACCCCACCCAGGCCAATACAGACCCCCAAACCTGACATGTGAGGTGTTACAGGAAAATAAGTCGCAAGTCACAAAAATGATATTTTTCAAAGGGATTTATTCATAGGATGTCTTTGTTGTAATGTTCTCATTCTTGGGGGGTTAAGTGATGTTAGTAGTATGAACAGATGTGTCAAATTCCAAGACTGTGGATTAAATATATCCTTGCATTTTCAAGGTCATCCTAATGAGTATATATAGCTATTTAACTTGTAATTGCCCACCCAGAAAATATTGAAAACTTTTTGTAAAACATAGAAATGTCAAACATGAAATATAGAAACACTTCTTATATGTCCTTAATGTTTACCATCATTAGAATCAGCTTCATCTCATATTTTCAAATATAATAACATTGCAAAATCCATTTTTTGCGCCTTGTGACTCATTTTCCTGTAACACATCACAAATTATTGCGAATAATGGTGCATATCCATTAGATCCATTAGATTAGGTTAGGCGTCAACATTAAACTCAGAATATATTCTAAATCAGGATATACTGAAATTAGTTCTTTTATTTCGATCTATTTATTCATTTGATTTATTTTCAGGGTGTAATAAATATAGAATGTACCATGGTTGAATCTATCAAAGGGTTATGCATTGTGGTTGGTGAGGGAGAACTTGGGGCCACGCTGCGCTATACCCCTCGGTCTCCTGCTGCAACCTTGATGCATAACCCTTGGACAGAATCAACCCTTGGTACATTCTATCTATGTCTCATACTGTGAATGAAGTGTCAGCACTATAAGGTTTAGTAGCACTTCTTCCATCTGATGGATATGCCCCATTGTGCAGCAGTACCCTGCCCATAGCGCCTCCTGCTAGTGTCGCTGCGCCCTACATCAACCTGTATACACATGGTCCTGTGGTTGACACTGTCATTAATAGAGACGCTGGTGTGATTTTTCAGAGAGCAACTCTCAGCTGGACTCCCTCTATAACTCCGCTCACTGCCAGCCTCTAGTAGGCACATCTTATACAAGTCTTAGAGTTACTCCTCTCAAACAAACCATCCCACCATTATACCTTCCCACCCAGGATAGGCATTCATAATGTTGGCTTCATTTTCTGTTAGACAGTCTAAAGCCTGGGTCCCACTGCGCCGCTACTTCTTCCGCTACTACTCCTGTTTCTTTGGTCCCTCTACTTAGGGAGGAAGTGGGAGTAAGTAGCGGGAAGTAGCCCCTTCAATTGAAACATGTTTGATTTGAAACGGCTACTTCCCATTACTTCCTGTTACTTCTAGTGTAGTGGGACCAAAGAAACGGGAGCAGTAGCGGGAGAAGTAGCGGTGCAGTGGAACCCAGGCTTACGGTTCAGCTTGTCCTATAGGGGATTTGCATGTGCCTCTGTGCATGTCTGTTACATAGTATTATGGGGTGGATTCTGATGGATGGATTTCAACAGAATCTATCCCAGCATGCACTGTCAAAGACATCCGCAGTGGCACATGCAAATCCGCTATTGGCTCATGTAACGATTAAGTGAACAAATCGACCCATACATTGCTGGTACACAACCTGGTTGATTTCTACTGCAACTTATGTTAATTATAATAATGATAATAACAGATTTGTATTTTCAAGTCACATATATTATATACAGTAAGTGTTATACAGTGTAATGTTGAATTAAATTAGAATGAATTATTTTGAATGATGTTCATCGGTCAGTTCAGCATGGGTCCAGATTTAAACTTTGCTAAAGACTTTTAACTTAAGGCTTCGATATGGAAAATAGACTTTCTTTGTGAGTGACTATCCTCTCCTACCCTTACGTATATATCAACTTGTCCCTGTTCCATCCAAACCCAGACCGTTAAACAACAAACCCAGATTACTCTATAGTTTGTATTTTAATATTTTAACTTCATGCTGATTTCAGTTATACTTAATCTTTCTTTCTGAATGTTATACTTTACATATGCCTCCATGAACTGATCCTTTTATCTTCATGACCTATTTCATTTCTTTCCCTAGAGATACAGCCATTGCAACCGACCTATAATGATTCAGAAATGTTCAATGTTTACTTGCTTTATGTGTCATTCAAAATATATAGCCTTTCTTGTAGTTTCAATATATATATGCTTTACTATATCCAGGTGAATTTAACTTTTAAATCTCCATGAGTATAAAGGACTGTAATTATTCCGCAAATGCCACAAACTGCCTCCTTGATTTGTTCACAGAAATAGGGGATTTGGCTGCACAAGGGATGTGATAATAGGAAGATTTAGCAACCACAACGCACCAACACAACATTAACGCATTCGATAACTATTGGTACATTATTACCGTTGTGGGGCTATCTCGAGAGGCCTGCAATGCAGATGTCCCCGGCCTAACGCCTGTCAAGATATCCCCACAGCGGTAGTAATGTACAAATAATGAGTGGATACGTTAGTGTTGTTTTGGTGCGTTGTTGTTGCTAAATCTCCCTAATGTTGTTATTACCACGTTTCTCCGTTCATGTGTCCCCTTTGTTGTGGGGTATGATGGTATAAATATTGCAATACAACTTGTGGTTGGTGACTATGCTTTCCCTTGTCAAATCTCACCCACGAGGGTGGTACAGAAGGAGAACAAGATTGACTCTGACATTTATTACACCCCTGTGCTGTTGCTTCCTATACCTTCAGCATTGTATGTCACACTTGGTCAAAGTGGTGCATAACGTGTGAGTTATGTCACCCTGGGGACATACAACAAGTAGGTCCGCCCAAAATGTAAATTACTTCTTTTATTTTTAATTATTTATATTTTTTATTTATTAATGGGGTGTAATAAATATGGAACAAAGCTCAGGTGAAGTCTGTACACTTGTTAGTGACCTCGGGAGCACAGAAGATCTCAGGCTAACGCCCTCTAACTTCCCGCGCTCCCTCGGTCAATAACAAGTGTACAGACTTCCCCCTTGCTAGGTTCCATCTATATATATGTGATGTGTTAAAGGGAGTTTAGGCACAACCCTCCAAGGATCAGAACTTTCCAACAAAGAGATCTTGAGAATAAATCACTTTGGAAAATATCATTTTATCGACTTGTGACTCATTTCCCTGAAACATATCACATATGTGGTATCACTAGCATTACCAGCCATCAGATGTAAATTCCCTATTCTTGAAAGAAGTATAAATGTACAGAATTAAGCCCTGCACCCACATAGCCGATTTGCCTCCCGATTGTCCCCCGATTTAGGTCTTCTGATGAATCCTATATGATTTCATTTCTAATCCTTGTTTATGTTTTTGAAATAACATGAACCAGAATTGGAAATGAAATCATAGGATTCACCAGAAGACCTAAATCGGGAGGCAAATCGGGAGGCAAATCGGGAAGTAAATCGGGAGACAAATCGGCTGTGTGTGTACAGGGTTTACTTCAGAGTATTGCCGTGGCCTTCGCGCAATAGTTTCAATCTTATTCAGTTTGTTACACGAGTTCAACAACGGAGAAATAGTTTGTACTTTAGTTTAAAACTTCCTAGAATAAGTGTGTTTTATTAACTCTTTTTTATCTAGTGTAGATCTAGAGTAGAAATAGAACGTAGTTTTTTCACTTTTTGGAGAGGTTTGGCTGAATAATCTTATAACATTTCATAGGTAAAGTTTACCGATCCAATTGTAAGTTAGAATTTTGCTTAGATAATCTTTTGATGTTTATGGACATTTTGCCTTCTTATTGTAGCGAACAAATGTAAAGCAATATCTTTGAAGCATAAGTTACAAGACAGCGAATAATGTGTACCTTCTCATCCATGTATCAAACCATATAGACACACATACTTACATTCATATACATGCATACATACATACTGGGTGAAGTCACCAGAAAATGTATTCACTTTCACCAATCCTCTCAAATAACCCAAATTGCGAACGAAAATGAAGTTCAAAATACAGTTCAACCTAACCAAGCAGATTGCTAGAATCAATACAATTCCGGATATAATCGAATTTACCTAGTATTGACCAAATTGCAGCCTAAATTAGCAGAATTTACTAAATGTATACAGCTGCCAATTGTACATTTTCCGAAGATCTGGTGAAATCTTGGTTATTTGAGAGGATTGGTGAAGGTGAATTGTACATTTTCTGGCGACTTCACCCATATGCATGCAGCCAGAGACCCTCCATAATGTGATTAAGGGTCTCTGATGCAGCCATGCACCCATATACATACATATATGTACATACACACAGACACCTACATACACACACATACTATTCCCATACATATTCCTGCTTCCTACTATAGTACATGTATATGACCAGAGTTGTGCTTTACTTACAGACGACGAAGGAATCACCATGGACACAAACTGAGGGAGAGAGCAGTGCGGACATGGACGGTGGCGGCCATTCCTCTTCCCCTGAGATGGACACACTTGGTGGACAGTGGTGAAAACATTGCTACTATTGTGCAACAGCCCCTACTATACACATTGTGCAACAGACCCCTATCACTCAGCAATATCTCACAGCCAGAGACAGTCAGGTCCAGACGGCCACATTCCTTGATTCCACATCCAGCGATAAGCTTAACCACAAGGCTAAGACTAAGGCTAAAAGTGTTAATGACCCCTAAAACATAGGGGTCAAAGACTGCCTTCTGATCCTGACTGAGAGACAGACAATAGCGATGTTAACCACTGGAATAGGGAGGTTCAGCAAGTCTAACTTATATGTAAACGTATCCGTATCGCTGATATACAAACATACATTAAAAAAAAGAAAGAGGTTCAGCAAAACATGGCGGGAAAACGTAACGGAACATATCAAGTGAAATGTTTCATCTCACAATTGTTTTAATACATAAAAATACGACCTAAGTCATCAAAAAGATACGAATACGGTTGCGTAATTGAGATAGGTCTGCTTGCAGAATCTCCCTACAATTGATGTGACTTTATTTAAAGTGTTACATGTACATGATTGCAATGTTAATGATATCCATGGCATCATGATTATACAGAAAACACAAAGCAGATATTAGATGTCACATCAGGGTGTTTATAATTAAGTGAGAAGGGGAAAAGTATTGAAGAATCCATTCCATAATTATCAATAATGAGACAAAGATACCTCGTTTTGTTCATGGGGACATTATAAGTAATGTGTTTTATCTGGGAGGTAGGTAAAGGGAGTGGCACCTGACCATTCACTCAATGTTATACTGTGTCTTGCAATAAGTAGGATACACAATCACTAAATGCCCTTATCCATAGGAACCACGGGTCAAGCCCACATAAGGGTCAGGTTATCAGAAAATGTACAATCGGCAGCACTACTTCTTTTTTTTTTTTTTTTTTACTTAATTCTGCTAAATTAAGCTGAATATTGGTCAACAAAATTCTGCTACATTAAGCTGCGAAATGGTCAATACTAGGTTTATCTGAATATATTTGGTATTGGGTTGATTCAAGGAATCTGTTTGGTCATGTTGAACTGTATTTTGAACCTCATTTTTTGGCTTAAATATGGATTATTTGAGAGGTTTGTTGAAAGTGAATTGTACATTTTCTGGTGACTTCACCCATTTAAACATTCCCTTGGGGCAGCGTTTTCATCCAGGTTTTATTCAGACTGTCGTCAATACATCTCCCTTATTTACAAATCGACCTCATCTATCTACGAAACTACGGGATAGAAGAATGTCTCTTTCTTCATGAGTGCAGATTTATATATAATATATCCATCTGTTTTATTGGGTAAATGTTTTATACATGTATATGACTCTATATTTGTACTTACAACCAACAAAGATGACTTCTTTGTTAACCATTTTATCATAATTTTTATATATATGAGATGCTAGCTGTATTTCTAGTTGTTTTTAATGTATAATACGTGCCTTGTATGAAATGCAATCATGTTTATAATTATGTCTTTTGTTCGACAACGTATTACTGACAATTCTATCTGCTTCGATTCTAATATTTGAATATCTCTCCTTATCATCCAGGTTCATACAAAATTGTATCAATTGTAAACCTGGATACTTTGTCTTAGGTGAAAATTGGACTTACATACTGTAAATGTATTAATATTCGCACAGTATTTATTTTAGCGCACTCACCTTTGTGCATGAAAATAAATCCTGCACGAAAGGTATAATTATTGCAAGGTGTGAGACTTCCTTGTTGCGCGAATTTAAATCTGCACGAAAAAGGCATCAAGTTACTTAGTGCGCAAATATGCATCTGCGCGAAAATAAATATGTTTACAGTACATACATTTGATGCCATGTTAGAAGCAAACTTTGCGAACGGTTCATGAACGGTCACGAACTGCTTTGAAAGGGCAGAGCCCTATCAGTATCTTAGTAGACAGTAGTCGGTGGCAGTTCGCAACTGTTCGCGGCCGTTAGGTGACAATGACAAGGCTCCATAAATGAATGTAATCCAGATAATGCTGAGAATCTACATAATATAACCAGGTGTAATATATGAATATGAATATTCATTAAGCCTCATGACATGGTTTTCTATGAGGGTATTTGAGTACATTAATTGATTCCTTACTGCTCCTTTAACAGCAGAAATAAGCTTACTTCATACAATGAGGGTTTAGATCATCCTAGAGAAGTTTTATATTATGCATGAGGCTTAGAATTCAACTTACACTGCCATTCATATTCTAACACTCTGATTCAGTCCAACATTCCCTTTACACAAGTCGCAACATGTACTTAATCGACTTAATGCCGTATGTGGAAACAGTTTTCTTTATATCGATCATTTTCCTGGTAATTTGAGGACGAAACGTTGCCATGTTTGATATTGTTTGGTGCTTAAGTTTTATCTGATTTCTAATAGGTAAATCATGTTCAAGATCTCATCAGGATTTTGTCATATGTTCAATATAAGTAGGTTTTATGGCGTTTTGTCTCGGAAAATTCAACCGTCGCCAAATCTGAGGCTTTTGTTTTTGTTTGAAGTAGTGCTAATGGTCTTTCGCGTTACAATTACCTTAGTAAGCTCCTACATGAAGCTCAAGGTTCAAAGATCCTTATATCTAAAGACATGTTTAATCGTCAGTTAAAGCTGCATTCACTGCTAACTTCACTGGTAATTTGTGTTGCAGGAAAATGAGTCACAAGTCGCAACAAAATGGATTTTGAGATATCATCATATTTGAAAAGATGTGATCAAGCCGATTCTAATGACAGTAAACATTAGAATCTAATGTAGTAAAGATAGTAAACATTAATATCTACTAAGTATTTCTACATTTTAAGTTTGATATTTCTATTTTGAAAAAAAAAAGTTTGCAATATCTCTAGGTGGGCAATTACTAGTAAAAGAAGTAAATCTACTCTATATACAATTACCTTAAAAATACAAGGATATATTTAATACACTGTCTTTAAATTTGATACATGTATTGATACTACAAAAAGCATAAAGCGCTCCGAAAATGAAAACATTCCTGCCAAGATATTATGTGAATAAATCACTTTGAATAATATAATTTTGAGACTTGTGACTCATTTTACTAAAACTTACTAAAACAAATCACATATGAGAGTCAACTGGAATCATTAAGAACGTTCATTAAAGCTGTTATATTTAGGGAAAATATTATAATCCAGAACATTTAAGGCGATTCTGATTAGGAAAGATAATATCCGGGGCCTTTAGTTACATAATAGTTTTAGTGATTCAGAGAAAAGTACACAAGTAAATCAAATTTTAGAAATACACTTTAACAGGGCCTGAAATTAATAGTGAAATTATTGGATTTTTTGTTTTTAGTGTTTCAATAAACACCTTTCTTCTCTGAAGCATCATGACAGGATACATCTAAGCATTAAGACAGTAGTTCCGGTTGATTTAGTTGAAAATGCAGTTTTAATTGGCAGTACCAATATATACTAATTATTCCTTACATATGTCTCATGATTTGGCACCTCAAAGCCTGGTTCTACGTAGGAATGCATTAGATTCATCTTAAAATTTGATTTGGTTTTCATTAATTATATTTAATACAGTTTATCTGCAAATCCGGTGGTACTCTGCCTGCATGAAATCACTAAGAACAGGCAGAGATATGAATTCCAGGCATTTAGAAGGTAAATGACCCTTAATAAAGTATTCAATGTATATTACATTATATGAAATATATCCCGCCTATTGAAAGCTAGTATACCTGTGGTATTCGCTTTTCATTCGCCTCATGTAGTCCAGCCTGAGGAAACACTCCTGTGAGATTTTACTACGTTTTGGGGAAATAATGATGAAATATAGATACATATGTGTACACATACATATGGGTCAGATCGTCAGAAAATGTACAATTGGCAGCACTACACATTTAGTAAATTCTGCTAAATTAAGCTGAAAAATGCTCAATACTAGATATATCTGAGTATATTTGGTATTGGGTTGATTCAAGGAATTTGTTTTGTTATATTGACATGTATTTTGACCCTCATTTTTGGCTTAAATTTGGGTTATTTCAGAGAATTAGTGAAGGCCAATTATACATTTCCTGACGATTTCACTCACATATAGGCACTATGTACATACAGAATTATACATATATTTGCCAGATAAACCAATCATACAGGTACATGATCCGGGGAGAATTAACCATGTATATCTATAGATAAACAACACATATTATGTACTAAAGAAATAGATCCTAAACAACTTCATCCTGAAGTCATTGTGTGATTAAATACCGTCCTGATACTGGAGGTTGAGGATCTATAGGTTATAACCAACCAAAACAACAGAGGGCAGGAACGACTGAGGGGTCTAATTCGTTTAGTCAACCAAATAGTGCATCAATTCATAAATGTCCAAGATTATCCATGATTCCTAATTAAATATGAACAATTTCCTCGAGCAGTCTGTTATAGCTTTTCTGCTCTGTCTACTTATAGGTTATAATATGTCCGCAAAAAGCGTGGCAACTACACAGTCATTGACTGAAATGATATCATGTATGTTTACATATTATATTATATATTTATATAATATATTGTCAGCGTTTCCAATCACTCCCAACCATTACCTATCTTAATATCAATGGAATTGTGGGTTATTCTGTTTATGTCGCAATCATATGTGATGTGTTGCAGGGAAATGAGTCTCAAGTCACAGGATTTGCATCTTGAGATATCGTCGTATTTGAAAAGATGAGATCAAGCCGATTCTAATGATAGTAGACATTAGGATATCTATTAAGTACTTCTACATTTTAAGTTTGATATTTTCATTTCGAAAGAAAAGTATGCAATATGTATGGGCGGGCAATAACCAGTGAAGTAATTAAATATACTCTATATACAATTACCTTAGAAATACAAGGATATATTTAATACATTGTCTTTAAATTTGATACATGTATTAATGCTTCGAAGAGCGTTAAGCACCCCAAAAATGAAAACATTCCTACAAAGACATCTTGTGAATGAATCACTTTGAATGATATAACTTTTGTAACTTGTGACTCATTTGACTTAAACACATAACATATTGTAAATCCATCCAGCTTACAGCATCTGGGAACGTTCAAGAACCATTTGTTGAATAGCCTAATCACAGTTTAAAACTCGTCCAATGTTTTGTAGATGAAAAAGAGTATAACTATTATTATGAAACATTATAATGAAATAATTAACCATATTATAAAATCTGTGTGTTTGTTGTTGCTATGTTGTACATCAACCCCATGGCCCTGAAATCTTAAACTGAACCCACTTAGGGCTCATGTCTATATTTTGATGTTTTTTAATCTTAAATGAGCATTTCTTTTGCAAATCAATAGAAGAATTAGTCGAATGAAGTATTTAGTGAATCTAACTGTATCGATTTAATCAAACCTTTTTTGTAATACTATATAATAAGGAGAAGACACATGTGCTTAGTAGTTAGAAGCTCCATTGAGTCGCTGGTAGGGAGGTTCCGCAAGCAAACATATCTCAATTACGTAACCGTATCCATCTCTTTTTTTTATGATTTATGTCGCATTTTTATGTATAGAAAATAAATTGTGAGATGAAACAGTTTTCTTGATATGCTACATTACCTCATTCCCGCCATGTTTTGCTGAGCCTCTTTCTTTTTTCATGTATATTTCTATATCAGCGATACGTTTACGTATAGGTTAGACTTGCTGAACCTCCCTATTTATGTAAGTTAGCCTGCGTCTGGGATCATGAGGAGGGGACAAGTGTCTATTCTAGCAATAAGTCAAATACAAACCCAATAGGGAGGTTCTGCAAGCAAACGTATCTCAATTATGTAACAGTATCCGTATCTTGTGTGAATTGCCTGGCATTTTTATATATAAAAAATAAATTGTTAGATGAAACATTTTAGTGGATCTGTTAAGATACGCTTTTCCCGCCATGTTTTGCTGAACCTCTTTTGTCATTTAACACAGGTTTGGATCATTAGAGATATGGACGCGGTCACGTAATTGAGATACGTTTGCTTGCAGGACCTCCCTAATGACCAATACGGAACAAGACAAGAAATACCTTTTCTTTTTTATTAATTCAGCAGTTAACAAGTTCACAGAACAATGTCATGTAACAAACATCGCCATAAATACGTTTTCCAAAATCCCATATATAAGTTCAACAATGTTTCTCTAAGAAGAGAGAAATATATTACAGAAGTATAGTACATCTAGTTTTCCTTCCTTCTATCACAGTTTACTTGGCACCTTGTTTTCAGCAGCTCAACCACAAAGAAGACATTATCACGTAAAATAGAACTTTCAATAATCAGCTTTACGATCAAGTATAGTACAAAGTAGTAATTGTATAACAAATCTCATGATAACCGACTGCCAGCTTGTTCTAGTGTCATCACAGATCAATTAAAGTATTGAGAGCCCACACTATTCTAAAACTATCTCCCCCATAATTTCCCTGAATGTCATGGGCTGACCTATGCACAAGTAAATATCTAAATAAAGTCCCTTATATTTGCATGATCTAATTAATAATCAATGGGACAGTACAAGGAACCTAGATTACAATGCTTGATGGTAAACACAAGCTATTTCTTTCCGGACACAACCATCCTGGAAAACTACAGTCATTGTGCCCTTGTTTAACATGCACAACCTATTCTGGGTTTTATTAAAAGAAATACATCATCAATATTAACATAATATTTACAACCAAACTTTAATAGCTTGAGGGGAAAGTTATAAGTATAACAATGAATAGTTGTGTGACCCAAAAGTCTACTGGAGCATATTTATTAACATTGAATGCAAAACGACGAAATCATCAATTCCCTAATTCCATGACACTATCATTTAATTTTAAGTATGTCATCAACATAAGCAGTAAAAGTCTCATGGCCGCTGTCGCCCGCTTTTGCTTTTTTAATCGCTTTATGTATCACTTCCGGGACAGAAGTGAATTACCATCATAGACAATGCATTAGCGAAATAAATAACCTCTCTCTACATCTCCCCAGCAATGTTAGGTAGTTTCTGGTCACCATATATGGAATAGTTTGACCCTATATATGGCTATCCAGTGAATAAATCTCGGAGAGTAAATCTCGGAGAAAATCTAAAAACAGCGAAAACTTCTCATCACAATGTTATTTCAATACAAGCGATGTCATTACCTGTCCCGAAAGAAGCAGCAAGTGCGTAAGAAACCTGTTGGCGGCCATTTTGAACTTACGTTTGATCAGTAGATGAATCAGCATAGAATCGATATTGTTAAATCATATTATTTAAGTAGGAAAAGTAGATGTCCCATGAGCGACCTTGAAGTGAAATAGAAGCAATATGCTGTCCACCAAAGCAGTACAGAACTGTGTAAGTGCTGTTGGTACTTGGTTAGGTAACAGGGCACAATCAATATGGAAATGTGCTTGTGAATCGCCTAATAGGGGATTTGCATGTGCTGCTGCGCATGTCTGTTACAGTGCATCCTGGGTTGGATTTGGATGAAATCTGACATACAAATATTTGGCAACATTTTTTATCAAAAATTGCAAGAATATTTCTACAAATATCATTTCATAAATTATCTATGAAAACAAAATGCATGATGGGAAAGATGGGGAGTTGTGTTATGAAAACATGTATAACACATTGCTATTGACATTGGAATATTGATAACGAGTCCATGCTAAACATAGCATGTTTTCTATAGATTATACTGTACCATTAGTCCTATAATTCAATGCAACTAAAGATTCAAAATGGCGGCTATGCAAATCCCCTATTGGATGATATCCTTCAGCAATAATGGAAATGATCATAAGGTGGGAGTTGGGACTTCAGCCAGGGCCTGGTAAGGGTGAGGAATGGGACCAGCAAGGCCTCGTTCATCTACACCAACTGGATTTGGCGACCGCATGATTCCCGGTGTGGCACTCATAGTCATGCCTGTTCTCGGAGGTACATATTCTAGCGGACTTACACTTTTACCTAATGGAGAGGATTGTTGCTGGTCGGCTAGAGCTCCAGCCAGTACAGATTGCTGCCGGCTACTTCCGCCAGACCGCATCACAGGCGACCTCTGGTGGTGTGGAGGGGAGGCTGAAGTTCCTGGTAACGTCACTTGGTGGCGTACTGAAGAGGATGACACCTGTTGTTGTCTGAAGGAAGCGGCTGAAGCGCGTGATTTCTGTGAGCCTGAGTTGGTTTGTGGCCTACTTTTCACTGATGGAGACCTTGCTGCAGCTGCTTGCTGTGGTGGATCCTGCTGCTGTTGCACACTACCTGAAGTTTCTTGCGGTGGATGGGATTGAGACTGATTTTTTGTCTTGGATAGTTCTGCTGCAGCAGGTGCATCTTGTGGAGTGGGGTGTGCTTTTGGTGCTGAGCGTTGTCGCTGCTGGCCGCCTGATGGAGCTCTGTCCTTGTGGCCGGTTGTTGGGCGTGAGGTAGAGGGTTCTAGAAGTCCTGCAGCCGAGGAGGCAAGGTACTTCTGTAACAGCCAGTCTGGTCCTGCCCTCTGGAAGTTCTGACTCACATCAAATAGATTCAAGATCGCCATTTTCTGCACATAGGTTAAGGAAGGAATATGTTTTAAATTGATAGGGTAAATGAAAAAATGTTCCATATATATGTATATACAGAGGGAGTAGAAACGGCCCATTGACTGAAGCAGCAGATGTTTGACAGGTATATAGTCTAAACACTGCATGCCAGCTGACGTTGCAGTACTGTTGTCAGCAATATAGCTCAGGTAGTTTGATTGCCCTTTTCCAGCAGCAGCATCATAGTGATACACTTATCAATAGTTAGCGCTAGTAGTAGTAGTGGCAGTACAACCAATTATTTGGTGGATGCGCATAATCTCTGTTTCTACTCCCTCTGTATATGGGTAAAATTTTCAGAAAATATACAATTGGCAGCTGTACACATTTAGTAAATTCTGCTAAATCAGGCTGCAATTTGGTCAATACTAGGAAAATTCGAGAATATTCAGCATTGCAGTGATTCTAGCAATCTGTTTGGTTAGGTTGAACTGTATTTTAAACTTTATTTTCGTCTGAAATTTGGGTTATTTGAGAGGATTGGTGAAGAATTTAAGAATTGTACATTTTCTGGCGACTTCACCCATGAGTGTTGCAACTCTCCCATATTCATCAGGTCACAGTAGGTTGCTACTTCAGAATCAGGGCCAGATTACAACCAGTAACAAGCTACTACAAGCAATCAAATAACAGTATCACAACAGAACACACTCTATAGATACAAACCCTCAGATCAGATAAGAATGGTATGTCAGCCTACTTCACTAATCGGTTTCCTTGCCTAGAACTAGACATTCTCATGGGATTATGATGGCATTTTGCGGTTTTAATGAAATTATAATGACACTTTGCGTTTTAAAGCAAGAAGCTTTTCCTACGTTTGAAGGGACATCTTTGGGCCTAGAACGAACAAACAAATTACAAATGGTAATAATGTATATAAATGTATGAAGGATACAGATTTGGGTAGAGGAGGTAGTTGCACCATGGATGGTGGCTGGCTGAGCCTGGCCCCACTTGCACCAGTGGGGTGGAAGTACTTGGTTGCCCTGGGGTTGTAGATGTGCATGTTGTTACTCTTGGAGGGCAGGAATACAGCAGGCAGGCTCACATCTACAAGCACAGCAATGTGTTTATTAATATATGGGTCAGATTTTCAGAAAATGATCACTTGGCAGCTGTACACATTTAGTAAATTCTGCTAAATTAGGCTGCAATTTGGTCAATACTGAGTAAATTCGAGAACATTCGGCATTGCATTGATTCTAGCAATCTGTTTGGTTAGGTTGAACTGTATTTTGAACTTTATTATCGTCCGAAATTTGGGTTATTTGAGAAGATTGGCGAAGTTGAATTGTACATTTTCTGAAAATCTGACCCATATGCGCATTCTACATCCAGGAGTTATCTATTTGTTATATTATTTGAGATTGATCAGATTTGATACAGCATTATATGCTGGGATGTTGGAATTAATCATGCCTTCTCTGACACACATGTGTAATTTGAGTTAGAAGCTGTATATTTTTATATTGTGTAGCGGACTGACCCCTTGGGGAACTGTGTGTAAGTTGGCAAAAAAAATGTAGAAAAATGAACGCATGAGAACAGTTTGTATATCTATGACATACTTATAATGTAGGTTTACTGTAAACTATTCCATTATGATATAACGCTGTAGCAACGAGTGATTAAGGTTAAAAACGAAAATTTGTATTGTACTTAACATCTTTTCGACGAATGAAAACTATCACATTGTGAAACTTTGTCAATAACATTTATTAAAAAAAAGAGTTCCAAATCTGTATGAAAATATCTACAAAAAGTGGGGAGTCAGAACTTTGTCAATAACATTTATTTAAAAACAAATGAAAATATGAAAAAATTAAAATATCTACAGAAAGGAGGGAGTCAGATCATCCTACTCTCGTACTGTGCTAATACATCCCTGATTATATTTGTCAAATCAGGGAACAAAGTCTACTTGTTTGTTTAACTTTTATTCATCAAATGATTGAGTAAGCCGGTCTCCTCCATTTATTTTAGGAGATTTACATGCCGTGCTGGATTATATTCTTACAAGATAATAAAGGGAACAAACCACCAGTGAGTCAACGCCTCAAATGTGGCCCTCATTATTTTGGTTTTAAGGACCTACGGAGACAAAACAACATTCTTTGAAGACATCCATGACTTGAATAAACAAGGCTTACCTTGCATGGTATCAAACAGTCCCTCCTCATTGTTTGTAGCAAGGCGGTACTGGCATGCCATCTTCTTCTCTATATCACTCTGCATTCGCTTCATGAGCTGCTCCCTCAACTCTGCCTTCTTCTGTAGGGAGAGCTCGTGGAAGTGTTGCAACCTCTCAAAGAACTGAAATAGGAGAAAGTTATTACTCAATGTTGATTTGGGGATCTGGGGTGGCTGAGGGACTGTTCATTTTTAACCACTGTTGGGGGAGGAGAATTATTGGGGGCACCTTTTTTTGCACATATTCTGAACGGGGGGCCATCTTTTATTACAGTGTATGGGGGTCGGGAACATCTTTTTTTGCACAGACTAAGAACTACAATGATGTATGGGTGGGGGAGTCATGAAATTTTGCACAACCTTTCAATGGGGGAGGGGAGGGGCAATAAGGTGTGCAAGACTTTAAGGGTGGGGGGTCATACAATGTTGCACAAGAATTGTTCGCAAATTCTCCTCTCCCCCACAGTCGATAATTATGAACAGTCCCTAACATAACCTTGCTTTGTATTTAGCTATCTATAACGATAACGACTAGAAAACCTGGCTTGTATCCTATACCCTGGTAACCCATTTGTCTACCTCTAACCAAATTAAGCATTTTTCAATTCAATTCATTTCAATTCTATGTCAAATCCTATGTTTAAATGAAAACAAATTCTTCTTAGTTTACTTGTTTCGGTATGTTTTTGCTTGGATTCCCATGAGATTATCATTGTATGAAAATGGCTCCAATAAAATTTATTGAAAAAAAATAAAAAAAAATTAATTTGAGCTAATAAAAGAAGTGTAGACATGTTTTAAAGGACCAACTCACATCATCTGAGAGCCCCTTGCCCCAGCGAGGTGGAGGCTTGGCTGTACGTTGATGTATCAGATACCCTGACTCACTCTCCAGGTACGGATCAGTCCTGGAGCAACAAATGTAAAGATATCTTGAAGGTGAGAAGTGATCGTGTTATACTAGGGGGGCCGGGTTGTATATAATTGATGTTTCCTTAATGGGATGGAATAAAACCCTGTGTTATGATTTTCTATGGTTTATTCACAAGCTTTCACCCTGGTTTGGGCTTAATCAGGTGTTGGTCAAAATGTAAAGATAATCAAGGCTCGAAGAAAACCTACCAACTACCATTGGGCAACTGGTGGCAGCCAAGATTTACTTGCCCAACATCATTTCTCACTTGCCCAAATTTATTTGCAGAATTATAAACGAAATTACGCTATCTGTATGTATCTTGTTTCATTGTAATTAGACATCACAACAGGGGTTTGAAATCGGTGCTGTAGAGATTTTCACTTGCCCAATCGGGCAACTAACATTAAATTTTACTTGCCCAGAAACATTCTGTAGTTGCCCCTGGCAACTAAACATAGGTTTTTTCGATCCCTGATAGTTTAATCAGAGAAGGAAAATGAGTCACAAGTTGCAAAATAATGGAATTTGAGATATCATCATATTTGAAAAGTTGAGATCAAGCCGATTCCAATGATGGTAAACAGCAGGGAATCTATAATAAGTACTTCTATATTTTAAGGTTGATGTTTTTATTTTTGAAAGTAGCTAAATATATTCTATGAGATGACCTTAATCGACCATGGATATATTCAATACGTTGGCAGAGAGACCTGGGAGCCCTGCTCACCATTCTATAGGCCTTTTTGGGGCTTTTTTTCTTATTCATTTCAGACCAATAAACATATTTAAACAATGTTATAGAAAAAACGTATTATCCTGCACCATGACATAACAAAACTAGCAGGAGAACAGTTCTGATAAAAGACTTTTTGTAACAATATGCTGTTGAGGTACGAGCAGTTAGAAAGTAACTTACTCAGTATGTTTGTTTGTAGGCACTGTGACTATATCAGTTAGTAAGTAACTTACTCAGTATGTTTGTTTGTAGGCACTGTGACTATATCAGTTAGAAAGTAACTTACTCAGTATGTTTGTTTGTAGGCACTGTGACTATATCAGTTAGAAAGTAACTTACTCAGTATGTTTGTTTGTAGGCACTGTGACTATATCAGTTAGAAAGTAACTTACTCAGTATGTTTGTTTGTAGGCACTGTGACTATATCAGTTAGAAAGTAACTTACTCTGTATGTTTGTTTGTAGGCACTGTGACTATATCAGTTAGAAAGTAACTTACTCAGTATGTTTGTTTGTAGGCACTGTGACTATATCAGTTAGAAAGTAACTTACTCAGTGTGTTTGTTTGTAGGCACTGTGACTATATCAGTTAGAAAGTAACTTACGCAGTATGTTTGTTTGTAGGCACTGTGACTATATCAGTTAGAAAGTAACTTACTCAGTATGTTTGTTTGTAGGCACTGTGACTATATCAGTTAGAAAGTAACTTACTCAGTATGTTTGTTTGTAGGCACTGTGACTATATCAGTTAGAAAGTAACTTACTCAGTATGTTTGTTTGTAGGCACTGTGACTATATCAGTTAGAAAGTAACTTACTCAGTATGTTTGTTTGTAGGCACTGTGACTATATCAGTTAGGACATAACTTACTCAGTATGTTTGTTTGTAGGCACTGTGACTATATCAGTTAGAAAGTAACTTACTCAGTATGTTTGTTTGTAGGCACTGTGACTATATCAGTTAGGACATAACTTACTCAGTATGTTTGTTTGTAGGCACTGTGACTATATCAGTTAGGACATAACTTACTCAGTATGTTTGTTTGTAGGCACTGTGACTATATCAGTTAGAAAGTAACTTACTCAGTATGTTTGTTTGTAGGTACTGTGACTATATCAGTTAGAAAGTAACTTACTCAGTATGTTTGTTTGTAGGCACTGTGACTATATCAGGAACAGACTTGTCGTACGGAGACCGGGATGCAGAGCGTTGTTGTGGAGATGGGTGAGAACGCAGCATGGGTGAGCAGGATTCCACCTGGGGGAAGTCACCAGAAAATGTACAATTCACTTTCATCAATCCTCCCAAATAACCCAAATTTCAGACGAAAATAAAGTTCAAAATACAGTTCAACCTAACCAAACAGATTGCTAGAATCAATACAATGACGAATATACTCAAATTTACCAAGTATTGACCAAATTTTAGCAGAAATACTAAATGGGTACAGCTGCCAATAAGGGGATTTGCATGTCTCACTGCGCATGTCTACTGCAGTGCATGCTGGGATAGATTCTGATGAAATCTGACATATAGATATTTAGCAACATTTTTATCGAAAATTGCAAGAATGTTTTCACCTATCATATATCATAGCTTTTATAAATGATCTATGAAAACCAAATGCATGATGGGAAAGATGGGGACTTGTGTCATGGAAACATGTATAACACATGGATATTAACATAAGAACAATAATAATTATTACATGCTGAACATGGTTTTCTGTAGATTTTTCACTGTACCATTAGTCCCAAAATACAATGCGAATCATGATTCAAAATTGCGGCTATGCAACTCCCCTATTGTACACTTTTTGAAAATCTGACCCACCTGGTGTTGTGAGATCATCCCAGTGTGCTGTGCTGACTGCGGAGAGTGATGTGGTGGAGAGAGCGTGGCAGGAGGTGGAGGAGGAGGGGGTTGTGTGGGAGATGGTTCAGGCTCAGCCACCATGGCCTGGGGTAAGGCTGCCATGGCCTGCATCTCTATCTGGGCCTCCTGTAGAGCATGGATTGTCTCCATCAACTCCTGTAAGCGCTGCCTGGAAATAGTTGAAGAACAGTGACATTATAAAACAGTGACATTACAGAACAGTGACATTACAGAACAGTGACATTACAGAACAGTGACATTACAAAACACGCAAAAGATCCCTTGAAGAAAGTATCTTTTCATACACAGGATGATGGAGAGCCCCCAACACAGCAGACAAATTACAGGCTGCCACTTGATCATCATCTCTCTGTCTCTCTCTCCCAGGCTGACACTATGCACCAGGCCTTTGAAGGAAGGCTTGGTCTCCAGGACCAGAAATTTGATTTGATTTTGATTTTAAAATACTTTATTTGCCAAGTTATTACATTTATGGAGGAGGGCTGACAAATGGGTTGACATGCTTATGGACTAATTTTCAGGTCTTCCAGCAGTTACCAAGAAAGGGGATCCGGCCAGAGGATAAAATACAGTAAAATAAAATAGAATAGTTTGCTCAACGTTCTCAATATAGTCCTTTATACCATGGAGGGTTGTACACTCTGCAAATGATTGGATACATGTCATTGTATTTGTTGAATGGACCCACGCGCGAAAATATGACTCTTTTTTTAACTCTAAGAAGCATCCTTATTGGTTTGCCTTATGCTTGCTCATGACGTAGGTCACGCCCATTTGTGACATCATATGCCGTCCGTGCCATCGTTGATTAGCCAATCAGTTATACGCTTGTCTAGTGCTTTGGTATCAAAAATCAATATGGCGGATCATTGGAGCAAAGCGAGGTAAATAAATAGTTTGTTTATTCATTTATTTTACTCGGTTAGTTTCTGACTTACTGTTTACGATGTCCACTCGTTATTTCCGACTAGGGATATCACTTGAAGCCTACGGCTTCTCATGACATCCCTTGTCGAAAAAAAACTTGTGGACATCGTATACAGTAAGTCAGAAACCAACCTCGCTACATCCTATTATAATATACTTAAGACTTAACAAGTTTTTATGGATATAATACACTTTTTATGATAAAAATAAGTTGAGATATAAGTCTTGGTACCTGTTTATAAGAGAACTACAGGATATATACGCTGCAGGTGCTGACCGCAAAGTAGAATAAAGTTTAAAATATAATAATAAACAAATGTCACCAAGAGTTTGATTATGGACTTACTCATATTCAGTCTGCATCATCTCCATCTCCTCATTGTGTCCAGATATAAGGCGATCATAAGCATCTCTAGGTATTGTTTCCTGTGAGTAAGAACATAAGAGACAAATGTGGTTATCTAAGGGTCAGATCATCAAAAAATGCGCAATTGGCAGCACTACACATTTAGTCAATTCTGCTAAATTTAGCTGACAAATGGTCAATACTAGATATATCTGAGTATATTTGGTATTGGGTTGATTCAAGCAATCTGTTTGATTATCTTGAACTGTATTTTTAACCTCATTTTTGGCATAGATTTGGATTATTTGATAGGATTGGTGAAGGCGAATTGTACATTATCTGACGATTTCATCCCTAACATTATGCGAAACAAGCAACTGATAGATAATTGAATTTCCTGGAATTAATTCTGCAGATATAACCCAAGATGTTTTCCAAGAGATTATCAATGCAAATAACATCAAAAATATTTAGAACATCATATTATTTATTACTTGTAATAAATATTATCAATTATTACAATGATTACTTCTAAGTACATTTAATATACGTACATTTAACTGGATTCCCATGATTTTGAACCATGTATCAGTGATGGTTTTAATGAGTATTATATCTTATTCTTTTTCTTACTTCATTATATAGTTTTTAAATGTTAGCTTGATTTCGATGTATAAATTGAATTTATAAGAATCAGCAATCACCGAGAATAGAATACTCGTTACATAAGGTTTTTGTCTGAATAAAAATATTAAATACAAATAAAGAATTAGATGTATGAGAAAGCACATGTACTCACTTCTTTAGGTTCAGGAGTAAAACTGATGGTGGATAAAGCTTCATCTGTCATCTCCTTGTGTAGGTCCTCCTTAGTTGTCACATTGAGGTCTATACCCGTCATGTCCAGTACTAGTGCTGTCACACTCTCACTCTCTAGTGGAGAAACAAGGCAAACATATCAGGGAATGCAATGTGACAGAGTGACATCACATTGAGGTCTATACCTGTCATGTCCAGTACTAGTGCTGTCACACTCTCACTCTCTAGTGGAGAAACAAGGCAAACATATCAGGGAATACATTGTGACAGAGTGACATCACATGAAACCTGTTATGGCCATATATGGGAGGTATATATACTGAGGGAGTAGTAACAACACACTGATTCAAGCAGAAGATGCGTGTCCACTATATGGTCTAGCCACTGCATGCCAGTTGACACTGCAATACTGTTGTCGGCACTAGTACCACCTATACTCGAGTTAGTAAATTCTGGTAAATTAGGCTGCAATGTGGTCAATATTAGGTAAATATGAGTATACTCGGCATTGCATTGATTGCAATCTGTTTGGTTAGGTTGAACTGCATTTTCAACTTTATTTTCATCTGAATTGGGGATTGGTGAAGCTGAATTGTACATTTTCTGGCGATTTCACCCATATAAAGGTAAATTAACCTATATGAAACTATTAGGATACTCCAGGAAGAACTGCCAAGGCAGAGGCAGGCAACTATAAAAACTGCAAGGACACTTAGCCCTCTAAAAAGTGGAGTGAAATGTTGTAGACTATACTAGAGTCATACTATTTTGTTTTATTTTTTTATAAACGTGTAGTTAGAGATGTAGTTACAGAAGGTTTGTTTGGAAGAACTGTCTGGGACAGAGAACAAAAACCGATTTCCATGTAGAAAGCTTTTATCACTGTCTGTATAACAAAATGGAAATAAAGTTTCTTATATATATATAATTCTGAGTGGATGTAATTGTATTGTATGAGATTCAGAATTAAATAAAAATGCAATATAATTGTATTGTATGGCAATGTGAGAAGTAATACCTGTCATCTTGCAGAGTTGAGTTGCTCTTTCTCTCCTGACCCAGAAGCACATGAGTGGGAGTTGTCCGCACGGTGTATGCACCGCATCACTTCTGCCTGAATGTATGGAGAACAGCGGGAAATCAACCGCTTTATTATCCCCTATCACCTTGGCTAATGCATTCTCTATCTCCATATCCTTGGGCTTTTTCTTTGGCTTGGACTCCTCCACCTCTTGCTCAGATTCTGAAATCTTCAAAATAATATCCTCTTCATTTCGCTCAGAGTCGAGCGCCTCGGTGTTGGAGTCGCTCAGCCTGGTGTTAGCGCGCTCGACCTCGTTGATGGCGGTGTCAGGGTGGGCAGCTTTGGCTGCCTGCTCAGCCCGCTTCAGCTCCTCCTCCATGGCCTCCTCTGGATCAAAGTGATCACCTACTGGAGGTGGTAGCACCACAACAGGTAGCTCCTACAGGTAAATAATAAAATATGGTTTAATTTAACTGGACTCAATGAGTGGGTGTCGTGGAACAGTATCAAATAACCCAAGATAACTACTTATAAGCACTTTAGCATGAGTGTTAAAGTCGACAAATCAGCATTATTTGATATATCACCCAAATTATTCTGTTGCTCAATGTAATTTAAGTTATACCATATTCTGCTTTCTTATTTTATCACATTTGGTTCTCAATGGCAACAAAGTTCATAAATACAGGTTAACTAATGAATTGGTTAAAGAAGCGTGAATATTGCACTTGTTGCTACGCAACTCATGCAATATTCTAAGTGACTGAAACCAACATGTCAGTTATCAGTTTTATTATATGCTTTCAATCATGAAAATAGAAAAAAAAAACGGACATAAGTTTGAATATCAGCGGTATTCTAGTCAAAACTCAGATTGGCTGCCATCACAACCCCACATAACTCACTAGTGAAATACGCACTATGCGTAAATCACTCTACATACATTGTTTTCAGAGCAATTCATGTATAATGATATGGAAAAAATAAGCTAAGGTAAGGATTACACAACTTACTAGTTTCTGGAGGTCTGCCAAGTGTATTGTTGCCATGGCGACGATCTCATCACGTGGCCCATAATGCACTGCGACTCTGAGGTGTTCCGGCCACTTGACACGTTTAGATCCTGGCGGTAGATACACACCATCTGGCGTCTCATCCTCCATCTCAAATACACAGTCCTCATAACTGGCAAATAGTAAAAAGTTTATTGTATACTTTTTTTTGTTCAAATTTATTTATTCAGGAGGTGCAACAAGATAGTGACTATCCTATTGCAAAGTATTATTAGTTATCTTTAACGTTGGAGGCCTACTACTATAAAATAAGGATGAAAATTGTTTCTCTCAGTACACTACTGCGATTATCCCACCTTATCATATGTGCTGTCTGCATTGCAATGAATCTATATGTTTTCTTGCGAACAACTCATTGTAATATAGGCTGGGCGCATTAGAACATCCTGGACTTCCGGGAAATGTAACCCCAGTTAAAATAAAATCTTTAAAAAAAGATACAGCACGCTCATTAAGAGATGGTTTTCCCTGAGATTATTTAACAAATTATAAAGGGTTTACAGAGAGTTAATAAGTAATGGATCCAGACAAGTCAGACTAAAGTACAGTCCCATTAACATACATTTGCAGCTGCTGGTGAGATGAAATTAATGCAATGAGATGCATGCTTGTAAAAAGACTATTCAGTTAAATTTGAAATGCTGCAATACATAAAGGTGTGAGTGTGTTGGTGGTTCCAGAACAGGACATATACGCATAAGATAGCTGAAACATTTGTTGATGCTGAGGAGGGATCTTGTAATTCTGAGGTCTGTTAAACAGGGAGACAATAAATGACTCACTATCTAGTATCTTTGACTTCCTCTCCTGCGTCCTCTTCATTCTCAGGTAGTGGTGCCATCTGGAGGGTTGGTGTTTTACTGGGACTGACTGTAAAAATTAGATTCAGCATTTTGTCAAAATTAGAGTGTGTAACAATTAGACAAGGGAGTTTCATTTTAATTATTTTATAGCCTGAACAAATCAACCCTTGTTTTTGTCATATTTAACAGAATATTATTACAATAATGTGAAGTATTGAAGCAAACCACAGTAGCAGTACCGCATGGGGCAGTTTTATAAATCAATATGTGATGTGTTTCAGGAAAATGAGTCATAAGTAGCAAAAAATGGATTTGAGATACCATCATATTTGAAAACATGAGATCAAGCCGATTCCAATGATAGTAAACACTAGGACACCTAATAATTATTTCTATATTTTAAGTTTGATATTTTTATTTTTGAAAAAACAGTTTGCAATGTTTTTGGAAGGGTAATTACCAGTAAAGTAAATAAATATACCCCACATGAAGGCCTGGAAAACACAAGGATATATTCAATACAATGTCCTGAACTTTGTTACATGGATTTATATGACTGTAATAGCTAAACCCTAAAATAATTAGATAATTTCAATAAACAGATCTTGTGGAAAAAACACTTTGAAAAATATCAATTTTGCGACTTATGCCTCATTTTACTGGAACACATCACATATGATTTCATTTATGTTGTAATGAGACCAATAACATCAGGTTACCCGGCAACCTGAAGACACTCCCACAGGTAACCATTGTGCAGAAATGCCACTGGACACAAATACCACTTGGAACCATGCTAATATTCTAAACCATTTTTAAACCAATTAAGGGAAAGCATCTTTGATAGACAGTGTCAATAGACTAACCTGTGCTCCTCCCACCTCTCCCTGGCAACAGGCCACGCCCCCTTCCGCCTCGCTTTGGTGTGGTGGGCGTTTTGGCAGGGGCTTCTTTAGGGGGTGATGGCTTCATCTCCTAAACAAATATAACCATAGATCAATAGGCATAAATAACACAGTCAGAAATGATGCAGGCACAATTAATTGAGTAATTGACTATTGAATGTAGGTATATTAACTAACGAGTTGATTGAAGGAGCGTGAACACCGCATGAGTTGTGTAGCAATGAGTGCAATATTAGGGCTCCTGAGGGGGATGTCTAATTTCTCTCGTCGCTACCAAAAAACGGCAATTGTCATTTGTCACTAAGGAAATTCTTTTGTCGTTTGTCGCTATATTTTCGTAAAACAGCAGAATTTTTGTCGTCAAGGTCTTAAGGTCTTGATTTGTCGGGCTAAGAAAGTGTCTTCGTCATTTGTCACTAGTTGCTTTTGAAATTTGTCGAGCTAAGAAAGGGCCGTGTCGATTTGTCGAATTAACCCCTCAAGAGCCCTAATATTCTAAACGAATATATTCTAAACGACTGAAGCCAACAAGTTAGTTAACAAATTTATCATATTAGAGCAGTAATCTTAGTAAAAAAACGAATTGGTTGCCTTGACAACCATACATAAGTCACTAGTGAAATACAGACTATGCATAAATCACTCTAGATCACTTGTTGGTCTATTAGATAAGATGATAATGTAACTTTACTAAGTACCTTCTCCTCGTCATGGTGCATATCTAGCACCCCTGTTTTGGCCATTTTATCGCCCAGATTGAGCACACACATGAGCTCGCGACAGTCGAGGCCCTCTGGTGAGTAAACGCGTACATAGAGCTGCTGGTCAAATACCCGGTCTTCATACACAGTCTCTGCATCCTTCATGGGTGGCTTGATCTGTACCACTTTCTTCACCTCCTCCTCCTTCTGTTATAATAATAATAATGATTTATTTTTATTTTGGCAAGTACGTACATTGAGGCACAAACAAACAAAATATAGGCGGTATGCATCAGACTATAAATCTGGTCTTCCAGCATATGCCTCTCAGCTAGGGGTTTTCTATATATTTCTAGGGGTTTGGGTTTAAATGTTAAATGTGGGGTTAAGGGTATCTACAAGTGTTTTTATAATTAATTTATGTTTTTTCTATTTTTGAAAAGAACCATTGCAATATTTCTGGATGGAAAGTTACTAGTAAAGTAGCTAATTAAATATGCTCTATATGATAACCTTTGAAACACACAGGTATATTTTAAACACTGTCTTGCAATTTGGTAAATGTATTCATGCTACAAACAGCATTAAGCACCCCGAAGATGAAAACATTCCTTGAAAAAGAATCATGTGATTAAAACACATATTCGCCCTATTCCATATAGCTGCTTTATAATACTAGAATAAAAATACTATATATAAATTTATTAGAGTGGGGTGCAATAAAGTATACTTATGGTACGCATACTATAAAAATGTAGTTGTCTAAAAATAGCTCTCCGCGAAGCATGTCAACAAATTCCCACTGAGTGAAAGCTGCACAAACCTCTGTGATCGGTAATCCACCTGTGATTCTGACTGATACTTATTTCATGCTTTTTCAACAATATCTGATGATATATGATCAAATCTTATGCACATAATATTATGATCAAATCTTATGCACATATAATAAATATAGAATGGAACTCGCCATCATAATCGAAAATTTATTGTACTTGATTACAGCATCGTGCTTACACGGACGAATCCCGTCCAATAATTGTTTTATTACTGATGGCTTGTTCCATTATCTCTATATAACTAATGTATAAAATATATGTAAGATATTGTAGCGTACATGTGTGGTTGGGGCTGAGTCGACTTCAGAGACAATTTCTGAATCCTTGATGTCCTTACTCTCGTCCTCATCACTGCTACTGTCAGACGCACTGGAGGGATCATCCTCGTCCTCCTCCTCCTGCAAACAGCAATTCACCTCAGTGTAAGTATGGCTGGTAGATACAGGGTGTAGATTCTTAGGGACTCCTCATATTTAATCATTGGGGGAGGGAGAATTTAAAGACCCTTGAAGATGCTTGGAACTTTGTGCAAAATGACCTACCTACATCATTGTGGATCTGAGTCTGTGCAAGAAAAGGTGCTCCCCCACTTTTAGAGTGTGCAAAAAAGCTGGCCCCACTTTAGAGTCTGTACAAAAAAGGTGCCCTCTACCCCCCCCCCTAGTGGTTACAAATGAACAGTCCCTGAATCACTATAACAACGAATATGCTGTGCTTAATTTAACTTTTCGGCCAATGCATGTTAACATCAAATTCCAAAAAGTGAACAAATTAGAAAATCAATGCTTAACAAAATCCCTTATACATAGAATAGACAACAAACTGTGGCCTATCAAATCATCAGATTGAACGATCAGAATAAAAATACAATACAAATAATATATACTACGCACAGGATTTGCTAGTGGGACCGTGGGGCCCACATCCTCATCTCTCCTTGTTCCCTCTCCCACTATCTTTCACTTTCAAGTTGTCTATATAACTTAGTATCTTCATACCACATATGGAACCCTGTTTAGATGCTTTTTTTAGTCACTGTTCAGTGTTGTGCTGTTGTTGTGTTGCCTGTCCCTGTCCCTGTCCCTCTCCCTGTCCCACTCCCTCTCCCACTCCCTCTCCCGTTCTCTCTTTCATCGTGAGGTAATTAGTGGGCGGGTAAATTTCTGTGTAGGTGGGCCTTGTCCTTGTCTCTGTCCTGTTCCCTCTCCCACTCGTTCTTCCTCTCTCATTCCCTCTCCCTCTCCCATTCCCTCTCCCACGTACTCCCTCTTTCATTTTCAGGTAATTTAAATTAGTGGGCAGAAAAATTTCTGTGTGGGCGTGTAAATCTCTGATTTCAGCCCCCAACGTAGCGGGCAAAGAAAAAAAGTTAATTTCACACACTGTACACAGAGTGCTGAAGACTGAGGCAAAGATTCAACTCTGACGATGCTCCGTTCGGTGGAAATACATCAACTCCCATCCCGTAGTGAAGCAATGATGTGCCCGTCCATGACGTCATGCTTTGGGTGACCCAGAAACCTGGTGTAGGGGCACTGATAGGTTTGTTTTCAGGCAGTGCTGGGAGCCCTGGATGGGGGTGCTCGATGTAAACCCATTTCTAACCCCTTTCCAACCCTAATTTGTTAATGAAACATAGTGGAATGGCTCGGCACCATTTTTGGCAATGTGCACGTGAAATATAATGGTGATCTGGCCAGCGGTTTCAGAGAAGATAGGGGTTTAAGGCTCGAAACCCTTATTTTATTAATAGATCATAGATCCAAAAAGATTTAAAACATATCGATTTTATGAAATAAACACCAAAACCGTAAGAAAGACGATGCAAGTCAGTTTTGCTTGAGTTGTTTATTGTTGTATGACCAACGTTTCAGAGAACATTTCTCCTTCTTCAAAAACATATGCCACCAAACATATGCCACCAACCACTTGATGTGGTCATATGAAAATGTTGTGTAACATGCATAAGCTAACTTGAAGACCTCCCTTCTGTGGAGAAGTCGACTTACGGTGATCAGGAGATCGAAATAAAAGTACTGTAAACGTATTTATTTTCGCGCAGATAAATTTTCGCGCAAGGTAGTCTCACACCTTGTTTACGCATTAATTATTCCTTTTGCGCAGGATTTATTTTTGCGCAGAAAGATGGGTGCTGAAAATAGCGAAAATAAATACTGCGCGAACATTATTACGTTTACAGTATATCAAATCAAATCAAATGTTCCTCGCTTTCTTACCGTGATATTTATATTGGACATGATGTTTGTAATGAAATATACTAGTACACTACCCATCAGGTTGAGTTGAACAGATGTAAGGTTATTTTGTATTCTGACTTGTTCTTTTGTTCTTTTCCCCTTGCTTAACCGTTATGAGCTATGTCACGTCCACTTAGCACCAGCCGAATAGGCTCTACGTGTAGTTTTATTTACAGAATTATTGTATTTATAAGTAAAGAGCAGCCCATGAAAACATCCCTGAGGGATACTGCGTTTTTCTTTATAATTGTATTTGAATATGTCTATTAGCCCAAAATGTAATAAAAAAGAAAAAGAAAAGCTGTGTACTGACCTCTTCCTGGTGCATGGAGGGTGATTCAGTGCCCACGTGCTGCATCTGGGTGGTCACCTCTTCCTCCTCCTCCTCCTCTCCCTCATCCTCAGATGAACTGATGTCCATAGAGTCCAAGTACTCCTGTAGCTGCTCCATCCTACACAATAATCATTGCCACCCTTAGATATGATATAAACTATATAGCCTGATGTCTATAGAGTCCAAGTACTCCTGTAGCTGCTCCATCCTACACAATAATCATTGCCACCCTTAGATATAACATTCAATGCAAGGGGAGAACGAAGCACATAACTTTGACACAAGAAAAGAATTCAGAAAATACTTAAAAAATACCAATGTCTAAACTCTCATTAAATGCCTTAAGAGTTCATATCCGATTTGGAAAATATGTTTTATGAGTTGTATACCGAGGAACTCATATCGCAAAGTGAAGTCAATATATGATATTATGAACAGTTATTATGTACAATTGTAACGATATTTATTGGGCTTCATTTGGTATTTTGTGTCTTACTTTAAGTAATGTAATGTCATACAGAGGCCTGGTATTATTTTAATACACTTTTCTTACTTCTCGAATTGTATGTTATCTCAATATTTATTGACTGAATCTTCTGGAATTATTCATAATTCTAAGGGACTGTTCATAATTAACCACTGGCGGGGGGGGGGGGGGAAGTGTCCTGTGCAAAATTGTATGACCCCCCGCCTTGAAGTCTTGTGCAAAATGTCTTGCCCCCCCCCCTGAAAGTTCGTGCAAAATGTCATGCCGCCTACATCATTGTAGTTCTGAGTCTGTGCAAAAAAGAAATGCCCCACCACACTTTTAAAAGTCTTTGCACAGAAAGGTGCCCTCCCCCTTTCAGTCTTTGCAAAAATAGGTCCCCCCCCCCCCCCACCACACACACACACATACCTTCAGAGTCTAAACAAAAAAGGTGCCCCCTGACAATTCTCCTCTCTCCCCAGTGGTTAAAAATGAACAGTCCCCTAGTTCTATAAATGTGTCAACAGGTCTTACCCTAGGTTTGCTCTCTTCTTAAAGGCATCAATTAGGAACTTCCACCGCCGGCCATGACCTTTGGCTGCTGTGACCTTGGCAAAGAGCTTCTCCCAGTTCATGACTCGCCGCTCTCGAGCAATTCGCTTACTCTGTGGAAAGAACAGTGTTACAATTAGATTTGTTTTCATTCAGTATGTTTATACAGCAACTCAAACGATAATAATCAAGTATGAAGTACATGACAATGAAACATCATTATGACGTAGGCTCACGGGGTTAATTCAACCAGGAATAGCCATGGTTTTCTGCCCACTGCTGTGTCTAACTATTGACTAATGCTACTGCTAGTATTTTCAACTTTATAGGATTTATGCCAATAATATAGGAATATACTATTCGTACAATTTATGTGAGGAACAAATGTGGTAGGGGGTGGGATGAGGAATGGGGTTGGTGAAGTAATGTTGGGGTAGAATGTCATTATGTGTGTTTTGCATCCATAGTGACTGTTCATTTTTGACCACTGGCGGGGAAGAGGAGAATGTTCAGGGGTGAGTCATCTTTCTTTGTGCAGAATCTGAAAGAGGCAGAATCTGAAAGGGGGGGGGGGGGGCTTTTTTTGCACAGACTAAGAACTACAATGATGTTGGGGGGGGGGGGGGGTGAAGGGCATGAAGTTTTGCACACACTTTCAAGTGGGGGAAAGACATTGTGCACAATACTTTAAGTGTGTGTGGGGTGGGTGGGGGGGGGGGGCATACAGTTTTGCAGAAGGATTTTTCACAAACTCTCCCCCACTCGAGTAGTTAATTATGAACAGTTCCTCAGGGTGGATGTCTGCCCATCAATGTGACTACTCACGTGAGCATCAATCATCTCCAGACGTTTAATGGCGATGTTGAGTTGTGTTTTCTTGCCCTCGTAGTCATCGTGTAGTTTCTTGAGCGCTGTTGACTTCTCCTCCCAGGGTGTAGAGTAGAGCCGCACCATCCTGATCAGCTCCCCTACCGGCACATGCATGTCACTGAAACTGTGGGCGATCAGAGCACAAAGGTCAGATTTTTAGAAAATGTACAATTGGCAGCTGTACACATTTAGTAAATTCTGCTAAATTAGGCTGCAATTTGGTCAATACTAGGTAAATTCGAGTATATTCGGCATTTTACTGATATGAGCAATGTGTTTGGTTGGGTTGAACTCTATTTTGAACTTTATTTTCGTCTGAAATTTGGGTTATTTGAAGGGATTGGTAAAAGTGAATTGTACATTGACATTTACATATAGCCTATGGGTGTGCATGTCCAATTTGGTTATACCTATTCATGACCAAGCAGAACTAATTGGAATTTTATAAACAATGTTCAATGTTCAGGAAAAGAACCAAGTGTAGTGCCGGGGTCAAACATATCTTTCCCTATACTACTTACATATATACCGAAGTAAAAGTTTACGAGATATTTTTTGTAAGTGGTTCTCCACTAGATGGGGCTCTGTACCAGTACCAGGAGCTAGTATTTAATACATTTCCCTGTTATACGATTATACCATGCCATTATTATCCACTGTACACACCACTATATATGTCGGACCGAAAGAGTTAGTACTTTCCTCATGCTTCATTAAAAATCAGAGTACTACCGCCCTTGGGACTGAATGATTTTGGTCTCATAGCGAGGTGGTCTCATTAGAGGGACCTAAATCTAATAAGAGGGAACAATTCGGAACTGGGAAAACTTGTCTTAGTAGAGGGGTGGTCTCTATAATGAGATGGTCGTTATATGTGATCTGTTTTAGGACAATAAGTTGCAAGTCGCAAAAAACTCATTTTATTGTAACACATCACATATATGAGGTCCCACTGTAATAATATTAGACGTTAGTCTTTGTTATTTATTCTTCTCCACCAAGGGTGCTATTGCGTGGGTGGGTATGACTCACCTCCTGAACACCTTGGATGTGACGAGAGCAGTCTTGGCCAGTACAGAGGGAGGCAGTGTGTGGCGGAGCAACTCATCCTTCAGATCCAGCATCTAGTAGTGGTAAACATAAGGCACACTTCATTTTTCAGTTCAATATTTTCATTGGCCATACATTTAATAAATTATGCAATACGCATAACCAACTAAGGTGGTTGTTTTCGTGCTTTGCCATATCATCTGAAGTATAAAGTCATAAGTCACAATTATCAATTACTCAGCTGATAACACAACCGCAATAGACATAAATCTTATTGATCAGAAATGAATCAGAGTTAAATAATAAACACAAGTGTTTTATTCATGAAACATATTTGAAAATATTTGAATATACATGCTATATAAGTCAATACAATCTCACACTGCTTGATGCATAAATACCGTCTGAATACCGTACCAAAAATATATGATTTACTTCATATTTTATTTCAATTCCTGTTGAATTAACGTATGGCCAGGATGCCTGCCATCACACCTACACAGTGCTAAAATGTCCTGTACCAACCTCATGTATACCTTTAATGACTCTAATTGCCCTTATGCAATTCATTAATCACAGTATTGTGCAAGTCTACTAAGGAGGATCAAGTAACAGCGGAGTTCATAAGAAATGTATGTTAAGCTTTGAACAAGGGACACATGCATATAACCACTCATGTGGATCTTATACCATAATAAAATCTTTAGTCGGATCTCGGGATTCAAAGCCTCAGGCCTCTATATATATTTCTCCTTTCACAATAGTTATACAATATTCAACATATATTCTAAAGTTATATCAAGATATAACACTGGTGGAGAGACAATCAAGATATAACAGTAGCTACTAGAATGCCTTATGGCCACCTCACACTATATGACTTACGACAGTTGGGGGTTTAAAGACTGAAGCCTGAATTCTGAAGGCTCACACTAGCCGACTTGAGTCATTGAGTCGTTGAGTCGTTACAACGGCAGTTGTAACTGCTAGTGAAGCTTGTTCTTTTTCCTTTTTTTTTGAGCCATTCAACATTTGAATCTGGAGTTTTGTTGGCTAGAACTGCTCCCCAACTTGTTGTAAGTTGTATAGTATGAGGGGCCATTATACTCACCTTGTGTAGAGATGCATGGACTAAAGTTATAATCAAGATAAAACACTGGTGGAGAAACAGATATAACAGTAGCTACTAGAATGCCCTGTACCCACCTCGTGATATAACAGTAGCTACTAGCTAATGCCCTGTACCCACCTCATGTAGAGATGCATGCACTATGGCCATGCATGCGTGCACACCATCACACAGGTTGTCAAACTGGTTAGGCTCTCCTCCCGCTCCCTCCTCATCATCGCCAGTCTGAAGCAAAGTGGCCACAATTTTAACAAAAAAAAAAGCTAATAAAAGCAGGAAAACAGATTTTCCTAACCAGGAACTGTCAAAAAAGCACATTTGCCTTGTTTGAAACAACTATTGTTATAAAAAAAAGTCCTGGAAGGTGGTTTCCTAAAAATACAAAAAAAGTTACCACCCACCCACCCCTACCTAGTTTTCAGCCAGATACATCAGAAACACACCTATTTTGTTTGGCCTGGTTTTCTTGCTGATTATGATGTCTGTTTATTGATTGCTGATTTTGATTATTTGATTGGTAATTGTAAACGTATAACATGATAGTGGATATATTATGTAAATTAGGACAAAATTAGGTCAAAATGTTTGTTAGGATTAGGGATAAACTGAAACAATTAGGACTGTCATGACTTGCGCTGGTGTGTTTTTAACTTTAATGTATTTACCCTTGATATGTACTTTATCAATATGTGATTATGGATTTCTTAGATGTTTAAATATCTGATTCTGATGTTTAAATATCTGATTGTTAAAAAGAAGCTTTGTTAGATCTTATCAGCACTTACTGAGAATATTGTACCTGATACATGTATAATGTAGAAGCTGAATAAAGTTATATGTGAGTTATATTAATTAAACAAAGACCAAACAATAGGTATTGCTTGTGTCTTTTTATGTGATCTCATAAAAAAAATATGTATTAAAATATGAATACCTCAGAGTCTGATCTTTCCCACGAGTCCTCATCGTCCTCCTCTGTGAGGGCCTCCAGATTCAGGCCTGCTGCAAGACAATATGTAAGCATTAGTGGTTATAAATATATTTATTATATACGCGTTGCCGTTGAAACAACGTATTGTGGAGTTGTATACGTTGTGTGCGTATACAACTCCACACTCTGAGTTGTGCCGTATACAACTCCACGCTCTGAGTGGCATCCCGAAGGCGCCTGTGGCAGCGTGAAGGCCCACCTCAGGGGCATCACGCCATTGAACTGATTAGTTGTCAACGCAGACAGAACGGGAGGTAGAACGGTAAAATTAGACCAAAATTAAGGAAATAAACTAAAATACTTTCATCTTATTTAAATTTATCCTTTGTTAAAGCATTACTGTGATTTTAAAACTATTTAAAGCTTTGAAAGGTTTGGAAATTGATTGGAAAATGTGAGCGATTTTCCCCGCAGTCCCGACCAGCTGACAACTAAATGCTCTGTATAGATTGTTGTAACTTCCAACACAGGTAGAGGTGTAATATACCTATCAATCAAGTTAATAAACTAAAATACTTTCATCATTATTGATGTATACCATTTTTCAAACCATTACTTTATTTTAAAAAGATTTAAAGCTGTGAAAGTGTCTAAAATTGATTCGAAACTTGAGCTATTTTTCTCAACTTGGTTTCCCCTCTCAGACATGGTAGAACAGCGTGGTGCATAGTAATAGGCCTAGGTCTATTCACACAAAAAGACATGATCAAGCATCTTATAATGGTAATATTTCTACAAAATATACATTATTTTGTCATATATAAAGCATATATAATAAATCAGATAACTAACTCGTTGGTTAAAGGATTGTGAATATTGCACTCGTTGCTGCGCAACTCGTGCAATATTCACAATCCTTCAACCAACTCGTTAGTTATCCTGTATATATAGGTTAACTAACGAGTTGGTTTTGAAGGAGCGTGAATATTGCAACAAGTGCGATATTCTAAGCGACTGAAACCAACGAGATTTATTATACATGCTTTCAATATTGGCCTTAACAAAATAAAAAAAAAGAAAAAAAAGATCATGAAAATAGAAAAAAAATCCAGTCATAAATTTGAATTTTACCGGTACTCTTAGTAAAAACAAACCAGATTGGTTGCCATGGTAACCCCACGTAAATCACTAGTGAAATATGCACTATGCGTAAATAACTCTAGATCCGGTTGTTTTCAGAGCAATGCGTGTATAATAAAAGTGTGTCACATCAGTAGGAGTAGGCGTCCTAATGAGAATATTATGGTATTGTGCGGTCCTAATAGGACTATAAAGCATTTTGTTGTTTGGAGTGAGAGGCTTTACCTCCATTTAAAGGGACTCTCTCAGCTTAGTGCCTAGGGTGTTCTCATTAATGTGGGTGGTGTGTTACACAATTGCAGCATATCACACACTAGTGTATGTTTAATATAGAGCTAACTCAGACTCATTACTCTTGGGATTATTGCATAACCTGTATGTTTGTATAAGTGGACCGGGGGCTGAGGCAGCATGCTCCGAGTAAATGGTATACAACTTTCCCCTTCAGGGCATGCAAGTTATTTAAACATATTCATCGTCATGTAAAAACTGTCAGGGTGTGTGTGCAAAGTAATTTATAAACAGTTCAACTTGTGAAATGTCTATAGATGTTGATTGCTTACTAAAGAGATGAGTTTCATAGAGTACATTCAAGGAAATCACTTCAATTACGCAGTCAGGTTTGTGAGGATTAAAGCTGCATGCTCAGCTATTATGAATATGAGTAATATGTGATGTGTTTCAGGAAAATGAGTCATAAGTCGCAAAATTTATGTTTTTCAAAGTGTTTTTTTCACAAGATCACACTATTGGAATGTTCTGATTTTTGGGGAGTTGATCACTTATAGCTATACCGATCAATGTATCAAATTCCAGGACAATCTATGTAATATATCCTTTAGTTTTAAAGGTCCTTATATGGACTACATTTGGTTACTTTACTGTTTATTGACCCCCAGAAATATTGCAAACTTTTTTTCAAAAACGAAAATATCAAACTTAAAATCTAGAAATACTTATACGATTATTAGACTGTTTACTATCATTGGAATCAGCTTGATCTCATCTTTTCAAATATAATGGTATCTCAAAATCTATTTTTTGCGAATTATGACTCATTTTCCTGAAACACATCACATATAATCTTACAAAATTCACACATATTATGACTTATAGCGGAACTCCACTACAGGAAAAACGGCGGCGACAAATTTTCTTGTTGCCCACTAACAATACTTCATTTCATGTTTGCAATAAAAACGCAAATGGAGGAGTGTCAGATGTGTTGCCAAAATCTCTGGAAACTGTTGTTTCTGTATGGATAGTTGATGCAACAAATTAGTGGGCGACAACAACATTTATCGGCGCCGTTTTTCTCTCTAGTGGAGTCGCCCTATTATAGGACTGCATTGATCAATACTATATATATAAGAAACTTTATTTCCATTTTGTTATACAGACAGTGATAAAAGCTTTCTACATGGAAATGGGTTTTTGTTCTCTGTCCCAGACAGCTCTTTCAAACAAACCTTCTGTAACTACATCTCGGGCTACATCTCTAACTACACGTTTATAAAAATAAATAAAACAAAATATTATGACTCTTGTACACTGTATAACAGTTCACTCCACTTTTTGGAGGGCTATAAGTGTCCTTGCAGTTTTTAGAGTTTTTGGACCAGGACTTACACAACTGCTTATTGGTTTTCGAGGGCTGTAGCCTCTTGCTCACCTATACACAAATAAATGCATAGTACAGTAAACAATTGACAAATTAAAACAAAAAAAGTACAGGAAACGCCGGAGGAGGAGAAAGGAGGGCGACCCAGGCTTCCTTAAATTTAATCCTCTAACATATATCCTCTTACGAAGCTTTACGAAAGTTCTGAATTCCTTCATGCTATATGATTACAAGAGTTACTCATATTACAACTTATAGGACTGAATTTGTCAATATTCTGCTGCTATTATTTGTTTATACAAGAATTTGAAGTAGAAACAGTTGAGCGAAAACAGCCGCAGGTGAGCGATAATAAGTAAAATCAACATAAGAAAGGATTTGGGCAGGTCCTCCAAATAAAAATAAGGACGTTTTAGAAACCCTGTGGCAAAAACAACTTGACACAAACTTCCCAAATTTCGGTCATATGACTTTTAGATGGGTTGGAAAAGAATGAAAACGTCTGGAAGACCTGGGAGTATCCCAGATGTCTGTTGGCCTTTTTGCGTTCCGATAAATGTAATTTTAGACGAATAGCAGATTGTCCACTTCAATTTAATGGAAAAAAACTTAGACAATATTGTTTTTACCGACGTCAACTGAGAGTACAGCTTTAAATCATATAAGTTGGATGTATATAATATACTGTAAATGTATTAATGTTCGCGCAATATTTATTTTCGCTATTTTAGCGCACCCACCCTTGTGCTTGAAAATAAATCCTGCACGAAAGATATAATTAGTGCACAAAGTGTGAGACTTCCTTGCTGCGAGAATTTAAATCCGCGCGAAAAGGTGTCAAAGTACTTTATCTGATTTATCTGCGCGAAAATAAATACGTTTACAGTGATATGTTAAATTGGTGGGCATTCATTCAGTGTTATAAAGAGTTCACTGAAGGTTATGATGTGACGTAAAGTTAGAAAGAATAGTCATGAACACACATCACAGTTCCTAGCACAACAGTAATTGGTAAACCATGTTCAAATAAATGGGTCAGATTTTCAGAAAATGTACAATTTAACCTCCCCAATCTACTCAAATAACCCAAATTTCAGACGAAAATAAAGTTAAAAATACAGTTCAACCTAACCAAACAGATTGTTAGGATCAATGCAATGCCAAATATACTGGAATTTACCTAATATTGACCAAATTGCAGCCTAATTTAGCAGAATATACTAAATGTATACAGCTGCCAATTGTACATTTTATGAAAATCTTACCCATATAGGCATTGGGTAACAATGTGTACATGTGCTTTAGATTAACACGTTTAATGTTTTAAGGTGTTTGTTTGGTTCGGAAACGCTTAAATGTTGTTTATCAGGTATGGCTGCAATTCCCATGTTTTCGTCAGAAGACCGGATTTTGATTGTAATATGTTATAGATGTCTTCAGTATTCTATAGTTGAATAGATCTATTGTTAAATCTAACATATTACATGATAATACATATTACATGGTAATATGTGTCTGTTGCCCAATGATATTACAAACCAGGACATATGTGATGTGCTACAGAGAAATGAGTCACAAGTCGCGAAAAATGAATGTTGAGGTATCAACATATTCGAAAAGATGAGATCAAGCGGATTCCAATTCAATGATAGTAACAGGGTCAGGGATAATGACATTGTACCTCATCTTGATTAAATACACTTTTTGTTTTGTTCCTTTAGGGCCAATATCATATCTACAGTTATATATAAAAAAAAATACGCCTTGTCCCCCATGGATGTCTGCAGACGTTGTCTACATTTAAAATAAGATAATTAGCACTAAAATACAAGAATCTACTAAAACAATTAAGACTTCAAATTAAGACTTCAAATCAAACACAATAAAGATACCATCGATACCATGCTACTGTTCCAGCTACCAAATTAATCAATGAAATATGTTCCTCAGTATCACATATCCGTGGCTCATCGTTATTGCACAATCGTTGAGTACCTTATCAGATAATTTGGTTTATTGTCTGGCATATCTCTCAGGTTTGTAACAAGATTTTACCGAGAATAACATCATCTTAAGTGTCCAATACAATTCTTCACTCAGAACCAAAACAAAATAATTTAAACTTTATTCTTAGCCCACGCCTTAACTTTCCTAAACGTGGGTCTACCCTTCTCTACTCTGGTCAATTCAGGCAAGCTGTTCCACAGAGCACTTTCCCTTTATAAAATACACTACCTTTCATTCTCTCATGCACTTGACCTCTCACCTCCACCTTATCTTGATTTAATACATGTTATTACATTGTCGTCCTTATCACAATGTCAGGAAGCAACGGTATGTCCAACTTCATGCAATATTGCAGCTAGAGGAACCTTTTAATGAAGGTTCGAGCTAGAGTGAGGAACACATTTCCTACTGAGCATGTCCTCTTATGGGTGAAATCACCAAAATGTGCATAATTTGCCTTCGCCAATTCTCTCAAATAATCAATATTTAAGACTTAAATTAGGTTCAAAATAAAATTAGACATAACCAAACAGATTGCTAGAATCAACACAATACCAAATATGTGACTAGACATACGTAGTATTGACCAAATTGCAGCCTAATTTAGCAGAATTTACTAAATGTAGAGAGCTGCCAATTGTACATTTAATAATTTATGTTGATCATGTTCCCTTATATACTTTCACGTAATGTTCTTTATGTATAAGAAACCTAGACTACTCCTACTATAGCCTACCTAAGAGGAACACTTGGGAATAACCCAATTATGATAAGGGATTTACCGAGTTATAAAGTAACAATGGCAACTAAAGATGATTATGGGAACTTTTTTTTCGTGATAGGTATTGTGAATGTTACATCGTATTTTTTCATGTTTTTTTTTCATATTTAGTATTTTCAAACAGCAAATCTTCTGTAAAACGACAGTCGAGATTATAAACTAGCATGTACAATGTATGATGAAGTTACAATTATCAATTGAAGACATTAACATTAAGATATGGGCTCACGGGTGATAATTAAGTTCAGAATAACCATGGTCTTCCGCCCACTGCCTGGATGTATACCGCGCCAGGAAAACAATGAAATATTATGTGCTATGTATTTCAGTAGACGGCTATACTTATTATTCCATTTGCTCGTTGTGCCATTTATATAATACATACCTCGCGTGTATCGTAAGACATTTTCATGTACGGTACATAAACCTTTGTGGCCTGACAAGATTAGTTTCGTTTAGACCAATTCTCCCAATATAACGTTATTATGGGAAGATTCCTTTGACAAAACTTTATAAAATACATGAACCGGACCAGTGAGCACATTAAGCCAAGTAAATAACCATAACATATCGACATATTTCATTGTCAACTTTCTCTCATGCACTAACGAACATTGGAATGTTAGTGTATGGCTAGTGATGCTTTGTCATTGATCATGTCAGAGGTATTGTATGTATATACTCTATAGGTCCAATCCCTCAGATCAGATAAGAATGGTTTGTCAGTAATTAGACACCTACTTCGCTAATCGGTTTCCTCGCCCAGAACACAGCATTTTAATGTGAATATAATGACATTTTGCGGTCATAATGGAATTATAATGCCACTTTGCGGTTCCAGGCGAGAGGCTTTCCCTTCGTTTGAAGGGACTCTCTCAACTTTGGGCCTAGACTGTATAGCTCTGATCATGTCCAGAATACGGAATTTTAAACAAACTAATTTCTAACTAAATTTCCCTTATGAATAAGGCCCTGAGATTTCTAAATTATGGGAATGTTTTAGGAGAGTACAGGTTTTGATTGCTCTGATATTTTACAAATGTTAGTTGTTATCTACAAATATCAATATTGACATAATATTCTGTTATCAGCTATCTATAGTCTGATAAGACCGACTGGTCAATCGTTATGCCTATGGGTCAGATTTTCAGACAATATACAATTGGCAGCTGTACACATTCAATAAATTCTGCTAAATTAGGCTGTAAATTGGACAATACTAGGTAAATTCGGGTATATTCTAGCAATGAGTTTGGTTAGGTTGAACTGTATTTTGAACTTTATTTTCGTCTGAAATTTGGGTTATTTGAGAGAATTGGTGAAGCTGAATTGTACATTTTCTGGCGAATTCACCCATACACACAACAATGTTATAGGCTATAATATGTATACGGTAAACCACAATAGCCTATACATTTATAACAAAAACTACTCTTTATAGCCTTTCCTCAATAAAACCCTTCACAAAGTGCAGTTCTCGACCCTTCATTTAACACTTAAATGACCATCACCAACATTCTCAAATACAAGTTGATAGCAAACCAAGCACTTGTAAGTTAGCACACCACAATATTTGCTAACACATAAACATAATCAACTTCCTACGGCCGAACTACATTGTCCACCAACCCACTTATAATACCTGAAGGCTGAATAGTAATTGGAGACATAGAATCTTACTATTAATAACTCTTGTAGTCATAAATAGTAGTTAACACCAATCAAAATCTCCCTAGGGTAGAGGACCATTTGTGTTTAATGTTTTAAAATAGGTACAAACCTCGGTCCATGGGGAAAAGCACCGATTTTAAACTCCAGTGAATCAGTAGTACGTAAGCCCAGTGGTAGTGTACGGTGGTTGGGAGGGAGGCCCACTATAGCTAGCTGCGGACGGAGCTCATTGTTTACATGTTGCCATGTTGAAGCTACCTGCCGAAACCCGTCTTCCGGTGGGTGTATGTCGTAATGCTAGCTACTCACAGCTACTGAGTGTTCACTGAGTGAAGGGCACGTTATGGTCCCGTAAGCGCCGTTAGAGGGCGTTAGACGGAAGGTGGCAGCACTGAGGTCAATGAGGTACTTGATGGGAACAATTAAACTGTTTCTTATTATCAAATTTTACTCAAGAAGCATTGTACATTGGACTCATCAATATATGGGGGAAATTGTGAGAAAATGTACAATTCGTCTTCACCATTCCTCTAAAAAATAAACCAGTTTAAGACATAAATCAGGTTCAAAATTCATTTCAACATAGCCAAACAGATTGTTTAAATCAAGGCAATAATGAATATACTCAGATATACTCATATATATTCATTGACCATTTTTCAGGTTAATTTAGCAGAATTTACAAAATGTGTAGAGCTGCTAATTATACATTCTCACAAGATCTGACCCATATAGTCAGTTAGATTGGTGCAAAGAAAATACATGGAATTTGGTGCAGGGTTAGATTTTGGTAGGCTAGTTAAATTGAGAGATAGGCCTATTTTGAGAAAGGATTTTCTTGGCTTCTGCTGCCATGGTAATATTTCTTTCATTAAGATATTGCCGCCATGTCCTAAAAATACTTATTTCTAACAAATAATGTGTAAATACTTTCTCATTATACTGTATTACTGTATACTTGAGATTAAGTGAGTAGGGGAGGCAACTCCATAGGTTAAAGCCGGGTTTTATGTTCAAAAAAGAAATAAATAATGACAATGTTCAGCTTTTAGAATACCCAAGGTGGCTTCCATATTAATTGTTCTGTGTTCCAATATGGCTAATCCACATACCCTTTTGACCCATTTCCTAGTTATCTTAACTGTGCTCTACAAGGAATTCTAAACATTAAAATGGATCTGAGAACCGGATTAAATGTTGTAGTACGCAGATTCTGACACCCTTTTTTTTTTTTTATCCAAGGGACTGTTCATTTTTAACCACTGGTGGGGGAGGGGGGGGGGCGAGACAGGAGAATTTTCAGGGGATACCTTTTTTGTGCAGACTCTGAAGGGGGCCTCATTTTCTGCACTGACTCTGAAGGTTGCGGCTGAGGGGGGGGGGGGGGTCACCTTTAATTGCGCAGACTCTAAATATGGGGGGGGGGGGGGGCGTCCTTTTTTGCACAGACTCTAAACTACAATGATGTAGGGCGTCGTGAATTTTTTCATTAACTTTCTAGGGGGGGGGGGGGGCAAGAATGTGTGAACAAGACATTGATGGGGGTGTCATACGATGCTGCACAAGAACTCTTCGCATTATAAAGAACCTATATGTGTTATAAGAAAATGAGTCACAAGTCGCAAAAAAATGGATTCGAGATACCGTCATATTTGAAAAGATGAGATCAAGCGGATTCTAACGATGGTAAACATTAAGAATATCCAAGATGGTGTTTCTATGTTTTATGTTTGATATCTTTCTGTTTAAAAAAGGTTTGAAAAATTTCTGGGTGGGCAATTACCAGTAAAGTAAGTAGATATACCCCATAGGATGACCTTCAAAACGCCAGGATATATGTTAAGCAACCTCCTGAAATGTGTAGCTTCATTTTATAGCTTCATTCCAGTAAAGAATAAATCACTTTGAAAAATATCATGTTTGCGACTTGTGACTCATTTTCCTGCAACACATCACATATTGCACAATTTTAATCAGAGTTAAGCTTTAGGTACATTTGTGAAGTGGTGCTTTCTGGCTAATGTCCCAAATACGGGTGAAGAGTAGTCGGACACAAATGATAGCCTATGCATGGAGATTATGAGAGGTTATTTCATTGTGGTGCATGCTATTCTACCGTACAAATATATATCCCTTACAGTGTACGATTTGTACCTTTTTTCATTATTTTCAATATGCAATATCTCAGCAGGGAGATTCTTTCGCCTGCACTTCGATTTTTTTAAAACAGATTTTATTTCGTGACATATTTCACACATGTGATAAAATGTTGCTCCATGAAGCCAAGGCTGAAAGGTAGGTCATTGCTGACACCTATTGGATGCTGACCACACTACTGACCACTAAGTCACTTCCACTCTTCCTTTTCTCCTCCTGCACCCTCTCTCTGGTCCACTTCTCCACTGACATGGGACAGTCATGTTCTCCCGTCCTCTTGGACAATTCTTCATCTTCTTGGCCACACACGACTGCTACACTAGCAAGATGGCTCCAAGAAAAGAAAACACCTACACCAAAGCTCGAGGTACTCAAGGAGCAATTCCTAAGGTACAAAATAAGCCCAAACTGACTTCTATACATGCTAAGAAAGCCACGCCATGTGATACTGTCATGGTGGAGGAGGCCCTGGATGATGCTCTGGAGACAGCCACTACGCCCTCAAAGTCCACACCACGCCCTCAAAGTCTGCACCACGCCCTCAAAGTCCGCACCATGCCATCAAAGTCCGCACCATGCCATCAAAGTCCGCACCATGCCCTCAAAGTCCGCACCACGCCATTAAAGTCTGCACCATGCCCTCAAAGTCTGCACCATGCCCTCAAAGTCCGCACCATGCCCTCAAAGTCTGCACCACGCCCTCAAAGTCTGCACCATGCCCTCAAAGTCCACACCACGCCCTCAAAGTCTGCACCACGCCCTCAAAGTACGCACCACGCCATCAAAGTACGCACCATGCCCTCAAAGTACGCACCACGCCCTCAAAGTACGCACCACGCCCTCAAAGTCTGCACCACGCCCTCAAAGTACGCACCAACCATTTAATCAATTAATCAAAACCACTCATAATAATTTTATCTCATCAAATTATATTTTAAACATATCAAATTTCATTGAAATTATTATTGTCCAGCCGACTCTTCCCCTTTGTGTCCAGGGTTCAGCAATAATAGATTTTGTTTTTGTTTTTGCAAATATTTTATTTCCAACATTGACATATATGATGGGCAGGGTAGTCGTACATAAAAGGCAAATTCAGGTAGAAAACGACATGCGATTGGTTTTTTTTAGCACCGTAGAGGTGGGTCCGTTAGTTGTGAAAAATAAAAACGCTAGATGGCGGTAGTGTTGATTCTTTCGGGTAAAAGCTTTCACCGTTTGTCCTCAGGTGGCAGCACCTTTGGAATTTTCGGGCTGATATATAATGGAACGAGCTATCGAGGTTGGGCCTTGCGGAGAAGGCAAGGGTAGACACCAGTTGGAAGCAATTCTAGTTGTTATTTTAGACTGTCGATTTTTTCTTGTATGTCATCTTTAAGCCTTCTCCACATTGCCTTTTTTTCTCTCTAGGCTGAACAGGTTGAAATTGAATAGAGAGTTACATTGCATCTCATTTTGAGCTTGGAAAATACATTTAATACATTTATTTTACCTTGGTCGAACAACCTTTGCCTATGTATTATGGCTTTGACCTGCAGGACAATCCAATTTATAATTTTTACACATTGTTCATCTCCTTCAAAACCAAACATTATATCTTGAAGAACAACTACCATTCTACCTTTGTTCACAGACACTAGGTTTTTACCTCTTTTGTTTGTATTTAACTCAGACAAAATTACCTTACTATGCAATATAACGTAAAACTCCAATGTTTTAATAAGCAATACGATGTAAAACTCTTAAAGTCATCTCTATGTACTTTTTTATTCACGAATTTGATGTATAAATTCATATTTCCCATTCATTTTGGGTATACTGGAAGATCTATTAGTACACTCTCCCGCGCACCGTACCCATGCGATACGGAGTGGCGAGTTTTTTTGTCTTCAGTGTGACGATTTTTGTCTACTGAGCACTGCGAGCGCTACTGGTGAAGTGTGGTGACAAAATTGCCTGAACTTCTGATACGAAAAACGGTGGTTTGAATCACGGAGACGAAATATGATATGCTCCGTATTCGCGCTGCGTTTTTCGTATTGAGTTTTGGATGTGCGATAGGAGGAGTTCATTGGAGGAGGTTAATGGAGGAGTTTCTTGAGGGGGTTACTGGAGACGCCTAGTTCTGAATGATGATATTGTATTCTGTATGTTGACTTCATTGTTGTCTAGAATATGATTTTCTCCTAAATGAAACCGGTGAGACTTAGAGACCTAGATTAGCATCCATAATGTATTTAATATCTTATTGGCCTTATGAAATAACAAAAATGCTAGTCTGCATAAAGTAGACACAGCGGCCCATATATCAATAATAATACAGGGGCATCAATATATAACTGCCACGTCTTTATTCTCTCACATACCTGCATTTATAATGCCCTTCATCCCTTCATAATTATTACTACTTAATTATTCCAACAATAATACTTACCTTATATTATCTCTGGCAATTTAGGTACTGAACACACTATAGCCCCTAGGTTTTGCCTTAGCTTTCAAAGGTGCGAAAATGATACCACAACCCCATGACTGGGTGAGCGAAATGTGTCAAGTGTTAAATGGGCAATATAACAGCTATATTATGGTAGTGTATTCACTAAAGCCCGCTTCTTGCACACATACAAGTTGCCATATCTGACTGCCATATTTGACTATCTGTTGAGCAGATGTCTTCATCAAATTCGGTGGTGTAGTGGAGTACAACCTCGCTTGTGAATCCTAAGGTTGCTAGATCGAACCCAAGCATGGGTAAGTTTTTTTTTCTCTGTTTGGCATCAGTGGTTCTACACTAGTGGCCGTCATGCACTAATGGTTATGCCAGCTTGTCTGGGACTGGCCGGCCGGCCGGGCGTAGGGGGCTTCCTAATCCTTTAGCTTTCCCAGGTTATTATTTACCCGCGCGAATACGCTGAGACGAAAAATTTCGTATCAAATTTCTGTAACATTTTATTACTGAATAAAAATATATATACTACCTCTTGGCCTCACTTCTATGGAGACTAACGTTGGTTTATTATAAACTAATGCTATATAGAAGCACAATACGGAACAACGAGTAAAATTACAATTTTCTTTTGTATTTTCTTCCGCTTGAAATACATAATAACAAATCCTATCGTGTTTACATTCTTTCTCCTAGCATGACGTATCAGAATACTTTACACAGCGAAGAACTCTATGTATACATTTAATGTCTCTAAGGAAAAATAAACATGCATCATCATGAACTTGATGACTTGTATATATGCGTCTGAAAGGACTATGTCTAACACTATGTGATCATTGAAAGAGTTAGAGTGGGGTTAAAGTTATATAATGTGGGTGAGGTATTCTATTTGATATAACGTGTCGATTTGAATTAGTGTTTGAGTTTTCCATCTATAAATATAATCTGGATTTGTACAGGAGAATGATAATATTATCTGCTAAGTTTATATTTGATCCATGATAATTGATGTCTTGATATTTTACATATCTTGATATTTTATATAACTTGACTATTATTAATACTTATATTTTCAACGATGGCAACACAGCAGGAAAACAATCACTTCAGCTAGTTTTGTCTAATTATCCTGTTAAATGTCTGGCAAATAAAACATTTAAGAAAAAAATATCCTTAACAACATAAAAAGTATCCTTACAGTCTAGGTCCAAAGATGGGAGAGTCCCTTCAAACGAAGGGAAAGCCTCTCGCCTCAAACCGCAAAGTGCCATTATAATTCCATTAAGACCGCAAAATGTCATTATATTCCCAGTATGAATCGCAGAGTCTTAGGCGAGGAAACCGATTAGCGAAGTAGGATAACATGAAGGTTTGGACCTAGAGTGCTTAAACCATCAACAATAATATGACTTTCTATATAATCATATATACACATTTAATGTCTCTAAGCTGATTGATATATTACATTGGCTTTAGTGAAACGACATGAAGCATGGGACCTTCAATTGCTAAGCAAGTTTCACTAAATATTACAGATAGTTATTAATGCATTATATGATTGGTCATGCAATAGCTCACCGCCCTGCCGCTCTACACCTATTTACCTCCCAAGAGTTTGTCCAAGTCATTGGCTGTTATAATCCGTACAGGGATTAGTACACCTCCACCTTACGTCTATGAGCTGGAGGCTCGGCTTGTGTAGAAGTGGTCTACAGCATTCACATTTTTTGAGTGTCTAGACCTTGTGGTTGTATGAATACATGTACCAAATTTCAAGACTGCCTATTAATTATATCAGTGCGTTTCTTAGATCATCCCATTGAGTATATTTAGCTACTTTACTGGTAATTATCCACCCAAAATATTGCAAACGTTTTTTTCAAAAATAAATATATCAAACATGAAATATAGAAATACGTCTTAGATGTCCTTAATGTTTACTATCATTAGAATCCGCTTGAACTCATCTTTTCAAATCTGGTGATATCTCAAAATCTATATTTTGCGACTTAATGCGAAACGGATCACAAATGTGATGTGTTTCAGCAAAATTAGCCATTGTGCATCAAATATATCCATGCATTTCTAAGGTCATCCTATAGAGTATATATTGCAAACATTTTTTTTTTTTTTTTTTCAAAAATAAAAATATAAAACATGATATATATATATAGAAGTACGTATTAAATATCCTCGTGTTTACCATCATTGGAATCGGCTTGATCTCATCTTTTCAAATATGATGATGAATATCGATTTTTGTGACTTGTGACTCATTTGCCTAAGACAGATCATGAATATTTACCAATTGATACTTAAAACAATAATTAGGAGAGCGCTGTGAGTATGTACCTGAAGCCAGAAAATAAACTGAGTAACATGAGGCACTTGACATACAGTTTTACTTAAGGGTTCTAGAGTGGAGAGGTTGATGATCATATTACATCATAAAGGAAAGATATGACATGTTTTAGATAATACCAATTTATTTTATAAAAGGCAACGCCCAAAAACATTCATGGTGGATAGTACGTACTTTCATGTAACTGTCAAATATCTATTGGCTTAAAATGAATGATAACAAAAATCATTTATTTATGTTTAAAAAAATCCGACCGTTGTGCAGTATACAAGATACACATAGATTTGTCAATATTTGATTTTATTCCCAAAGTAAGTACAATTTTGAAAAATTGTGTAAAAGAACTGAATGTACACAATTGTATGTTAGACTTGAGCCTAGTAAAACACTCAAGCGTTAACCTGTTGTATCACCACGCTACGTCTAGGCACAATATGCAAGGTAAGGCTCAGACTTTCAGAACATGTACAATTGGCAGCTGTACACATTTAGCAAATTCTACTAAATCAGGCTGCAATTGGGCCAATACTTGCTAAATTTGAGTATATTCGGCATTGCATTGATTCTAGCAATCTGTTTGGTTAGAACTGTATTAATTTTAAACATTATTTTTGTCCGAAATTTGGGTTATTTGAGAGAATTGGTGAAGGTGAATTGTACATTTTCTGGTGACTTCACCCAGGTGTTAAATGGACTGCACTCCTCTGTAAAGGTTGTATTAAACCTGCGTATAATATACCTTAAATATTGGAAACATGGAGAGACAGCCTGACAGCCTGGGCCTAGTCGATCATTCATTCAGCCGGCTCAGGTGGAGTTCTCACCGCTGAGCCATCCGCTATAAGGAGAGCGAGAAATCGGTTTTAATTATAGGGAAAACTGGTACGACTCTAGGCTGTGTTTAAATATGTTGATATTATAATATACTTCTAAACCTTAAAGGATCAACCATAGGAGCAGCGTTTGGTATAATATATTGACACTCTTGTTTCAATCGTTGGAAAATTGGTGGCAATTATCTGATATACTAACCATATCTTAGGAAACCATGATTTAGATTATAGACATTAACTGCCATTTACAATTGGATGGTTTTTTATTTCAAATGGAAACAAAATCAGTGAAAATCAAAGGCAGGAGAATATGTGTAGTGAAATTACTAACGCACCTCTTCATTTAAAGGATTACCCAAACGGATATATTCTTGATATTGGTAGTATGCTACACTTCATTCAAAGGAATTTTCTTTTCAAATGGAAACAAAATCAGTGAAAATCAAAGGCAGGAGAATATATATAGTGAAATTACTCAACTAATACACCTCTTCATTTAAAGGATTACCCAAAAAAGGATCCATTCTTGATATGGAATGTATGCTACACTTCGTTGAAAGGATTACACAAGGGGATCCATTCTCACCGCAGTTGTACACAACTAAATAGAAAACTGTTTACACTCAGCTATAAGGAGAAATAGGATTTGTCCCGCGCGGGACCAGCGACTGCTGTGTTTTTGATCGTGTGTTCTGGCAGGCAGAATTGTTTGTGACTGACTTAGGTCAGACTTTCAGAAAATGTACAATTCGTCTTCACTAATTCTCTCCAATAACCCAAATTTAAGACGAAAATAAAGTTCAAAAGACAATTCAACCTAACCAAACAGATTGCTATAATCAATGCAATACCAAATATACTCGAATTTATCTAGTATTGACCAAATTGCAGCCTTATTTAGCAGAATTTACTAAATGTGTACAGCTGCCAATTGTACATTTTCTGACAATCTGACCCACTTAGGGAAATAAATTATACTCAGGAAACATTCATGCATATAGACGCAGGTGGTGGAAAAGGATAAATATAAAGATCTACCTGTTACCTAGTCTGATACTTTACCCCATCGGGATAACACGTGTATAAGGCCAATATGTGACATTGTGACTTATTTACTTCCCTAGGGGAATCATATAGAGGTCTAACTGCAGTTTGGATTCATAAGGAATCATAGGAGTTTTATGCCACACTAAGGACAGTCGAACTATTTCATATTAATTCTGCATTGAAAACAGTCCTTTGAGCTTCCTTATAAGATCCATGTGTTCTGTATGATATTCCGATTGTATAATATTATCCAAGCTGTTTTAATTCAGCTCTGTTAGCCGGTCCTATACTGTCACACTTCTCTGGGTAGTATACTACCATCTATTGTTTTATAATGTTTTACCAGGCTGTTTAGTTCAGCTACAAACTGCTGGGGTAGTATACTACCATCTATATTACCCATCTTACATTTGGATATCAGAATTCTAGTGCCTTGCGGATACTACTTAGTCTAGGCCCAAAGTTGAGAGAGTCCCTTCAAATGAAGAGAAAGCCTCCCGCCTCAAACCGCAAAGTGCCATAATAATTACATTAAGACCGCAGACTGTCATTATATTCCCTTTGAAACGCCGAGTCCTAGGCCAGGAAACCGATTAGCAAAGTAGGCGTGCAATCACTGACATACCATTATATCTGATCTGAGGGTTTGGACCTAGAGTGTACTGGGGATAAGTTACCCTCGATGCCCTTAATATCCTTAGTGTATCGGAGTTACTTGGTCTCTACTACAACTGCACATGCCAACGGATAACCAGTGCTTTTGTGATACAACTGGAGAAAAATTGCCACTTTTGTCGTCTCAAATACCGATTATATTTACATCAAACAACCAGCATTTATTGTTTGAATCTCATATCATCCAAGAGTGTTTCTTTTGCAAATCGAATCCGCTTAATTGATCTATAAAACTCGGATAACCAGAACAGCATGTGAACATTTTTCATTTTAACATTCATTGGCCAGCATGTAATAAAAAGCAAACAAAACAACTCGTTCAAATATGAATCTAAGCCATAGCCAAGTTACACAGCTCTTGTCTTGACTTCCACATGGTGGCAATAAACGATATAATTATAACCTGCGATGGGAAGGCTACATGCGCTTGATGGCCCTGATATGTATACGTATGTGTGACTGTATTTGAGGATAGACACTAGAGTAAATTTCAAGTCACAGACCTGCATGGACTATTGAATATGGACCTGTGGGACATAGAGTCGCGGGTAAGTATTTATTAAAGATAAAGATAAAGTGGTCTCCACTGGCTGCGGTATGCTCTGCGGTAAGCCTTGCGATGGTTTGTGCTGGTTCTGTAGGTGGTGAGGAATGATGAGATCCTACCTACATGGTCAGTGAACGATGTAGGCAGGACCTCGCCACTCCTCAACAACACAGCACCATCGCTAGGCTTACCGCAGAGCTTACCGCAGAGCTTACCACAGCCAGTGGAGACCACCCTTTAATGAGAATTATGAAACCATAAAGACAATTATGAAAAGATTCAGGCAGTTGTTCTACATGTAGACTGTGGGATACATGTAAAATGTAGTGATATATGACATTAGAGAAATAGATTAGAAGAAGACTTAAAATATAATAACTATTACAGTTGACAGTATTTGTTACATAATATTGGGCAGGTTGTGAGAAAATGTAGAGTTGTCAGCTTTACACATTCAGTTAAATCTGCTCAAATAGTCTATTGATTAATATCTTTCATTGGGGGGGGGGGAGTACTATAGGTAAAAGAGAGCGATGAGTTTATAGCAAACGGCACAATGGAGGGTTCAGACTGATCGAGACCCATCAGAAAACGGGACGAACCCCAAAGGGGTGAGTTCCCGTTTTCTGATCAGTTTGAACCCGAACAGAGTGCCATTTGCTATTTATTACACACTCTATTTGGATGTTAAAAAGTAAATTTGACTTGTTTAGTCTATAGTTTAGCTCAAGGAGGCTTGATTTATCGCAATTTGTAGGCCTAAGTTACGCGGTCAGGACGACATCATTTGTAACAGCTTTGTAGGTCAGGCCTATGCTGCGCCAATGAGATTGCGTCTTTGCCCAAACTGTTCATGTGAACAGTTCGGATCAACCAAACTGCACCCCCAAACTGCACCTTTCTAACTGCTCATGTGTGTAATAAGTGTTTAAAATAAATAAAATAGACTATTCACAAGCTATATTCTTTTACAGATTTCAGGTCTGACAACAGGGTCATGTGAAACCTTGGATGACCTTGACCTAATTCCGCTGGATCACGACTCCCATAATGCATATCGGAGCTCTAATGACATCCTGGGGCTGGAGGTGCCCTCCATGGAGCTTTGGGACGAGAGTTATGGACCCCACGATGGCTTCGGATTCTTCGGGGGAAGAGACAACCAAACAAATAAGAAAAGGTAACACTATTATTGCCCTGCAAGAGTAAATATTTTATTTCTTATCGCGTGATCGCAAGAACGGGAAATATTATTCAAATAGCATCAAAAGCTGCAATAAAGGGGGGTAAACTATATATGGGTGAAGTGGCCAGAAAATGTATAATTCACTTTCACTAATCCCCTCAAATAACCCAAATTTCAGACGAAAATAAAGTTCAAACTACAGTTCAACCTAACCAAACAGATTGCTAGAATCACTACAATGCCAAATATACTCGAAATTACCTAGTATTGACCAAATTGCAGCCCAATTTAGCAGAATGTACTCCATGTTCAATATTCCGTTTACCATAACCAAACAGATATTTTGTATAATCAACGCAATACTAAAATATACTCAGATATACCAAATATTTAAATTTTTCAGCCTAATTTAGTAGATTTTGCTAAATGTGTAGAGCTGCCGATTGTCCATTTTCGGACGATCTGACCCATATTGTCTCTTGTGAAGAAAGAAACCGATAAAATGGATCTAGTTTGTATATCCTTTTCCATTGTGTCTAATAAAACTATGTATTAACACTGAGTGCAAATATCTATTAATCTATTAATCTGAACAGATCTAGTAATATTTGGTTTATCTAGTAGTGCTGTTTTTCAATTTAAATACAATACAGTATACATACATAATGCATTTACACAATCAAAAAAACCCCCAATACAATGAAAGATTAAGAACTCTAAATAATGCATATCAATATTTTATTTTACCGAATAAATAATGAATAATGATAAATAATGAATGGAACTCACTACGTGTATTGAAATGGGAGGAGTCCAATTAAATATTTTCTGAATATTGTTATGTTTGTCATATATTATATTTTTTTCAAATTTAGACCTGATACAGAATTATAGAAAGGAACAAAATTGAATAGTTATGTAGATATGATATGGTTATGTATAATACAGGTGGTAAAGGGGAAAGAGTTTTGAATTTAAAGGAATATTATAAGGTATAATTAACTATTGGGCCTATGTGATGTGTTTCAGGAAAATAAGTCACAATCAAGTAGCAAAATTGATATTTTTCAAAGTGTATTATTCGCAAGATCTGTTTGTGGGAATGTTTTCATTTTTCATGTTTGCAGCTGTTATACATGTAGCCAAATACACGACTGTGGCTTAAATATATCCATGCATTTCTAAGGTCATCCTTTAGAGTATATTTAGCTACTTTACTAGTAATTATCCCAAAAATATTGCAAACCTATTTTTAATTAATACAAATATCAAACTTAACATATAGAAATACTTATTAGATGACCTAATGTTTACTCTCATTTGAATCGGCCTGATCTCATTTTTTTTTTCAAATAATGATATCTCAAAATCCATTCTTTGCAACTTGTGACTCATTTTTCTGTAACCCCGGGGTCTGTAACGCATCACAAGGGTCAGATTTTCAGAAAATGCACATTCGGCAGCTATACAAATTTGCTATACCTTCTGCTAAAATAGACTGAAAGAATACAATTAATAGGTATATCAGAGTGTCTTTGCAATAATATTGATACAAAATCTCTCTTTCATTGTGTTAAACCGTATTTGGAACGTTACATTTCTGTTAAATTTTGGGTCATTTGAGAGGATTGGGGAAGGTGAATTGACATTTTCTGACGATCTCATACTTATAATATAATTATAGGCCTAAGACTCCTGCGCTAATCTTTAATTGATTAATTTATTTAATTAATTTTGTCTTGTATATTTCACACTCCAACAGTCACACCAAAGATGACAGCTCCTCTTCGGGAATACACTGCGACGAAGACCAGGAATTAAGGAAAAGTTCGCACAAAAACGGCCTCGCTTGTCCGGCGCGCATCAAACAAGTGAAAAGTGTGGACGATTACACCCAAAACTCCCCACCAGACGGCAGCACCACTGTTCCCCAACGTCCGCCACGACCAGCACAGACTCAACACCAACGCCGCTACAGAAAACGTACCAAACACGGACGCTACGCCACAGTTGATATTACTTACGCCCCGCCAAAAACTGACACTGAAAAAAGTGAAAAAGTAGTGAGAGATGCGGAAGAGGAAGCTTTTAGTTTCCAGAGACAGACTTTCAAAACACGATCGCTGAACATTATTGTACGCGAAGATGACACGACCGATCGCGGGTCTGTGACGAATTTGTTCGTAGATCGCTGCGAAGGATCAGCTCCTTCTTCTTCGTCTTCAAAGCAGCAGCAGCAGCAGTCTAAAAAGCACACACATAAACATTACTTGGGGGAGGAAAGTGTTTTCCCTTATTCCGGAGGAGGAAAGTTATCTAATAGTTTAAGTTGTGATGATCTCTCGCCCTCTTCTACTCAAAGTAGAAATAGTGCATATAATAATGAACCCGAGGACTATGGATACCAAAACACTAACTTTAAAGGCAAGACTGGTAACTCTAGGCTTAGGTTATTTACTGCCACCGGGTCATTATCACGAGGTAGGATGAATTATTCTCTTGAAATTGTACAGAAGCCTATAGTAGCTTTTATTATACATGAATTGCTCTGAAAACATCGTATCTAGTGTGATTTAGGCATAGTGCGTATTTCACTAGTGATATACGTGGGGTTGTCATGACAACCAATTTGGTTTGTTTACTAAGATTACCAGGAAGATTCAAATTTATGACTCAATTTTTTTTCTATTTTCATGATTGCAAGTATATAATAATAAATCTGTTAACTAACTTGTTGGTTTCAGTCGTTTATAGAATATTGCGCTCGTTGCTACGCAACTTGTGAAATATTCACACTCCTTGAATCAACTCGTTAGTTAACCTGTATTATATTAAACATACATCTGCATAGGGCATTTGCATAGCCACCATTTGGAACCTTGATTCGCATGTAATTATGGGACTAATGGTACAGTGTAAAATCTGTAGAAAGCATGCCATGTTCAGCATGAACTATAATCCAATGATCTAATGTCATATCAATATCCATGTGTTACACATGTTTCCATGGCACAAGTCCCCATCCTTCCCATCATGCATTTGGTTTTCCTAGATTTCATACAAGCTATTCATACAAGCTATGATATTGGTGAAAACATTCTTGCAATTTTCGACAAAAATATTGCTCAATATTTGTACATCAGATTTCAACAGAATCCATCCCAGCATGCACTGCAGTAGACATGCGCAGTGAGACATGCAGTGATAGCATTTGTGATGTGTTTCAGGAAAATGAGTCATAAGTCGCAAAATTGATATTTTCCAAAGTGATATATTCCCAAGTTCTCTTTGTGGGAATGTCCTCATTTTTGGTGTGACTAACGTTGGATGAAGTATGAATGCATGTACCAAATTGCAAGACAGTGTATCAAATATTGTCATGCATTCATAGGGTCATCCCATAGAGTATATTTAGCTATTTTAATACTAACTGTCGACCCAAAAATTTGAAAACATTTTTTCCAGAAATAGAAATATCAAACTTAAAATACAGAAATACGTATTAGATACCCTTAATGTTTATATTCATTGGAATCCCCTTGGTCTCATCTTTTCAAATATGATGATATCACAAAACCCAATTTTTGCGACTTATGACTCATTTTCCTGAAACACATCACATTTAGCGAGACACCTTTTCATGCATTGCGGCGACAATCATGGCATTCCCCATTACCTACTCGAAAGTTCTAAAGCTATATAAGAAGCTTTTTATATTGAAACCAAAGAATCAGCAGTTTTTTTTTGTTTTTCTCAAGGTTTGTATATATATGGGTGAAGTCGCCAGAAAATGTACAATTCAGCTTCACCAATTCTCTGCAATAACCCAAATTTCAGACGAAAATAAAGTTCAAAGCACAGTTCAACCTAACCAAACAGATTGCTAGAATCAATGCAATGCCGAATATACTCGAATTTATCTAGTATTGAAACAGTCATTGATTCACTCATATTGTTTCCCTTCTATTATTGATAATTCATTGTTTTGTTTGCAGCTTCTAGAACTAAAGAAAACTACCAGAGTTGCGCGTCCTTGACAGCATTTGTACCGGATCCTGCCAACACACGTGACTTAAAGACTCTCACTAATGTCAAGGTCATTGCTATCAAGAGTTACTCAGCAGAGCTCGGCCACGAGCTCTCCTTTAAAAAAGGTAGGTACACAGTCCAATATTAGGGAGCTTCTGCATGCAAACCTATCTCAATTACGTAAACGTAGCCGTATCTTTTTTGTGAATTACATCGCATTTTTATGTCTGAAATTGTGAGATGAAACATTTTGCTTGATATTTAACGTTACGTTTTTCCCGCCATGTTTTGATGAACCTCTTTCGTCTGTATATCAGAGATACGGATACGTTTACGTTTACGTATAGGTTAGACTTGCTGAACCTCACTATTATAACATGGAAATACTTTTAGTCATCATCAATGAACCAAACCATCCTCACCCCGATTCTTACTGGATTGACCTGTTCATCTCAAAAGGCACGGCAACTAACCAGAACAAAAACTAAATCCAGAAAGATGTTCAATTTGTAATATTAAATCTTTATTCTACTATAACTATGTACATTCGAGTTATCAAATTAGGTTAGCAAACGATTTAAAAATATCAAAAGCAAAAATAGTCAAACATTTTTAGACAGAAATGATTATACATTTTTGCTATAAATGTTTTTGAATCGAATACCTGGAAATGTCTCTTTTGTGAAAGTGTATTCAAATAGAATTTCTTAAAAGAATTGCTGGCCAAATCCAGGTTTTCTACCATGCAGGGCGGCGTTTCATAAGTAAAAATAGTGCTCGCTCTAGCACCTAACGACAGTCGTTATCAAATAAGGAATGACATAATTATTTTAACATAGTGCGCACAAAGGGCCAAAATTAACTAACGTTGCGTTATTATAACGAACACGAGCTAAATTTATCGCTATCTGACCCATAATTGCGCTACCATAACAAACATTTTTCTTATGAAACACCCTACAGGTTGGTGGAAGGAGGATGACAATTGCACAGCAACAAGTGCAATAATATAAGGGTGAAATCGTCAGAAAATGTACAATTCGTCTTCACCAATTCTCTCAAATAATCAATATTCAAGACTAAAATGAGGTTCAAAATAAAATTGAACATAACCAAACAGGGGGGCGTTTCATAAGTTCGAATAGCGCGCGCTATAGGGCCTAACGACAGTCGTTACCAAACATAGCGCGCGTTAAGGTCCAAAATTGACGTCAATTAACATTGCGTTACTATAACGAACGCACGCTAAATTTATCGCTACCATAACGAACGCGCGCTGCGTTAACTTATGAAACGCCCCCCTGGTTGTTTGAATCAACGCAATACCAAATACACTTAGACATACCTAGCATTGGCCAAATGTCAGCCTAATTTACAGAATTTACTTAATGTGTAGAGCTGCCAATTGTACTTTTTTAGATCTTACCCATAAGTGACTGAAACCAATGAGGCAGTCCATATATTTGTGATGTGTTTTAGGAAAATGGATCACAAATGGATGTTAAGATCTCATCATTATTTGAAAAGATGAGATCAAGCGGATTTTAATGATAGTAAACATATGTAGGCCATCTAAGTAGTATTTCTATATTCTATGTTTGAAATTTTCATGTTTGAAAACAGGTTTGCAATTTTTCTTTATATGACTGACAGGGCCTAGATTCTCCAAAGGTCAGAACATTCCAATGAAGAGATCTTATGAATAAATCACTTTGGAAAATGTTGCGACTTGTGACTCATTTCCTTGTCACAGGTCACATAATTATATGATACTTCTCTTAAGAACAGTTTCATCATTATTCTATTATATCTGATCTTATTAATCAATTTCTATATTATCTTCAAAATAATTGCATGATATATTTGTTAGATTTTAATAGTTTTATGAATTCATAATTGCCTGAAAAGAGAAACAACACCAGGGATGATTCCAAATATGTAAACACTGCAAAATATTGACTTTCAATTTTTCAGGACAAAAGCTAAAACTGAAGTCACACTCAATGGATGGAAACTTTGGTTATGGATGGAAGAAACACTCTCTACTTGGAGGCAAGAAATACGGCTACTTCCCCCTCTCCCATGTCTCTTTCTATGAAAGACCGGAGAAGTAATCAATCAAAAAATCAAAAGAAATATAAAAAGGTAAAAAAAAACATGAAATAGGAAGGCGAAAGTGGATAACAGACAAAGGAAACACTGTACAAATATGATAGAGATGGGTTTATGAAGCATTTGATATCAATAAATCAATCACAACAAGTTGTTTGATCGAATTTGTTTATTGTATTATGTTTTACATCTCAGGTGACAATCGTTGTAATGTTAATGGCTCAATGATACTCAACCTGCCTCAAGCAACTTTATATTATATCAGTAGTTTATAATCCGATCAGCCATTGCATCAATTAACTCTCGATCTTTCTACCTGATGAAATCCTAATACTAATTTGTGATCCGTTTTAGGGAAATAAGTCATAAGTCGCGAAAAATGGATTTTGAGGTCACCATATTTGAAAAGAGGAGATCAAGGTGATTCCAATGATAGTAAACACTAGGGTACCTAATAAGTATTTCTATATTTTAAGTTTGATATTTTTAATTTTTGAAAAAAAGAAGATGTTTTTAATGTTTCTGGATGGGTAATTACCAGTAAAGTAATTATATATACTCAATACGAAGGACTTCAAAACGCAAGGATATATTTAATATAGCCCTGAAATTTGGCGCATGGATTGATATGCCTATAAGTGTCAACCCCTAAAAAAATAGAACATTTCAACAAAGAGAACTTGTGAAAACACACTTTGAAAAATATCAATTTTGCGACTTGTGACTCATTTTCCTGAAACACATCTTATTTATGGAATGGAGAAGACCCACGTGAGACTGTGGGCGTTGAGCTACTCCAGCATAAAGGGGTCAGATTTTCCGAAAATATACAATTCACCTTCACAAATCCTCTCAAATAACCCAAATTTAAGACAAAAATGAGCTCCAAAATGCAGTTTAACATAACAGAACTGATATGGTACTTTAAATCAAGGCGATACCAAATATATACAGATATACCCGATACTCTTCATTTTTTCAGCTTAATTAAAGAGAATTTTCTAAATGTGTAGGGCTGCTAATGGTACATTTTCTGAAAATCTGACCCAAAGACTTGTGAAAGATCTACAAGTTCTGCATGGAAAGCGATGTCCTGCTGCAGGGACCCATATTCCAAGATCGGGTCATCTTTTCCCACTATTTCATCTATGGTACACTCCTTTTTCATCCATACCAAAGGGGACATCACTAGACTTGTAATACAAAATATATCAATTCATATAACGAAATGTAATTTATCAACACCCAGCATCAACATATAAAATAGACTATAGGGACAAGGAGCAAGTCTATTTCCCTATGTGCACAAATATCGTGGCCAATAGTCCAGAATTTTGGAATACAGATTGAGAGAGTTGTGTATGTGATTGTGTATAATTTATCTAGTAATATTTGTGTAAATACAACGGTGAGTTCTTTCTATATCAGTTAGGTCTGGGACAAAATGTGTAACTGCATAATGTCTTCAGTAGAATAAATATATTTAAAATCAAAACAAACAAACTAATAGCACATTGCTAATACTTTATTCGCTCATGGAATCGGGCATTCTCCTAACCATGAGACGCATATTGAGTAGCACAAACAATGTGGTTCCAAACAGAACTCCTGCTCCAGGAACAATGAACGTTGTCACATACGTGCCTGTTGAGACTGCCAGATATTCTGAAATAATAATGGGAACCATTGAAACTATCCAAATATTCTAAGTTTGCATTACCACAAAGAGATCTATATATGGGTCAGTTCATATTGACATTTTAGAGCATAAATAAGTTCACTTAATTTGGCTTTGGAACTGAAACATCTCTGAATTCAAAAAGATTATTTTGGTTAGGAGGAAATGGGTTAAGTTTAATTTTAATGTTTTAATTTGACCTGGTCTGGCAACACTACAGCCACCTACAGCAACACTACAGCCAAGTTCATGGCAGGATAGTTAAACAACGGTGATTCTCTCTGATGTTGATGTGTGGAAGAAGGAATACCATTAGTTCCTGTTAATCTGTTAACATCCCCCTTAAAATTAGGAAAAAAGGAAAGATTTTGTATCTTTTGTTACATTCTTTTTCAACCCATCCAATAATCATTTGACCACAATTTTGTTGGCATTCGTTTTTGCTACAGAGCATCATAAAAGTAACTTAAATTAACTTATTAACATAAAACAGCAAAAGAAAATTGATGAATTCATTCCTACACAACAATTATGAGTAAATTGTGTTGGTAAATCTTGGGCAATAACTTTCTGTGGAAGTCGGGCATAATTATCTATCTATAGGGTCACTAAATGGGTTAAAAGTCACTTTTGAGACTTGTTCATCAGCACAAATGTCCAAATCTTTTAACTATTTTTTAGCCACTCCAAGGTGCAAACTCAGTCCTGGGTCTGAAGTCGATTTCACGGCCAATTTCAGTAGCCCATGACCGAGTGGACCGACAGGCCTAACCACAACTATGTGTGGCATCAGTGAGGCTTCTGACGATGTATAGTCTTGGCAATCTAAGCCCTCCCACACACACACACACACATCAAAATAACAAAAACCCATGTACAGTTTAACTTCTAGAGCTCTGTTCTCTGAAACCTTAGCAATTTGTGGCGAAGTGAAAATTAATTTATATACAGGGAGAATGGAGATCGGTATCACAGCTGTGGGACTGAAGCCAGGACTGAACTTTATTTATTCATAAAGGAATATCAGGAAGATCTCAGCATAGACATAGTACATTGAGAGGGACCATTCCTTTTCAGTACCTCATCATTACAGAAATGTATATGTTTACTGAATGAAAATTGTTTTATATATCGAAAGCTAAGCTAACAACAATCAGTTGCAGTTGCAATATTTTAATAATGTATAATATATAATATAGTTCTTCTATTACTGTTTCATCCTTTTAAAGTATTCACAACTTGTGTTAGCTTAATTCAATTAATTTCCGTTTCCAAGGGAAACGTTTACAAATTTCAGTTACATGTAACCAATGATCAAGTGACAGTAATTGTCATGTATTGTCAATTACATTTTCAGTCTATAAATAACAATTTACAATTTGTCATGTTAAAGTTCAACTTTATGATTGAAAATTGTTATTTTGCTTATAACATTGAAAGTTACATAGTGTTTAATGGCATAAGTAGTAAATGACCAAGCCAGTAGGTCAAAAAACAAAACAAATATTGAATTTCATGTGTAAAACATATCATTCTAACAACAGTAAAAACTATAAGAGTATCTATAGAAGCATGATCTGGAAAAGATTATACTCAGAGGCTATATGAACCTCATAGAGAGACTGATAATACTACATAATCAGGGTCAAGACATCAAATACCAAGTCAAGACTTCATACCTAAGAAAAAATCAAGACTCCATAGCAAAAGCAACATCGAAACAACTATAAAATACGAACACTAGTGATTGAAATATGGACAAATACTTACTATGCATTGACTTTACAATTTATTTATTTATTTTGGGCGGTCTGGAAGACCTCTTGTAGAGGATTATTAATGCCCATTTCCTGTATTTATGTGAAATATGTGCGACAACTTGAACTGTCATATGTATGAACGAATATAATGGAATAAAAATCTTTATATAATATATATATATAAGTATATGTAATACAACATAATTATGTTGAAAAAGTCAGTTGTAATATTACTGTAAATAAGTAAATAAAAGGTCTGTTTAACACAAGAGAGTACTGATGGTCTAGCAGGCCAGATAACCTTACTCACCACCTACTGTTGGTCCAAGAATAGAACCTAATCCTTGGGAAAAACTACCTAAAGCCATTGCACTGGCAATACGAGATCTATCAACAAGGTCTGCAGTTATTGTAGTTGCTTGGATGAGTATGCAACCTGGAAAAATAGGATTAATTATTCTCATCTTCAGAAAATTGAACATATCTGGCAAATGAAAAGAGATCTTTGTCTGGTATATGTGATGTGTTTTAGGGAAATAAGTCACAAGTCGCAAAAATGGTATTTTTCAAAGTGTTATTTTACAACATCACTTTATTGGAATGTTCTGATTTTTGGAGAGTTCATCACTTAGAGTGATATCGATCGATGTATCAAATTTAAGGACACTGTATGTAATACGGTATATTTTTTCGTTTTAAAGGTCCTTATATGGACTACATTTAGTTACTTTACTGTTTATTGCCCCCAAGAAATATTGAAAAAAAATTCTTTCAAAAATGAAAATATCAAACTTAAAATCTAGAAATACTTATTAGATTATTAGACTATTTACTACCATTGGAATCCGCTTGATCTCATCTTTTCAAATATAATGATATCTCAAAATCTATTTTTTGCGACTTATGACTCATTTTCCTGAAACACATCACATATTAATGTAGTTGATTCATGCCATGAAATCGTGTAACAAAGGGCAGTAATTCAGATGTTAGAAACTAATGTGAAGAGTACATGAAAAAAAAAAGTACATGAAAAGGAAAACCAAAATGTATCAATGTTAACTGAAATTCATCTTTTCACTGGTTATGAAACAGATCTATACATTTCCTACCGGAAGTTGATTTTACTATCAAAATTAAAAATATTGACAGGGGTTTCCAAGGTGAATTTGCCAATACAATTGTTGCTACACCATAGATAGCATTTAGTATGACAAATCCTAAGATGCGAAAAGGCCTCATGAATTTCATATCACGAATATTGCCGATCAGCAATGATGTTACAACCTGAAACAACAGAAAACTGCATGTAGACCATTTCATCAATTCAGACCAGGGGTTAAAGCGTAAGCATTCCATAGTAAATGATATAATAGTCAAAAATCACTGATTCAATAAAATAGAGATTTTTCTCGAAAACACTTTGTCCCGTCCGCACCACTTTCTGCTTTAAGCTTTGCCTCTTACTATCTTTGTGGTTGTTTTAGTGGTCTGATCTGAACACATCAAGTATGTACTTACATCAGATGCTACTTACTATCTTTGTGGTTGTTTTAGTGGTCTGATCTGAACACATCAAGTATGTACTTACATCAGATGCCTCTTACTATCTTTGTGGTTGTTTTAGTGGTCTGATCTGAACACATCAAGTATGTACTTACATCAGACGCTACTTACTATCTTTGTGGTTGTTTTAATGGTCTGATCTGAACACATCAAGTATGTACTTACATCAGATGCTACTTACTATCTTTGTGGTTGTTTTAGTGGTCTGATCTGAACACATCAAGTATGTACTTACATCAGATGCCTCTTACTATCTTTGTGGTTGTTTTAGTGGTCTGATCTGAACACATCAAGTATGTACTTACATCAGACGCTACTTACTATCTTTGTGGTTGTTTTAGTGGTCTGATCTGAACACATCAAGTATGTACTTACATCAGATGCTACTTACTATCTTTGTGGTTGTTTTAGTGGTCTGATCTGAACACATCAAGTATGTACTTACATCAGACGCTACTTACTATCTTTGTGGTTGTTTTAGTGCTCTGATCTGAACACATCAAGTATGTACTTACACCAGACGCTACTTACTATCTTTGTGGTTGTTTTAGTGGTCTGATCTGAACACATCAAGTATGTACTTACATCAGATGCCTCTGACTATCTTTGTGGTTGTTTTAGTGGTCTGATCTGAACACATCAAGTATGTACTTACATCAGATGCTACTTACTATCTTTGTGGTTGTTTTAGTGGTCTGATCTGAACACATCAAGTATGTACTTACACCAGACACTACTTACTATCTTTGTGGTTGTTTTAATGGTCTGATCTGAACACATCAAGTATATACTTACATCAGACGCTACTTACTATCTTTGTGGTTGTTTTAATGCTCTGATCTGAACACATCAAGTATGTACTTACATCAGATGCTACTTACTATCTTTGTGGTTGTTTTAGTGGTCTGATCTGAACACATCAAGTATGTACTTACATCAGACGCTACTTACTATCTTTGTGGTTGTTTTAATGCTCTGATCTGAACACATCAAGTATGTACTTACATCAGACGCTACTTACTATCTTTGTGGTTGTTTTAGTGGTCTGATCTGAACACATCAAGTATGTACTTACATCAGACGCTACTTACTATCTTTGTGGTTGTTTTAGTGGTCTGATCTGAACACATCAAGTATGTACTTACATCAGACGCTACTTACTAACTTTGTGGTTGTTTTAGTGGTCTGATCTGAACACATCAAGTATGTACTTACATCAGACGCTACTTACTATCTTTGTGGTTGTTTTAGTGGTCTGATCTGAACACATCAAGTATGTACTTACATCAGACGCTACTTACTATCTTTGTGGTTGTTTTAGTGGTCTGATCTGAACACATCAAGTATGTACTTACATCAGATGCTATTTACTATCTTTGTGGTTGTTTTAGTGGTCTGATCTGAACACATCAAGTATGTACTTACATCAGACGCTACTTACTATCTTTGTGGTTGTTTTAGTGGTCTGATCTGAACACATCAAGTATGTACTTACATCAGACGCTACTTACTATCTTTGTGGTTGTTTTAGTGGTCTGATCTGAACACATCAAGTATGTACTTACATCAGACGCTACTTACTATCTTTGTGGTTGTTTTAGTGCTCTGATCTGAACACATCAAGTATGTACTTACATCAGACGCTACTTACTATCTTTGTGGTTGTTTTAGTGGTCTGATCTGAACACATCAAGTATGTACTTACATCAGATGCTACTTACTATCTTTGTGGTTGTTTTAGTGGTCTGATCTGAACACATCAAGTATGTACTTACATCAGATGCTACTTACTATCTTTGTGGTTGTTTTAGTGGTCTGATCTGAACACATCAAGTATGTACTTACATCAGACGCTACTTACTATCTTTGTGGTTGTTTTAGTGGTCTGATCTGAACACATCAAGTATGTACTTACATCAGATGCCTCTTACTATCTTTGTGGTTGTTTTAGTGGTCTGATCTGAACACATCAAGTATGTACTTACATCAGATGCCTCTTACTATCTTTGTGGTTGTTTTAGTGGTCTGATCTGAACACATCAAGTATGTACTTACATCAGATGCTACTTACTATCTTTGTGGTTGTTTTAGTGGTCTGATCTGAACACATCAAGTATGTACTTACATCAGACGCTACTTACTATCTTTGTGGTTGTTTTAGTGGTCTGATCTGAACACATCAAGTATGTACTTACATCAGATGCTACTTACTATCTTTGTGGTTGTTTTAGTGCTCTGATCTGAACACATCAAGTATGTACTTACATCAGACGCTACTTACTATCTTTGTGGTTGTTTTAATGGTCTGATCTGAACACATCAAGTATGTACTTACATCAGATGCCTCTTACTATCTTTGTGGTTGTTTTAGTGGTCTGATCTGAACACATCAAGTATGTACTTACATCAGATGCTACTTACTATCTTTGTGGTTGTTTTAGTGGTCTGATCTGAACACATCAAGTATGTACTTACATCAGACGCTACTTACTATCTTTGTGGTTGTTTTAGTGGTCTGATCTGAACACATCAAGTATGTACTTACATCAGATGCCTCTTACTATCTTTGTGGTTGTTTTAGTGGTCTGATCTGAACACATCAAGTATGTACTTACATCAGATGCTACTTACTATCTTTGTGGTTGTTTTAGTGGTCTGATCTGAACACATCAAGTATGTACTTACATCAGATGCTACTTACTATCTTTGTGGTTGTTTTAGTGGTCTGATCTGAACACATCAAGTATGTACTTACATCAGACGCTACTTACTATCTTTGTGGTTGTTTTAGTGCTCTGATCTGAACACATCAAGTATGTACTTACATCAGACGCTACTTACTATCTTTGTGGTTGTTTTAGTGCTCTGATCTGAACACATCAAGTATGTACTTACATCAGATGCCTCTTACTATCTTTGTGGTTGTTTTAGTGCTCTGATCTGAACACATCAAGTATGTACTTACATCAGATGCTACTTACTATCTTTGTGGTTGTTTTAGTGGTCTGATCTGAACACATCAAGTATGTACTTACATCAGACGCTACTTACTATCTTTGTGGTTGTTTTAGTGGTCTGATCTGAACACATCAAGTATGTACTTACATCAGACGCTACTTACTATCTTTGTGGTTGTTTTAATGGTCTGATCTGAACACATCAAGTATGAACTTACATCAGACGCTACTTACTATCTTTGTGGTTGTTTTAGTGGTCTGATCTGAACACATCAAGTATGTACTTACATCAGATGCTGCTGTGAGAGAAAGGATGTAGACCAGCTCAGTTTGTGTCATTCCTTGTTCATATGCTAGAGCTGACAGTTGGACCATTACCACCGTATGAATTATACCAAAGAAGAAGAGCAGAATGCAAAGTGTCCATATTGGCCGCTGTTGGAAGAGATCTAACCCAATGTACTTGTTTAATATCCTGCAGAATGTTTTGTGACAAACATTATGCTGCTTCTGCAGCTTCTGTTCGTTAAGATCATCAGTTTGTATCTCAGTCATCTCCGTCATCCGATTTTGTGTCTGTCTTTTAGGTACAGCATTATGGTTTTTAGAGCCTTTGGAAAGAATAAGCTTCAGAATCATTCCCCCTGGAACCATATGCAGGACCAGGGCTGACATTATCAAAAGTTCACCATAAAGGCCTAGAGAGTCGTAGATTGAAGTCATCAATAGAGGCATTATTGTACCACCTACAGTATAAGCCAACACTGAATGAACAGAAGCAGCGCGGGCCCTGTTATTCCCAAACGATCGTTGCAATGTTGATCCTCTGGCAATCAAGTAATTTGCATGTGCAAATCCTTGAATAGAGAAAGTAGCACTGAGTTTATACAGGTGAAATCGTTGGAAAATGTACAATTCGCCTGCACCAATCCTCTCAAATAACACAATAATAATTTAAGCCAAAAATGAGGTTGACAATACAGTTCAACAAAACCAAACAGATTGTTTGAATCAGCCCAATACCAAGTATATTCAGATATGTCTAGTATTGACCATTTTTCAGCTTAATTTAGTAGAATTTACCAAATGGGTAGATTTGCTGATATTTATATATTTTATTTTGTTCGAGAGTATTAACAGGCTATATTATAAAATATAAATTTTGTTTTTTGTTAAACTTTACCTCGTACTACACCAAAGGTTATGTAGACAACTGGTAGAGGTGGGGAGAAAGCAGAAATCAACATTGTTGCACTGACAATGATGCCACCAGAAATCGCAGTTCTGCTTGGACCAAAATAATTTACCAATGCTCCACTAATAGGACCTAAACACATAGAACAAATATGATTAATGGACCTTTTCATAATACATATGTATTGCAAAGTGTTCTAGGGTCTTTCCAACCTGGAATTTTGCCCTACACCCTTTCTGCTAGGGCATTTCCCCCCAAGACATTCCCCCTCCACATGTGACCTATCAGTTAAAAGCTCGAGCATCATGGTATAGTGCATAGTTAGCAATTGGATAGATATTACACAAATAGAAAGGCAAAGCAATGCTGAAACATATTAAAAAGCTGTTTGACATTGATTGCTCTTCCCAATCTGCACTATCAGACCTGAAATAACTAGTTCTCTATGCTTGCAGGCAATCTGTTATATGCCTATAATATAGAAAATTAAATTAACAAGCTAGCAAGACATAAACAAATATCTTTTGCAGAGAACATACTTAAATCTGAATATAAATCTTTGAAAATGTCACATTATGTTAAGTCTATTTCATCTAATTCCCTGTACCTTTGTTGGATCTGGTAGTTATAATTCCCATTATTAGTAGTTGTGTGAGAAGCTAGAGAAGGTTGAAAAGTCATATCATTAACTGAGGTAATGATAACAAAATGTGTATCCAGAAGTATAAATCCGCCAGATCATAGATGGTGTATACGGTATTGCTTGGCTGGTTAGTTTAGTAAGATTATTGAGCTCAGGGTCTATTGCACCGCCCCCCCCCCCCTCCTCCCACACAAAGCTGTTGATTGTTGTGTTGACAAGCGTTGGTCAGCGCTGAGACTGACCAACGGTAGAGGGTTGATTGGTACTTATTTGGCAATGTTCGTGAGCCCCCTAGAAATGGCACGGAAATTGGTAACCTTATTTTTTGTTTCTTTTTTTAAGGTTTCCCCCGCCGAAGGCGGTACGAGCGCCGAAGGCGCTTGTACTGGGAAACCTTATATAGGTTCCAGTTTTTGCCGCCTGTTCTTTGGGCGTCCGCGTAGCCCCCTTATAAGGAAAACCCGACTCCGCCTGTTCCCACCTGAATTTCCGACGCACATATGTACACATCACGGTTATTTTACGCTCCCGCAAATTGATGAAATCCCTATTTCTATTTGAAATACATTGCCAAGATGTTGAAATTCCGAAAGAGCATGCTTTTCTACCCCTATATATTTAATTTTATCAACATTTGTTTTTAAATAAGGAAGATATGAGGGAAACTGCACGGTTACCATTAAACAATAATTTTCGGCCTTTCCCCTGCTGCTAGCCCACGTTGCTGGCCTTGATTCCCCGATCATTTGAGAAAGAAATGAGATTCAAAATACAGCTTAACATAACCAAGCAGATAATTTGTTCAACCAATGCAGCATCAAATATACTCAGATATAGCTAGTGTTTTCCTTCATCAGGGTAAATTAACACGATTTACTAAATGTGAAGAGCCGACAATTGTACATTTTGTGATAACCTGACACATCGCGGAAAGATTACGCTCCTTGAAGTAATACAAAAATGCTATTTCTATTCGAAATACACTGCCAAAGTGTTTAGATTCTGAAAGAGCATGCTTTTCTACCCCCCATGTATTTAATTTTATCAACATCTGTATCTAAATAAGGAAGATATGAAGGAAACTCTATTGTAGTGATGCTGATGCCGGCGACGACGCAATAATGTAGGTCTACTTTGGTCTAATTTGCACGTTAGTAACGCGTCCTTGACAACGCTTTTTCCCGCATGGAGTGGGGAGGGAAGGTGGGATCGAAGTGAGGATGTGGGTGGGCTTGCTGGGGTGTGCTTAGGACATTGCCGCTGATAGAATTAAGGGATTCGGGGGAAACCGAATCACTGATATTGATAGAGAGTGATAATAGCGTAGTTTTACGGGGAAAATACATAGGAAAACACAGATCCCCTTGACAGGCGATAGTATTATACGAGAGACCCGATTAACGGGCATCATTCAAAATGTTCTATGTATAGCTACGCTATGTAAACATAGGCGAATGGATGCCGGCCGTCAAGATCATTGAAACATAGGAGTAGTAATAGATGAGTTGATCCATGTGACATGGATCAACTCATCTATTACTACTCATGGGTAAATAGTGAACCAACCTGCTAGTCTCCTCACACAGCTATCCAGGGCAAAGACTGTGACAATGGCTGCCGGTGCTCCCCCATACTGGTAGAGAAGATGCTGGTAAACAAACGTTGTACTAAGGACAAATCCACACTGGAAACACTCCATTAGTGAAACCAACACCAACAGGATCCATAGCTCTATATCCTTCACCTTGCACACCATCCTGAGCCTGTGTAGTATATAATATCACTCAGCATACATATATGGGTCAGATCATCAGAAATGTACAATTGGCAGCTGTAAACATTTAGTAAATTCTGCTAAATTAGTGGGGTGGGGGGAGTGGGGGGAGTGGGGGGGAGTGGGGGGAGTGGGGGGAGTGGGGGGAGGGGGTCATCACATTAATTCTACCAAAACTCCCCGGTTTTGAGCTTTTCAGGCACATCTTGGTGTTTGTCTTCGCGCTTTATTTTAGGCACTCGATACATTTGTCAATGTCAGCCTTTAGCCTTCTCCATATTCTTCTTCTTTGTTAACCTTTCGAAATGCTTGAGAAAATAAAACAACCATACATCTTGCTCTTAATTCATACATGGGTAATATTTCTTTCAGTACGCCTTTTCTGATCAGCTTCTGCCTATTTATAGGCTATTTTGTTTGGAGTATAATCCAGTTTATAATATGTTTGTTTATGTTCCTCAGGTTAATACTGAAAACAATAGGGGTTGTAAGTGTCATGGCCGCCGTCGCCCGCTTTTACTTTTTTAATCGCGTTATGTATAACTTCCGGGAAAGGAAGTGACGTCACGGCCATAAACAATGCATATATAGCGAAATAACTATCCCCCCTCTCCATTGCCCCAGCAATGTTCCGGAACTTCTGGTCAACATATATGGAATAATTTGACCCTACACTGTCCCGCGCACCGTACCCGCGCGATACGAAATTGGATACGAAATTCTTGTCCCCACTTTTGATACGAAATTTTTCGTCTCAGCGTATTCGCACGGCGTTTTTAATAGCCTGGGAAATAGCCAGGGAAAGCTAAAGGATTAGGATTAGGTCGGCCGGCCAGTGCCAGACAAGCTGGCGTGACCATTAGTGCATGACGGCCACTAGTGTAGAACCACTGATGCCAAACAGAGAAAAAAACCTAACCATGCTTGGGTTCGATCTAGCAACCTTAGGATTCACAAGCGAACTTCAACACCACTACACCACCAAACTTGATGAAGACAGATTTCATAAATGATGCATATATTGCATAGATAGATTGTTATTTGTTTGTGTTAGGTAGAAGGCAGCTTCTATCATGTGTTTGTGTTCTGTTTTTCACACCCCCATGAGTATGGGTGAGCGAAAATCCCATAGGGTGATCTAGAACCCCATTCAAGCAACTAACGTTACTGTTCTAAATTTGATTAGAATTATCATGGCTGACATATTATTCATCAAGAGTAGGTGCAAATATATGTGTGATGAGTTACAGGAAAATTTGTCACAATATAAAAGAAAACTCAAGAATATTGCTTTCAGCTTTAGATAGCTCATAACTCCCTCAAAATGCATCCGATCTGAATATAAAAATTATCCCATGAACCACATGAATGTCAGGAAGACAGCCATGCTGATGCCATGCTAATCGGACGATTAGTTTCTTCGTAATAAATTAATTTCGTCGGCCGCAAGTCGTTCGAATCAATATAAAATGTATTTTATATCATTATTATATATCAATATTTTTCAAAGTAATTTATTCACAAGATCTCTTTGTTGGAATGTTCCTATTCTTGGAGGAGTCATTCCCCTTAGTCATATGAATAGGTGTACCAAATCTTAAGACATTGCATTGAATATAACCTAGTGTTTTTAAGGTTATTGTATAGAGTTACTTTATTAGTAATTGTCCAAGTCTGCAACCTATTACTTTAGACAATGATATAAATGCCTTTATGATTAAATGGTTTTTAACATACATTCGGCTATCGTTAATTACCATTCTATGCGATCTATACACATATGTTTATGTGTACACAATGCTAACAAGGAAATATGGATTCATATTCGCATCTAGTTATATATAGAGAAAGCCTCTATGGGAGGTGTTATTAAAACAATGGCATGCAAGTGTTCAACACCAAACATGAAGTAAAAGTAGCGCTGCTTGTGTGAAAGCCACACGGCCGCTTGACCACAGAAAAGCTACCGCGAATCCAAAACTCAATACGAAAAACGCAGCGCGAAGACAGAGCATATCATATTTTGTCTCCGTGATTCAAATGACCGTTTTTCGTATCAGAAGGTCAGGCAATTTCGTCACCACACTTCACCAGTAGCTTTCGCGGTGCTCTGTAGACAAAAATCGTCACACTGAAGACGAAAAAGCTCGCCGCTCCGTATCGCCCGGGTACGGTGCGCGGGAGAGTGTATATATATATAAGTATCCAGTGGTCGGGACTTAGAATAAATCTTGGAGAAATCTACAAACAGGGAAAACTTTTCGGCACAATGTTTTTTCAATGGGTGCGACATCACTACCTTTCCCGGAAGAAAAGCAGCAAGTGCCCAACAAACATGGTGGTGGCTATTTTGAATTTACATCCGCTATGTCTACAGGATTAATTTCTACCTCATTTTGCTTCCTCTGGATGATTTTTTCACCCCTACTGTCGAGATTTAAAAGGCCACTTTTCGTAGATCCATTCTATAAGTTTCTTCCACATATCCCTGGTTTGATCACATGAGACCAAGAAATGAACTATATATGTTGTCCACCCCAGAGCAAAAATCACATTTATCGTTTTCATTGATCTGATATTGGTGACAGTCTCTGTGATTCTGTCCCTGTGACCCCAGAGCCATTTATTAAAAATGATAATAATACATTTACCAATCTAATATTTTCTAATATTTTCTGAACACCTGATGAAGGGAGTGTTTCCCGAAAGCTTGTGAAGAATAAAATAACAACTACAAAACTCAGGGTTTATTTCCTAATCCTTAACGACCAACATCATTTACCACACCGGCCAACCCGATATACCACGATCTTTTCCCACTCCACTTACTAATATTTTCTAAATTCTAAACGGGCAAATGAACGCGATTTTTAATGCGCAATCATCTCGCCATAGTTCTGTGATGAGAGTGGACGCTTTTTGCACAATAATTATTGCGCAATGATTGTGAGATGGTCACGCTAAGGATATAACGCAATATTGGTGCAATAATCCGCAAATTCTTATGGCGTTTTGAACGGGATATTTGTATACAACAGATTCCTTGTCTCAATAGCACCTGAACTAGATGGAGACTTCACAGCAGTTCCCTTTTCCTGCATATTTCTTCTCAAAGAAGGGTTTGAAGGGTATGAATATTCTCCAAACATTTCGAAGAGAGTTTAGGGCAGTATGCTGCCCTCTCTTTATATGCATCATTTTATTTTCATCAATTCTACCATCCTCCTTGTGGGACAGCATAGCAAGGCTTATCTGATGTGTTTCAGTTGTTTGTGGCTCTGCCTTGACCAAGCCAGTAGGGAAATCTATATGGTCAGTCATTAGGGTGGTTTGATCACAGCATTTTTCAATATCAAACAGGTATATAACGCACATAAACTATACCCGACGGGCACTCAGTGCAATTGAATGTGATAGCACAGCAATCATTTTGTGATTGGCTGCAAACAAGTGAAGTGTGATACTTATAGCTTTGAATCACATTGAAATGGACATGCCATTAGCCATCATTATGTGAAATCCATTGCGTCTATTTCCTCTCATGTTGTTGGTGGCCTCACAATTGTGTTGGATCAAGTTCTTATTCATATTCATTTATGTTCATAGTAAACATGTGTTACTCAACCAATTTTATCTGCAAATAATGTTTTCTTCAAAAGTCAATAATAGGCATATGGGTGTGATATCAATCACGCATATAATGCGCATTCAAAATCGCGCCTAAAAACTCATTATAGTGCAGCCACTACAGCACCTGGCACTGCTTACTCACCTTGCATTCACACTTACTGTCGCACATCTGACACTACACTCTCTGACACCCATACTCACTCTCTGACACCAATTCAAAGAAACCCCCCTACATTTCGAATCTGCACTTACCCTTCCCCATTTTGTGATTTGATTGATGTATTATATATATTTCTAGCTGAAATAGGTCTTTATCCACAAACCTTGCATGGCGAGTATTATTTACAAATATTTTTCAAAATAAGCCATTGTCTCACTCATTCCCATCCGATTTGAATAATTCAAAATGCACCGTAATGCCGATACTCTTGCGGTTCGTTTGGTATATAGTGTAACTTTCTATTCTAAATAGTTCTCCCTCTACGAACGTTACGCAGCAAGTATATATGAGTAATTCTCCCAGTCGGGCATCATTTGGTTTTCAAGCCTAGGGTATCTACAACCTGTATTTAGGATAACCGCACATGATTATAACCATTTTATTTGAATTCCTTGGCAAAAATAAAGGTGTAGGAACCCCGTTTTCAAAGTTCTGATGCCAAAATCTTTGCCGCTATTGTGATAAAAGGGCTTTTTTCAGGCTAGAAAATAGGTAATAGTTAAGGAATTTGAATGTAATGATGCATTTGGAAAATATATTACTTCTGCTAGGAAAAATGGTTTCTACACATGCACACATGTTTGTTATCATGAAAAAACACAATATTTATGTAATCACTAATTTAGATGGATCTCGAGATGGAAAATATGGTTTTGGAATATTTGTGTCGCCGTTATGACATACATTGACTTCCAAACAATAAAATACCTTAAGAGTAAATAAATATATCAAGCTGCATTTATTTTGTTGTGTGGGGAAGATGTATACATATGTATATTTAGATAAAAATAAAAGTTATTAGCCCACAACATCCCTGAACCTTTATAATACCTCACATATAATTCCTTGAACTGGTATGGGAATATTTTATGTTGCGTTACGACATGTGATGTATCTCCAATATTATTTTTAAAAAAACATTTTCAGGAAATTTCGACTTTCCTGGTCGAAAATATAAATATAATCAAATATTGATATTGTTAAATTGGGGAGAGCTTGTGTACTAATGTCGCCGTTACGCCATAGCTTCGCCGTTATATTTACAAATAAAGAGACCCTCCTATTCAAGCAGTGATTTAATAGTAATAAAATGGATATCCTTTTACAAAATGAAGTCAAACTACTCATTAGAACCAGGCCCTCTTTTGCCGGCCAACATACATTCTCTATCTCTGACTTTTCATTTAATTTTACTAGCCGACTTAATGGATAATTTACCTTGTTCAAAATATGGTGCGTTCTAAATTGCGCATATAATGCGCAATAAAAATCGCGTCTAAATACTCATTATTTCATTGTCAGCAGGTGGCGCAACTCGTAACTGGGGTGCATTTACAATTTCTTTTATAATGAAAGTGCAGCTAATACACTTGTGGAGTATTTATACACTATAGATATTCCACATCATGTACATAGGTATCTTATAAGTGACATACCTCAATAGTTTATTTGTTTAATTTAGTTGTTTGATGTGGAAAAATGTTTTGATCAAAATACCCCCCATCATTGCATACTTCATTAGCTGAAATAGACTGGGCCACTCTGATTACAGGTAGAACTGGAATAACCCTTCCGAGCAAAGCGGCTCTCTAACAGGATGGAAATAATGATTAAATAATTCATGTATTACCATGAACTATTAATTATGAGTAATTCCGAATAATATTATTCTACAAATAAAATAAAATAAGGTGAAAATTGTGCATAAAATATCCCGCTCAAATGCTATACTAATTTGCTGATTTTTGCACCAATATTGCGTTATACCCTTAGCGCAACCATCACGCAATCATTGTGCAATAATTATTGCGTGAAAAGCGTCCACTCTCATCACAGAACTATGGCGAGATGATTGCGCATTAAAAATCGCGTAGAATCGCGTTCATTTGCCTGTTGGGTAGAAGTATATGACTTATAACATTCCTATGTACGTTATGTGGAACATCTATAGTGCTTTAGTCCATTTTGGGTAAGATTTTGCGTGCACTTATTATACTACAGACCGCGTTGGTCTAGTGGCGCCACCTGACGTGTTCCATCACGGACTAAAATCAATATACAACTCAGATTTAGCGTTCGAATGGTCTGTATGCCCATAGACGTCCCTCGGCCTTCGGCCTTGGGACGTCTATGGGCGTACAGACCGTTCTCATGCTAAAATCCTCGTTGTCTATTGCTATAATAAATGCCACATAAGTGTATTAACGTCACTTTTATTGTAAAAGAAATTGTAAATGCACGCCAGTTCCCAGAAGCGCCACCTGGTGAAAACAGTACCACCACCTGGTGAGGACAAGTGGCATAATGGTAAGGGCTACAGGTAATGGGCTATTCCCATTATTTCGAACATATATAATAGAGTCGTTTTCTATGTATAGATTAGGCTCTGAGACCAAACAGAAAGAATTATCCCGCCCTACATGAAGTTATTGACCAATAACTAATGATTCAAATTTAAATTTTCCAAGGACTTGTGACTCGTTTTCCTGTAACACATACCATATATGGTCAGTTCCATTTTTTTTGCGTCCATTAGGTTTTTGCATGATATCGTCTGGGATATTGACTTTAGACATGTTTTTTTAGATTCACTGAATCCGACATGAAAAATGCCACAATTCGAACCCTACTTTTGAGGGTCTAACATTGATATTAACAAGTCCAGCCTTTAAAAAACCCTAAAATAGGCCATCATTTTCTCATGAAACATTGACAAAGTTTCATTTCTCTATTAGTTCTTATTATTAACTATTAGTTGATATTTACCTTTGCCAAGATTATTAGTTAAATCATTAATCCGAATAGATCACATATTAGTCTGTTTGTGCAAGAGCTATCCCCGTCCTCTCACAAGTTGGACTTTGATATAATATAGACAATTTAAAGACATTATTATTAGACATCAGTTAGCTCTGTGTGTAGGGGTTTCTTGGACTTGGTATGAGAGAATGAGTATGAGTGTCAGAGAATAGAGTGTCAGATCCGCGACAGTAAGTGTGAATGCTAGGTGAGTGAGCAGTGCCAGGTAGGCCTATTGCGTCCTGTTGTGGTTGCATTATGATGAGTATTTGGACGCGATTTTGAATGCGCATTATATGCGCAAATGAGATCACACCCATATTATTATTCTTTTGAAGAAAACATGTATTTGCAGATACAATTGGTTGAGTAACACATGTTTAATACAAATATAAATGAATATGAATGAGAACCTGGTGCAACACAAGTGTGAGACCACCAACAACATGGGAGGAAATAGACGTGATGGATTTCACATAATGGTTGCTAATTGCATGTCCATTTCACTGTGAATCAAAGCTATAAGTATCACACTACACTAGTTTGCAGTCAATCACAAAATGATCGCATTGCTATCACATTCAATTGCACTCAGCGCCCGTCGGGTTATCATCTGTGAGCCAATATTTCAATGTTAATGTCCTCAATTGATTGTTAGAACTTCATTGTACAATGTACTTGTTTGTTGATAACCCAACTGTCATTATTACAGAAGATGTGCTGTATAAAAATACTAAATTAAAAAAATGTGCATTACTAAGAGATTTTGTAATGCTCAAATATGGTGATGCTCTTCAGATTTTAGATTATTGAATTCAAAATGATAAACTTAGTTCAAACATAATAGCTTACAAACTGTATATATAATTGTTATAACAATATTAAAAATGTCAATGCGTGAGTAACAAAATAAAAATAAAACTTTAAGTAATAAAAAAGGTTTAATTTTGCTTGAACTACGTTCTTTCTGAAGCAGTGTATATGAATATTACCGGCACTACTTTTGTATTATCGTTTTCCCGAGTCGGTTTCCCACCCCTGTGCCCATCGATCTATATGAGTGAAGTCGCCAGAAAATGTACAATTCAGCTTCACCAATTCCCTGAAATCACTTTCACCAATCCTCTCAAATAACCCAAATCTTAGACGAAAATAAAGTTCCAAAGACAGTTCAACCTAAACAAATAGATTGCTAGAATCACTGCAATGCCAAATGTACTCGAATTTTTAATTTAGCAGAATTTACTAAATGTGTACAGCTGCCAATAATAATTATTGTACATTTTCTGAAAATTTGGCCCATATAATTATTATTATATGAGATGTATCATAAATACAGTTCTCTACCGTATAAGAATAGGTGGTCCAAAATAGCACATGTGATTTGGCACGTCACCATATAGGCTGATTTACAAATCTTTTCAAAGTAATACTTGACAATAAACCTTGAGCATATTTACCTGAAATGTTAGTACGTGTGAGTGAACCATGAACGCTACCGCAACTGTTAAACAAATGTTGAGAATTGATGCTTATCTATGCTGCCTTGACTTTGCCCAAAAAAGTACCAGGTCACTGCTATAATTCAATATACGGGTCAGATTTTCCGAAAATGTACAATTGGCAGCTGTACGCATTTTTAGTAAATTCTGCTAAATTAGGCTGCAAGTTGGTCAATACTAGGTAAATTCGAGTATATTCGGCATTGCATTGATTCTAGCAATCTGTTTGCTTAGATTGAACTGTGTTTTGAACTTTATTTTCGTCTGAAATTTGGGTTATTTGAGGGGATTGTTGAAAGTGAATTGTACATTTGCTGGTGACTTCACCCATACTCTGAAGGTTTTATCAATATCTGCGATATACTATATATATTGTATGTATAAAAAGACGGACCTGAAACAGGGTCAGTACCGGAATAAGGTCAATTGCACCATGTCATGCTCCATTTCTGATATTTTTATTTTCTAAATAGAAATGCATCCTAAATGTCTCACAGTAGGCCTATGTTTGTATGTTAGTATATCTGTCTGTATTTGTATTTAAATATTTCATTCCAGTGAACACTATTCTCACTTGTAGTTGTACATCAAGATACAATTACATTTGTCATTGAGGTATAATGTAAAGTATTTAGCCAAACATTATTCAATATTATTATTAATAATAGCCAATATCTGAGAAAAACTTTTATTTTTAAAGAAATACAGAAACAGAGCTGGCGTCTACAACTGAAAGTCAAATAATGTTGTCATATTTTAAAATGTACAATTCGCCTTTACCAATTCTCTCAAATAACCCACATTTAAGACAAAAGTGAGCTTCAAAATGCAGTTTAACATAACAGAACATATACTATTAATCAATGCCATACCAAATATACTCAGATATACCCTGTACTCATCATTTTTCAGCCTAATTTAGGAGAATTTCGTAAATGTGTAAAACTGGCAATTGTACATTTTCTGAAAATCTGACACACGTACTGATTGTAAGAAGTAGAACATTTGAAGCACTAAGATTTGTTAAAGCTGCACTCTAAGTTACCGTCGAAAAGAAGTAAGAATTTCATACTTTTTGTTCCGTTCTTTATCAACATCTTTTTAACACAGCTAAAAGCCATTGGATCAACATTTTAAAGGATATTCTTTGGTTATTTTTGCTACAGGGCTTCACATTTATATTGCAGAGAGCCATTGAAATCCTTGGCAGTATATCATCGCTCATCACCGATCGTCAGAATATCGAAAACTCCTGAATCATAATTTAGAGTACATTTGGTCAGATTTCTTTTTGTCGTAATAGCTGATAAGGCCAATAAAATATGGGTGTGTTTCCAATTTATCTGGCTGAAAAACTAGGTAGGGGGGGTGGTAACATTTTTTTTTAAAATTATTTTCTTTTGGAAACCACCTCCAAGGAACTGAAAAAAATGTCTATTTCATAACAATAGTTGTTTCAAACATGGGAAATGGGCTTTTTGACAGTTTCGGGTTAGGAAAACCTGTTTTCCTGCTTTTATACGCTTTTTTTTGTCAAAAAATCCAAAAAAAGTAAGATATGATGACAAAAAAATCAGGTATAGTGAAATTCTTTTTAGGTAGGGAAAGGTTTTTCTAGGTTGAGGGGGGGGGGGGGGGGGCGGTAAATCGGAAACACACCTATTTTATTTTTTGCCTAATACAGCTTTAAACTGGAATATTGTTCTAGTCTCAAACATACATTGAAGATCTATGGATACACTAGTTAGTGGCCAGTGTGACCTCAATGAGGGACAAGCTGTGTGAACACTGGTGGATTGATTGATGATTCATTGATTAATATTTTTTTAAGGTTTACTCCGGCGAATCCTGATTCAATATGGCGGCTATGCAAATCCCCTACACAACTAGCATAGTGAAGCATACTGGTCTGTTCTTTAAAGATGAATTAAATTCAGCAGCAGAGCAAGAATCAATGCAACATAAATGATGATGTTAAATAAATAAAGACACCACAACCTCAAACTTCAGTTTTTGCAATTTATTCAGGCATATATGGGTACTTTGAGGCACGACGTTTCGACCTGGTGTTGGTGGTCTTCTTCAGGTGGATGTTTCAGTTCAGAATGCTCATAGCTTTTTGGCTTGAAATAAGCATTCCCCAGTGTGCTAGAACTGCACTAAAACCAGCAAAATTCTGAGTAAAAACATCTAACACGCAAATATTGTGGTAGAATATCGGGAAATTTATTTCGCATGAAATTGTGATGGTGTTTGCTTGGATACTGTAGGTATGTTGCTAATACTTTATTTGCTCATGGAATCTGTTGGTCTCCTAACCATGAGTCGCATATTGAGTAGCACAAAAACTGTACTTCCACACAGAAGTCCTGCTCCTGGAACAGTGAACGTTGTCACATACGTTCCTGTTGAAACTGCCAGGTATTCTGAAATAAAAGTGGATACAATTGACTATACCCTGAGATTGCCATGATAAAGTGATATATAGATAGAACCTAATGAGAATGTGATATGAGGGACACTGTTGCACTGTCCAAGATGATTGTTTTTTTCATGGGCCACAAGCCGATAGGCAAATTGGTTATGAAAAGAACTAAACATCGAGGACAGTGTAATAGTGTCCTAATTACCACATTCAAATTTAGGTTCTATATTTAATCCCACGTTGCTATGTATAAGTATATAGCTGTGTTCTGGGTGGAGGAAGAGCATGTGGTACATACACCAGCATGGAGTAATAGTTCTGTTTTTCTGTATTAAACACTTGCCAGGCCTCTCTGGTTTTAGAAAGAGGTTAATGAGTGGTTTGGTGAAAATTAGCTCTGTTTAACCATAGCATTTTGACACTACCCTGCCAGGCTAGAAGGATTGTGGCCCGCGCGAAAACCATTCTCACCAAAAATAAACACAAGCTTACGACTGCCACCCATGCCTCTACAACAGAGAACCTATAGACCTTTTTCGGTGTTGACTAACACACCCTGATTTGTACCGATGTGCGCGCACTGGATAGGCAGAAGGACCTGTTGGGTATATAGGTCAACAGCATGGAGGAATGGCCGAGTATACGAGGCCATCATTACCGTGCACTTTGCTATGGGAAATATGGAAAACGACAAATCTAGACAAAAACTTGAATCGAGGGAAATATAGACAGATCCCTTTTCTAAAACATAAATACTTTTGGGCGCATTTGATTTAAAGAAATGGCTTAGTTTGAAGCCTCCACAGTTATTCATCTCTAGTTGTGCAACAACCCAGTATGGACGCCATCCAAAACAAAGGGGGATACTTAAGTTTGGATGGCTATAACTGTGATTATAAAGGCATGTACCTAAGATTTAATTCCATTGGGTTCCCATGCTCATTCCCAATTTCAAGGAGAAAGGGTTTTCTAAAAGGGGTCCTTTTAGTATGGTAAAATTTCTTTTTTTATAGAAAAAGGTTAGGCCAACTAATCTGAGGGAAAAGTCCTTGAAAAGGAGCCGTTTTTCTCAGTTGGGGAGCAAGCATGGGAACCCACTTTGGTTCTCAGTGCCCCTTGGGGTAGGTAGTGCCTGCCCTGTGACCAATGCAGCCCTGGCCGCATACACACAGTTGCATCTATGCACCTTTACCTAACTCTTACAATCCATTTAAAGGCTATAGTTACGGGTCATTTGAAGTCTCACTGGATTATTAATGAATAGTATATGGTATTGAGTTTTTTGACAGGCCCATAGGCCTATAGTTCCCCGTTTGACCAATTCATATGATAACATTCCCCAACTAACAAGCTACAATACACACATGTAACCCAATAGACAAATAGGTGACTGGGGTGTGTGCTCATTTCCACCTTATTCTGTGCATAAAATGGCCTAAGAAATTTAACTGATTCATTCTTCATATGCTCAACACCCATATGATGCTATATAGCCCCAGAGATATGTCCAGTAGTTGATACAAGGTTCAAAATACATAGAGATGTGCGGGGAAGCCTAACTACAGCATAGACACACATGCAGCCAGTCTTATTTGTATTTCCCTCTTGCTGCCATCATCCGTGCGCATGTCCTCATTAACATTAACGTCAGCGAGGTATCGGTCTATATGTAACCAAACCCCATCAAACTCACTTTTCTCACTTAATTTGATCTTAGCCTCTCTAATTCTTTGACAAATCGAAAGGGAATTGCATCAATAACTACATGTGTGAGTTTAAAAGAAAGTCCCAGTTATGAAGATATTAGTGAAATAACAAAATAAAATTACTCGAAAATAAGACAAATGCAAAAAGGCTGGCTGCTCTGGGAGTCAACCTCACAATGTCCAGTTTTAAAGTCTAATGCCTTAGCCACTAGGCTAGAGGGGAATATAGTAGGCCACATGCATACAAACAGTCACAGGTTTACTTTAGTCCATCATTATCCTCATGACGATTGAGGAGAATGGGGAAACTACATTATCTTTGAATGTCCCTGTGTTAGCCGCAGGCAATCTCTCTAACTAATCATGAAATATATCTTGCATCTGCAATCTCTTTCTATTATATGCACGCTTCCTGGACCAAGTATGAGAAGTTTGGTCCATAAGCTAATGCTATCCTTACATCATGTCAAACAGTGAGCAGTCTTCCAAAAGATATACTCACCACCTAGCATTGGGCCGAGAATAGAACCTAAGCCTTGGAAAAACCCAGTTAAAGCCATTGCACTGGTAACACGAGATCTATCAACAAGGTCTGCAGTAATTGTTGCTGCTTGGACGAGTACAATACCTGAGAAATATGATTTTAGTGAGATGAATGTAGTAAACTGTAAGCTGATGTCATGGAACCTATTCACAAAGAGATGTAACATTGTAGTAATGTTCTTACTAAACTAAGTAAACAGGAGTGAAGAGCAAAATGAAAATGAATAAACATGAACTAAATATTCTGCTATTTGCAGATAGAAACAAAGAAGAATGATATTACCTTTTGTTGATCTTATTAGCGAAATCAAGAACATTGAAAGATATTTCCAAGGTGAGAATGCCAATACAATGATCAACACAGCAGACATAATATTTAGGACAACAAATGCTAATATGCGAAAAGGCCTCATGATCTTCATATCAAGAATAAAGCCAGTGATCAATCGTACTGCAACCTGAAACATAAGAAACATTACACATTCTCTGCTATTATAAACCTTTACCTTACTTTATAAACCTTTACCTCACCTTACATAGATATATCTTTGGTGGATATATTAGAATATATGTTAGAATATAACCTTTTCAGGAGTGAATCAGAAAGTTGTCAAATGTCTCAAGTCAAATTTCATTATTAGAATTTGTTCTTAATTTAATCTAAATAGATGTCTTAAAATAAGACATTGCCTCTATCAAAATGCCTTTAGAAGATTTACGGCTAATTCTGTACTTTATAGTGCTCATAGATAAATGTGCACATCAAGTTTGTACTTACATCAATTGCTGCGGTGACAGACAGGGTGTACACCAGTTCAGATTGTGTCATTCCTTGTTCATATGCTAGGGCTGACAGCTGGATCATGAACACAGCATTAAATAGACCAAATATAAAGAGAAGAATGCAAAGTGTCCATATTGACCTTTGTTTGAAGAGATCAAACCCAATGTACTTGTTTATTTTCTTGCAGAAATGAGTCCTGTTTTTGTAAATAACATCCCCCTCCTTCTGCACTCTCTGCTCCTTTGGATTGTCAAAGTTTTCAGGGGGTTTAGGGGACTTAGAGCCTTTGGAAAGCAGTAGCTTCAGAAGCATTCCTCCTGGAACCATATGCAGGACCAAGGCTGATGCTATCATAAATTCACCATAAAGCCCTAGAGAATCATAGATTGAAGTCAACAATGGAGGCATCATTATGGCACCAAGGTTCTTAGACAACACTCCATAAACAGCAGAAGCCCGAGCTCTGTTATTCCCAAATGAACGTTGCACTGTTGATCCTCTGGCAAGCATGTAATTTGCATTAGCAAAACCTTAAAATAAACGTTCACTGAGTACGCTTTTCCATCCATCTTTAATTCGTCATCATCAAAAACCTCCTAGATAAAAGTAATTTGTTCATATTTATGTATGTTATACTTTACCTCGTACCACACCAAACATTATGTAGACCACTGGTAATGGTGGCGAAAAAGCAGAAATCAGCAATGTTGCACTGATAATTAAACCACCAAAAATGGCAACTCTGCACGGACCAAAATAGTTTACCAATGCTCCAACAATTGGACCTAAAACATACAGAATATAATAAATTACTGAACTTTTTTATCATAAACTGATAATGAAACTGGTGTTGGGGGTTTAAAAAATTTACATCTGTTTGATAATAGTTTAATTTAAAGGGTCTTCCATTAGTATAAGGAATTCATATGGAAAAAACAGTAGAGACCGCATTACAACCATGTAAGTACTGGCACCAAGCTGTACTTAAGAGAGGTTTGGCTCTAAAAAAGTACTGAAACATTACTATACTTAAAAGCCTGTCCCCATTAGGCCGTCTAAAGAGGATTGGATGCTGCAGACTCACTACATGCCAGTTGACATGCATGTAGTCTTTTCCTGCTTATGCCATTCTGGCTGACAAGATTTGTCCAATTGTCTGTCAGGCACCCAGAAAAGCTCCCTTTAGTCTCCCCAGCAGGCTTGTGCCATTGTATTTTGTTGAATGGATCCATGTGCGAAAATAGGACCGTTTTTTAAGAAGCATCCTTATTGGTTGACATTGTCCCCGCTTGTGATGTCCCGCCCATTTGTGACGTCATATGCCGTCTGTGCCATCGTCGATTAGCCAATCAGTTATATGCTTGTCTAGCACTTTGGTATCAAAAATCAATATGGTGGATAATTTGAGCGAAGCGAGGTAAATAAATAGTTTGTTTATTCATTTATTTTACAATATGAGATCATGGGTAAAAAATAGTATGTAACTTGGGTAGTTTCTGACTTACTGTTTATGATGCCCACTGGGTTTTTTTCATCAGTGCTATCACTTGAAGCCTGCGGCTTCCTGTGACATCCCTGGTTGAAAAAAACTTGAGGGCATTGTATACAGTAAGTGAGAAACCAATTTTGTCCATCATAGCATTCATGCTTGTCTGTAACATTTCCCACATTGATTTACTACAGGGTTTATAGCAAATGCTGAATTAATTAGTTCAAAATGTTTAATGATTGGAGTGATAGATAGACAACTGTTAATCAGAGATGGATAAGGGAACAGTTTATTGTCTATAGAATTTAGCATAGATCAAGGGAGGCCAGCAGAGACACTTAGCATAGCGGACCATTTAGACATTTACATTAGTCTATTGCTGACTAGGCCAAGCTACATCACATCATAACAACATCTATAGCCTGTAACCATACTGTTAATTGCTCGGTTAATTGTCTTTGGTCATTTTGAGCAAAAAATTGCTAACATGTTTTGTGAAAAATGGCCTAAAATGTATGTTAATAATTATCAGTTTCCTTTTCTGAAATATTCTCTGAAATTTCCAACAGGACATATCATATATTAATATCCTTACAGATACTATCTTGGCATATTCTTTCTTAAAGGCAAATGCTACTATCTAGTGAGAAATGTCATAACTTTGGTCTTTGAATCTTCAAGTATTTCTGGTCATGACATCAATGGGCCCTTGCGCTCGTTTTTTACATTCTACGGTATTTTTTTAAAAAAAAATTCGTGAATGTTAGTGAATTGGGTACCATTCTGTCAATCATCCTGAGTAGCAAGTTCGTGTGATACATTTTGAGGTGTTGGTTGAGGATTGGTGTGAGGAGTGTGGACACTTATCTGGGAGGATATCTGGTTGCCCATCTCTGTGTGATGTAATTCACACCAACACTACTAACTTTGCACTTATGCAAGGACTGCTTGATTGACAACCTTCTACCATCTCTGCAGTAAATCCCTGAAGGCCAGTGTGACATCCTATTGATTGACATTTGTTGTATTCTATTGGCTATCTTGGTTTGATTGACAAGTTGCCACTTAAGGCCACTGTATAGGTTTTGAAAGGAACCCATTTAGAGAGGACCACCCATGACTGAATCTGAGTGATCTACACCTACTACACCCTTTGGGATTTCTGGGTTTCAAGTCTTGGAGACAGACAAGCTCGGAATTGCAAAGACTTTAAAATGGTCCAAAGTGGATTGCAACAGTATCTAACTCTAGTACATAGAATACCAGAAGTGAGTGGGAGGGGGGCACAACAGCAAATTGTAGTGTTTGTCTTTAAACAAAAATGTATTTTTTCAGGCTGTTAGTTATGGCATAGGCCATAGCAAGTTTTCAAGGCTCGAGTAGGTCTCAGTCTTCCTTTGTGTCCTGAATTGTCACTTTACGGTCTTAAAATTTAAATAGAGTGTGGTAATAATACAGTTGGTACCAATTCAAATCAGATGTGGGTTGGTGATAATAATAATAATGTGATGAGATGGGTAATTATGGAGGTGAAATTGGTCAATTAAATTTCATATAGCTAATGATTAAAGTGATAGATCAAAGACTAGGTTAGCTTGTTTTCTTCTTATATCCTAATAAATTATCCAGTCTTAATTTTATCACTCGTTTCTGGGGAAAGAGGGAGACAATTGGATACAGCCTACAGACTACCGTAAGAGCTCCTTAACTTAGGAGGGTCTTGATTTCTCTTGTCTCTATCAAGAAACAACAATTGTTTTTTGTCACTAAAAAAATTCTCTTGTCGTTTGTCACTTATTATTTTGTAATATGGATGATTTTTGTGTGTAAAGGCTATTAAGTTCTATGTCAATTTGTCAGGCTAAGAAAGTGTGTTTCTCAATTGTCAATGTTCATTTGTTGATTTAAGGCCAGTCAGTCTAGTCAACCCTGCATGCAAGGGAGACCATGGTCAGTGTGAATATGTTATGTAACACAGCTGCTATAGCTTCTACAGTCTGCATCTACTGTAGCTGCCATTGCAGTTATCAGACAGCCGAAAAAGGAATGAAGAAACATGGGATTAGTAATAGTAGTACAAATTTCGAAAAGAGTTTTGAATTTTCTTTTTTTTCTAATTTAAATTTGCATTTCACATCTTAAATATACTGTCCAAAAATGATGAAACATGAGAGACCTCATGACCTCAGGAGACGAAGGAAATACATGACTCCAGACATATGCGCTAGGCTGGTCAAAACGTATATCCTACCAATCCTTGAATTTGCCAACTTTCAACTCCTTAGTGCAGGAAAATGTCTAAAAAATAGAATCCAACGAGTATGGCAGAAAGCTCTTCGTCTTGCTTATGGTGGCGAAACAACAAATGCGGAGTTAGTAGACTTATCAAAAATTCTGCCCCTCGAAAAGAGATTGGAAATTGCCGAGTTAAAACTCCTTTTCAACAGAATAGACAAATATGAATTTCTGGAAAATGACTTGTTCCCTCTTAGAAATAGAGAACCCGGCATGATTAAAATTACACAAGCTAAGAAAAACTGCATGAGAGGCAGTGTTTTATATAAGAGCAAGTTACTATGGAACAACAAACTACCAATGCCTTTAAGACTGCAAAGGGACAAGACCACCTTTGTCAGAGAGTTGATATGTGGAGAAAGTATAACGAAGGATTGTAAATAATGTAGGTAATTACCTGCTTCTACACTATGACCTATACCAATGTGATGTTTTGTGAGCCATGTAATGTAGTTAAACATGATACTGTGACAACAGTCAACATGATTCCGAAGGGATAACTACTAAGATACGAGTTAGTTTAGTTTGAATAATAAGTAAATAGTAATGAGAGTGTTCTTATGGTGTAACGAGTAATTTTACTAGGCAACGTGTGTAAACATCCATGATGGATTTCGCGTCTTTTCTTTCCTATGTAAAATTAAATATTGTATTGGCCTTGAATTGAATAAAAAAAAAAAAAAAAAGAGACATGAAAATTAAAAAAAAATGAGAAGTAAACAAACCTGATAGTCTCATCATAGCACTTTCAATTGCCAAGATTGTGACAATAGCTGCCGGTGCTGCCCCATACTGGTACAGAAGATGCTGGTAGATTAATGTTGCACTTCCATCAAATCCACACTGGAAACTCTCTGTTAGTGCAACCAACACCAACAGGATCCATTGCTCTACATCCTTCACCTTGCCCACCATCCTGTAAATTTGCAGAATGAAATTTACTTCCAATAAATCACTCAGCATATGAAATGTCACTTCTTTCTATACAGAGGGAAGATGTCCATGCTGATGGACAAGTTAAGGATGTGTGTAAACTCTTGGAGGAGGAAGTTTAATGCGTGTTTCATGTGGCTTTCATGCTGGATAGACCAGTTGAATTGTGTGGAGAGGTTTTGTTGATTTCTAATTTGACAGCATTTGCACTCACTTTTGTTAGTTCTATGGGAGGGAGGGTTGGTTGATTCCTACTATTTATAGATCCAAAGTTAGAATAAAAGCCCATAGTTTTATTCATAAATGCTAGGAAAAGATCACACGAAGAAAGGAATGGGCTCTCAGTAGTTTTATTACTTTCCAAGCGGGCTCAATCTGCCCCAACACAAACAAACTTCAAGCTTAATCAGGAAAAGCAAAAGTCTCATCGGGAAGAAATAAGTCTGTTTCACGAAAAAAAAAGAAAAAATGTTCACACTCTTGTCTGTACACCGGTTGGTACTGCACTGTCTGTTTGTGTCTCTCAGTTGCTAGGTGACGCCAGGCACGTCAATTCAGGTGTGGCGGTAGTAAGTCTCTGCATAAATACATACATTCATAAACCATGAATATACACCATAAATGCTAGGAAAAGATCACGCGAAGAAAGGAATGGGCTCTCAGTAGTTTTATTACTTCCAAGCGGGCTCAATCTGCCAAAACCCAAGGAAAGAAATATAATAAATCATATTATTAGAAGGTTGAGAGTTTCCCGGCTACCTTTCGGTCCAATTCGAGTTTATAATCAGTCGGAGTATTTAGGTAGATCAACACTGCAAGGCTTTGCCAATCCCCCGCCAGCTTGATATCGGTGAGATTTAAACCACACATATGCAAATAGGTTGCAGAGCCTCTTCTCAAACTTTGTAATCCTATATCCTTCCTGATATTACACTTCCCCGCCCAAAACTTTAGCTTCTTGAGGGCGTAATCATAATGTACCGAAGTACCACCAGAGAAAGATATCAGAGGAGCTTCATTTGCAGCAGGTGACGTTTCCAACCAGCCTTTCAACTGGGTTGCTAAGCACAAATCGTTGTGGGAATAAGACACTGGGATCTCCAGCACACGTGCCCTAAACTGGTTGGTCTTAGAGCTCGAGACTCTTAGTAAGGAGCCCCACTCAAACCAAGTGATGTCTGATCGGCGAAGTAGATGATCGTTATAAGTGCCGGCAAACACATGACACTTCCTGAGAAGGGTGCGAAAACACAATAACAGGCCTAGCCAGCACGCCAACTCTTTATGTGAACTGACGTCCACCACCCAAAAGATTTTCACCAGATCCTCCAGAAACAAAGGATCCTTCTGAGATTTGCTGTCGCCCAGTAGTCGTTTCAACCCTCTCAAGGTTAGCTTTACCCTGAAATCTGATCGAAGATCCGGGGAACCATCTAGTTTTGCCAAGTGATTCAGTGCCGAAGTGTAATTCTCAAGAGACGTGTAAGACAAGGTCTCCGAAGCCCAGACTAAAAACCTGCAGACGTTCTCTGACACAACTGGATAAGGTTGAATTTTCGCCTGGCCGCAGAAGAGGTGGTACTTGCGCCACTGTGATGCCCTTACTGCTTGAGAACTGTCGGCTAAGGCACTCTGCTGTATTAAGGAGACCTTTTCATCCAAGGAGTGTAGGTCGACAAAGATAGGATCTAGGTAGCAATTTCTCTGGACACATTGCCAAAAAATAGTTCTTATCACATTAGCACATGTTTCATCAGGCGCCCTCTGTCTGGTCAGACATTGAATCAACTTCTTATCCGAGCACAAGATACATATACCCACATTCGAGTAGAAACCCAGCCAATGAAACAACACTATTGACAAGGCTACTAAGGATTTGAAGAGATGACTGTTCTCCACCGGCCGATTGATGAATATGCCTGACATGTTCTCCTGATGAACACACGATATGAGCTCCTCACTTGAGGCTTCACCCATACGAAATGCTCCTAAGTAGGTCAGGTCTCTGTAGTAAGCTAAGAACTCATCCGCCCTCGGATAAATGCCCTCGTCAACCTCCGATGTCAATGTCAGGTCTCTAATACCGTTGAAGTCAGTCAAAGCAGCCTTCCACCACTCTAAATCGTTGTGGAAACCTCTATTGAGATGTACTCTGCGTTGTGATGCTAAAGGCTTGAGTAAGTCCAGAACGTGGTGACAGTACAATCTACCCCCTTTGATGACCTTACTGCAGTGATTCAAAAGGCCTGCTAGCCTCCTAATCTGACGACGTAAGCCAAAACCTTTCCCTGAAAAGAAGGCCAGTTCATGTTGTAATTTCACACCCTTATCTTTCGGTAAGCTCAAAGACATAGATGCGCTGTCAATATAGATACCTAAATATCTGTTACGTTGTGATGGGTGGGTAAGCTTCTCCCAGCTCTCCCTACATATGAATAAAAAATTGTTGGGCTTTCACACATTTCTCATACGTCTCTTCGCAGACGAGGAAGTCGTCCAAGTAAGAGTAACATAGATAACCCTGCCGACGCATCATACGTGATACAGCATCGGTAATGCGTGAGAAACAATATGGGGCCGTGCGTGAGCCAAAACATATGAAGTTGTCCACCAGGTAGCTTTCCTCCGCTCCCACTCTCCATTGTAGACCAAAGAAGGCATGATTTGAAGGATGTATCAGTACTGAACGGTAGGCTGATTTTAGGTCCACTGTACACATATACATGTTGCGTTGTAGACCATTCATGATCCTATCTAATGTCACAAAAGAGAAGGCGGAACACACATCATCAACATGGTTGTTAATCGAAACACCAATGGGGCGCCGACAGTCCGTGATCGGTCTTATCCCACCACTAGCCTTTTCAATAACGCCCATGGCGTGAATACAAGTAGGGCAATCGGAGGAGACAGATAACTTGCCCATCTCCAACTCCTTTCTGATAAGTTTGTCTAACTTAGGTCTATTCTTAATCGTGTAACAAGATGAATAGTTCTTAACTTCGTAAGGGGAGACATGACAATCTCGATCAACTAGACGGAAACCATTATAAACACCGTCAAGCAACCAATGAGCATCATCATCAAGGCGGTTCCCTACAGTCAGCCATTTGGCCCAGCCGGCCGGTTTAAATTGCCTCATTACTCCTTCAACTATGCCGTGAGCCGGAACATTAACACATAAATCATACAGTTCGGCTAGACAATTACTAGAAATTACCTCTTCAGATGAATAGGAAGGCAATCCCATGAATAAATGGCTGTTTTCAGTTGTCAAAGGACTCAAAGGCTGACTGGGTCCGCCATTTTGGCATCATTTACGACCTCCACTTCCGGAGACTTCCCCCTGCTCACCACTTCCGGTGGCAACATCCGGTGAGGAGGCGGCATGTTCTCACAACCAATTCAGCTGGATGTCACAGGTCTTAGAACGGTGTGCCCCCTTGCATAATCCACAGATACCATGTCGGAACCTGCAGTTAAAACAATCACGGCCATCGTTCCACTTCCAACATGCGTCTGGGACCCATTTGTTGCGGAAATCATAGTGTGGGGAAAGCGGACCGGTCTTCTCCTTATCCTTCCCCCAACCTCCGCCATTTTGGTAGCTATATCCTCGGTTGCGGTATCCATAGCTCTGATAATTGGCACTGCGCATGTTCTCCGCACACAAGTGAATGCAGTCGCTTTCTACATCCACAGAAGGCCAATCATCAATGACACCATTGAGCACTTTAGTTGTTACTTCTCTTTCGTACTCTAAAATGGCCGAGTCCAAGTACCTTTCACGAGCGGCCTTACAAGAGATATAGCGTAAGTGGGCCACATATCCCTCCACTGGCTCACCCCCATCCATCATATCCTGTAACACTCATATGCATCCATGGATCATGTAGCGATAGGACAAATCATGATAAGACTTGGCATCATTCACATATAACTCAGGACGATAATTACCTGGAACTAAGGCTGCTGCTCTATTGGATATACGTCCCTGTGTGCCTGGAGAGTTACACTGACCCTTGGCTCCTTGTCCGCCGCCACCACCGCTACCCCCGGTAAGTGTTGGGTCTTTCAATTTCTGTTCAGCTGCGTTAATAATCCAACAAATATCCAACAACTGTGTTTTCTTCAAGGCATCAGCTTTCTTAGTAATAACACCCTCCACAAAAGTCAGATATTCCGGAGTATCTCAATCTGGTATCTCAGTAGCTTTTGACGTCTGCCAAGGAGGCTAATTCCGCCTTCTCCATAACGGTTGCAGTTCTCACAGTTACAGGTGTATTCGAAGCTTCGGTCTTCACAGTTACCACAGGTTTAGACTTTGATTTCTTAGTCTTCCCTTTTGGCTTAGCCGGTACAGATCCCTTCTTCTTCTTACTTCTTACAGCTTGGTCGATAGTGCTGTTTGAAGCAGCCCCTACAGAAAATTTCTTGGGGCATCAGAGCGGCTATTATACGATTTCTGGACGAGAAAAATTTTCACACTCTTGTCTGTACACCGGTTGGTACTGCACTGTCTGTTTGTGTCTCTCAGTTGCTAGGTGACGCCAGGCACGTCAATTCAGGTGTGGCGGTAGTAAGTCTCTGCATTTATACATACATTCATAAACCATGAATATACACCATATAGATTGACTTGAGTTGTGTGTGGAAATACTCTTTGAAGATCCTCAAGAATATATTTATGTTTGCTCAAGATTTTTTCTTTGACCCATGTTGGTCTAACACAATTTCATATTGTCATAGCTTTATTTATGTGAATAGTTTTCTTCATTTGTTTTACTCACTCCTGAAGAAGGGCAAGTCGCCCGAAAGCTAGAGATATTTAATAAAACAACAAGATCAAGTTTATTATGCTCTCCCTATTACCACATCATTTTATCAAGCCAGCCTACCCGATATACGGCAAGCCTCTCTTCCTCTACTTCATTTGTTTTAATCGGCGGAAAATTAAAAACAAAAATGAGTAGGTATGTTTACATCTAGAGCATTTAGATTCACCTTATATTACTCCAATGATTCTACTTTTTTAAAAACGAATCTTGTGCAGTGTATTATCGATGCAAGGGAAAGTGAAAAATGATCTCTCAGGCATTGAAGTGAACCACTCCCTGACCATTCCCAGCTGTTGATTTAATTAGACCATCCATGGAGCCTCCTGTGATGTGCTTAATTGGCGTGTGGCTGTGCTTAATTGGTGTGTGTTAAAATAGATAAAAACACGGTTCTGAACGTGAACATTGAAGGGATGATAGGAGATAAGGCCCTCGACGGCCTAAAGGTCTACCTTGTCTCGGGCCTTATATCCTATAATCCCTTCTCCACTTATCATACCATGCTTTATCCATTACATAAACAACTACAGTGTTCCAGTTAGAGATTCAAATAAATCCAGTCTATAAGTGATAATATGAGAACATTTGGTCAGATTTGCGTTGTCCTGATAGCTGAGAATGCAGTATTAATACAACCTTCATGTATCATTACTGTAATCAATCATTCTAATGAGTTGTAGAGTTACTTACCCTCTCAAGTATTACCTGTGGAATACATTCATGTGTACACAAATATCAAGCAGCAAGCCCTCATTAATGTATATAACAGATGGAAACCGAACTGGGCCATAACCTACATACCATGATTAATGTATCGCCAGATATATAACAGATGGAAGCCTGACTGGGCGATAACCTACATACCTACAAATATTCAGTATACATCAATCCTCATTGCGGGGCCATTTTTTGCTTTTTTTAAATTCTTTTTTTCAAGAAAACTTACTCCTTGAGCAGTCAACATCTATATGCCGTCCACAACAGTATAATGTACTTAGTAACGACCTCTAATTTTCGCAACTTTAGTAAATCACCTTGACAAGGTTTATCCCATGTGGAGTGTGTCAGGGGAGGGGAGAGAAGGGGGTCTATTCTTTTAAGCCTAGGCCTAGGATAGAAACGGAATTGGAGGGGTCGACCGTTCTTTCCTTGGTGATAGCCAAATTCTTGTTAATGTAATATTTTGTTAGGAATGTGAGAATACATTGCACAGATCTATAGCTATTTATAGGAAACATGGTGTAGATCTATAGATACAGGTGTCACGCCTTGCACTCAGCTGCACCTCTTTTACTTCAGTGTTACGGAGGGGCAGTGTCGTGAAGATTTGGTGACATGATGAGAGATATATAATAATGTTGATTGTCTTTATTGCTATTATCATTTTATATTTTGCTAAAACATTATATCACATCGATCTTATTATCAGTGTAGATATCCTATACAGGTCAGATTGTCAGAAAATGTACAATTGCAGCTGTATCCATTTAGTAAATTCTGCTAAATTCTGTTGCAATTTGGTCAATACTAGATAAATTCAAGTATATTTGGCATTGCATTGATTCTAGTAATATGTTAAGTTAGGTTGAACTGTATTTTGAACTTTATTTTTATCTAAATTTCAGAGAATTGGTGAAGCTGAATTGTACATTTTATGATGACTCATACAGAAGAGTTTATGTATTGCATGTAGGTTTAGAGATAAGAAAAAGCTATGTTGTGGTTTCATGAATGTGTAACAAGGTTATGAGTTCTTCATGTGGGTAATACCCAACAGAAATGTGTTTTTGATATAACTAGTCTGATATGTTATAATGGTGTTGTGTAATGAATATATTTGTCTTAAGGCTTGTTTGATATCAGGATTATGTATGTTACAAATGATTCGATTTGTATATAAGCGTGTCCTGTAGTAATTGCCTGGTATTTATTATTTAATCTGTTGTTGAGATATTTGCAAATCTGGATCTGCTAGAAATTCTTATGTAATTGTCTTGTTTAGTCCTAGACAGCTATTTGGTTCAGTTTTATTTTATTTCATGAACTGATACTCCCATGTTACCAACCCCACTTAGCATTAAGCCTTTAGTTGAAGAATAGACTCCAAATGTTGGTCATTGATTTTTTGGACTATATAATTACTTATGAATAGTTTTAATCTCTCCCACTCCCTATAGTCAAGGGACATAATGCGCCGCTCTGCAATAGGTGGTTTGCATGTGCCAATGCGCATGTCTGTACAGTGCATCTGACAAACAAATATTTGGCAATATTTTCAGCAAAAATTGCAACAATGTTTTCACCAATATCACAGCTTGCATAAATTATTTGTGAAAACCATTTATGCATGATTGGAAAGATAGGGACATGTGTTATGGCAACATGTATAACACATGGATATTGCCATTAAAGCACCAATAAATATTCCATGCTGAACATGGCATGTTTTCAATACACTTTAGATTGTACCATAAGTTCCAGAATTTGATGCAAATTAAGATTCAAAATGGCGGTAATACAACTAGCATAGTGTAGCATACTGGTCTGTTCTTTGAAGATAAATTAAATTCGGCAGCAGAGGAAGAAATAAATCAACGCAACATAAATGATAATGTCTCAGAATGGAGAAAAGAAGAGGTCCTACAGAGGCTGGAAGAGTGTTATGCTGAGGCAAGGGCATTTTTCAATTTCAGTGGAGTCATCTTGCTCCCCGCTCGCTACCTCTCTCTCCTCAGTTCCAGCTCAAAATCAAACCCATACTGCTTGTGGGGCCATTATCATAGCCTGCAGTCATTGCAATTGGCACTGATTAGGAGTGGTGAATGAATGGATGTTGTAATGTCTCTTCTGAACAAGGCATATATTTGTAATTTTTAATTGTTCAGAACAGGTTTCTTTCTTTAATCATTATTTGATCGATGATAAATGAACTATATTCAAGTATTTCCACTAATCACCAGTGCCCCCCCCCCCCCCTATATTTTGGCTTGAAATAAGCATTCCCCAGAGTGCTACAACTGCACTAAAACCAGCAAAATTTGAGTAAAGACATCTAACACGCAAATATTGTGGTAGAATATCAGGAAATTTATTTCGCATGAAATTGTGATGGTGTTTGCTTGGATACTGTAGGTATGTTAAATATATACTTCATTTGCTCATGGAATCTGTTGGTCTCCTAACCATGAGTCGCATATTGAGTAGCACAAACACTGTACATCCAAACAGAAGTCCTGCTCCAGGAACAATGAACGTTGTCACATACATTCCTGTTGAAACTGCCAGGTATTCTGAAATAAAAGTGGATACAATTTACTATACCCTGACATTGATATGATGAAGTGATAAATAGATAGAACCTAATGAGAATGTGGTACGAGGGACTCTATTGTATTTTTCATGTCCCACAAGCCGATAGGCAAGTGGGTTACGAAAAGAACCAACCATCGAGGACAGTGCAATAGTGTTCCAATTACCACATTTCAATTTAGGTTCTATATTTAATCCCACGTTTCTATGTATAAGTATATAGCTGTGTTCAGGGGAGGAAGAGCATGTGGTACATGCACCAACATGGAGTAATAGCCAAAATATTCCTTCTGTATATGTTCTGCTTTTCTGAATTGAACAATTGAGAAGCTTCTCTTGTTTTAGAAAGAGGTTAAAGACACCAGTCATGAGTGGTTTGGTGAAAATAAACTCTGTTTAACCTTCACATTTTGACACTACCCTGCCAGGCTAAAAATATACTCACCACCTAGTATTGGTCCAAGAATAGACCCTGATCCGAGAAAAGACCCACTTAAAGCAATGGCACTGGTAATACGAGATCTATCAACAAGATCTGTAGTAATTGTTGCAACTTGGTTGAGTACAATACCTTAAAAATGTGATTTTAGTGAGATGAATGAAGTTCAATGAGGTTCCATGACATGAGTTAACTCATGTCATAAAACCTATTCACAAAGAAATGTAACAATATAGTAATATAAGCAACTAAGTAAACAGGAGTGAAGAGCAAAATGAAAATTTATAGACTTCAACTAATATTCAGCTATTTGCAGATTATGAAACAAAGAAGAATGATATTACCTTTTGTTGATCTTATTAGCAAAATCAAGAACATTGAGAGATGTTTCCAAGGTGAGAATGCCAATACAATGATCAACACAGCAGACATAATATTTAGGACAACAAATGATAATATGCGAAAAGGCCTCATGATCTTCATATCAAGAATAAAGCCAGTGATCAAACGTACTGCAACCTGAAACATAAGAAAAATTACACATTCTCTGCTAATATGATAACCTTCACCTCATCTAACATAGGTATATCTTTGGTGGATACATTAGAATATATATTAGAATATACCTTTTCGGGAGTGAATCAGAAAGTTGTCAAATGTCTCAAGTCAAATTTCATTATTAGATTTTGTTCTTGATTTAATCATAATAAATGTCTAAAAATACGACTTTGTCTCTACCACAACGCCTTTAGAGGATTTACAGCTCATTTTGTACTTCATAGTGCTCATAGATAAATGTGATTCATTTTAAGAAAATAAGTCATAAATCGCAAAAATAGATTTTTAGGCAACATTATATTTGAAAAGATGATATCAAGCCGATTCCAATGATAGTAAACAGTTTAATGATCTAATAAGTATTTCTAGATTTTAAGTTTGATATTTTCATTTTGAAAAAAAGTTTCCAATATTTCTGGGGGGCAATAAACAGTAAAGTAACTAAAAGTTGTCCATATGAGGACCTTTAAACAAAGGGATATATTACATACATTGTCCCGAAATTGATCGATTGATCGATATAACTATAAGTGATTAACTCCAAAAAAATAAGAACATTCCAATTAAGTGATCTTGTAAAATAAACACTTTGAAAAATACCATTTTTGCGACTTGTGACTCATTTCCCTGAAACACGTCACAAATGAGCACATCAAGTTTGTACTTACATCAATTGCTGCTGTGACAGACAGGGTGTACACCAGTTCAGATTGTGTCATTCCTTGTTCATATACTAGGGCTGATAGCTCGATCCTGAACACAGCATTAAATATACCAAATATGAAGAGCAGAATGCAAAGAGTCCATATTGACCTTTGTTTGAAGAGATCTAACCCAATGTACTTGTTTATTTTCTTGCAGAAATGAGTCCTGTTTTTGTAGATAACTTCCCCCTCCTTCTGCACTCTCTGCTCCTTGGGATTGTCAAAGTTTTCAGTTGCTGACAATCTTTCAGGGGTATTCAGAATTTCATTTTGTCTTTTAACTACAGTTTTAGGGGGTTTAGAGCCTTTGGAAAGCAGTTGCTTCATAAGCATTCCTCCTGGAACCATATGCAGGACCAAGGCTGATATTATCATAAGTTCACCATAAAGCCCTAGAGAATCATAGATTGAAGTCAACAATGGAGGCATCATTATGGCACCAACGTTCCGAGACAACACTCCATAAACAGAAGCAGCTAGAGCTCTGTTATTCCCAAATGAATGTTGCACTGTTGATTTACTGGCAATCATGTAATTTGCATAAGCAAAACCTTAAAATAGAGTAAGGAGCACTGAGTGCACTTTTCCATCCATCCATGATTTGTCATCATCAAAAGCCTCCTAGATAAAAGTAATTTGTTTATATCTATGTATGTTATACATTACCTCGTACCACACCAAACATTATGTAGACTACTGGTAATGGTGGAGAAAAAGCAGAAATCAGCATTGTTGCACTGATCATTAAACCACCAAGAATGGCAACTCTGCACGGACCAAAATAGTTTACCAATGCTCCAACAAATGGACCTAAAGACATAAATAATAAATTACTGAACTTTTTTTTAACATGAACTGATAATTTGATAATGAAACTGGAGTTGGGGGTTTAAAACATTTACATCTATACGATACTAGTTAAATTTAAAGGTTCTTACATTAGTATTTGCAATTCATATGGAAAAAACAGTAAAGACTGCATTATGACCATCGAAATACTGGCACCAAGCCATAATTAAAACCAGTTTGGCCCTAAAAAAGTACTGAAACTTTACTCCTCCTTAGGCTCTGAATCCTAGTCATGGTTGGTCACTCAAATTACTACCTGCATAACTCTGGCAGCCTTTACTGTATTCCTGAGCAGTGCTAAGAGGTGGCTGAACAGACCTGGGATGTTGATTTACATTTTGAGTTAACTGCATCCTGTTTACTCACCTCCAACCCAACTTTGTAATGACAACTGTATGTTTCATTCACCCGTCATCAATTGTATGTTTTATCCGCCCATCATTAATCCCATTAACTTGTTTGTTTCCCCCTTTAATACCATGATCGGTCGTTGTACATGCTGCAAATGTGTGGATACATGCCATTGTGTTTTGTTGAATGGATCCACATGTGAAAATATGACCCTTTTTTACCCTAACTCTAAGAAGTATCCTTATTGGTTGACGTTGCACTCGCTCATGATGCCACGCCCATGTGTGATGTCATATGCTGTCCGTGCCATCATTGATTAGCCAATCAGTTATACGCTTATCTAGCGCTTTGGGTCCAAAAATCAATATGGTGGATCATTGGAGCAAAGCGAGGTAAATAAATAGTTTAAAAGAAGTCTAGATTATTATATATTTCTATTTTACATAATGCATGGTTTTATATTCTTTAAACAATAAATCAGTGACGCACATTTTGAATTAAAACCTCAAGAAAAATAGTTTTTAAAACAAAATTATCTATGACCTGAAATAAATGTAATATTTCTGATTCTTTAGTGCATGACTTTTGAAGTGTTTGTGTCTATAAAGCTGAAGGAAAGTTAGTGGGTCATTGTGTTAGTTTCTGAATTATGGGGCTTTGAAGTTGGGTACTACAAAGCTGCAAAACTAATGTGAAGAACAAAATATGTATCAAGGATTCTGTCAAAATCCATTGATTTTGACCACTGTTATGATCAATTATATATGAAACCTATTTGCTGATTTTCTGTCACTGGATTTATCTTTAAAATAGTCCAAAGTGAATTGCAACAGTATCTAACTCTAGTACAGAGATTTTTATAGGTTATCTGTAGACATCTCTTTCAGTGATTTCATAATAAACATACAAAAGGATGAGTTTGATTTAACTTATGAATTAAGATACATTTGTTATGTAACACAGCTGCTATAGCTTCTACAGTCTGCATCTACTGTAGCTGCCATTGCAGTTATCAGACAGCCGAAAAAGGAATGAAGAAACATGGGATTAGTAATAGAACATATTTCGGAAAGAATTTTGAATTTTCTTTTTTTTTCTAATTTTAAATTTGCATTTCACATCTTAAATATACTGTCCAAAAATGCCTAAGATGACACATTGAGGTTATTTGAGATTTAGTCTCAAGATGCAATGCCCAAATTTGCACATTACTTCCTACATCTCTATTTTTATGAAACATGAGAGACATAAAAATTAATAAGTAAACAAACCTGATAGTCTCGTCATAGCGCTTTCAAGTCCCAAGACTGTGGCAATGGCTGCTGGTGCTGCCACATACTGGTAGAGAAGATGCTGGTAGATTAATGTTGCACTTCCATCAAATCCACACTGGAAACTCTCTGTTAGTGCAACCAACACCAACAGGATCCATTGCTCTATATCCTTCACCTTGCCCACCATCCTGTAAATTTGCAGAATAACATTTGCAGAATAAAATTTGCTTCCAATAAATTACTCAGCATATGAATATAAGTATTATTATAATGGTGTGTTACCGATGCCGGTCCCCAATAATACAACTTCAGTCTATTTTGTCTGGCTCTCATCTTCAAGCTGTGCCAAGGGCAGGTTTAGGGCGGAGGCCAAATTTATTGGCTTTCAGTTCCACCGATCTCAATGTTTTGTGAATCCATTTAGTGGAGAATGTGCAGTCCTGAATTCTGGTTATTAAGTGTTTTTTCAGGGTTCACAGGAGGTATATTTATATGATACATTAACCAATGATATTCTTAAAGGTCACATACTTTGTTTTAGAGGTAGTGACAGGGAGGTTTATTTGCACAGTATTCTGGTAGGGAATGAAGGAAGTCTTGGAGTGCAGACTAAATGTGAGCAGGGGACTTGTCAGAATAGAATATAATGGTGTCATCAGCATAGAGTTGAACATGCAGTAAATGAAGAGGGAGGTTATTGATATAGGTGAGGAACAGGAGAGGGCCTAGAATTAAGTTTGTGGGCATCTTGTGGAGCAGGTCAGTGTACTGGAGGTGAGGCAAAGTGAGATCACAAAGTTCTAGATGCGTAGACTGGTTTTTCCTGAAACTGAAACTGTGTTGGTTGTTGTGGAAAAAGTTGTTTAGTTCAAGATGAGGATAGAATAGATTGTGGATCAGTCTTTCTAGGATTTAGCATGGAATTGGAAGGAGGAAGATGGGGCACAGGTCACTTTGATCCTTTGGGTTTGTTAATTTAGGGAGTGGAACAATTGCTTCTTTCTATACAGAGAGACAGATTTCCATGCTGATGGGCAAGGTAAGGATGTGTGTAAACTTTTGGAGGAGGAAGACTAATAGCAGAACTCAACTAGAGGAAAAATGGTGGCGACAAATTTTCTTGTTGCCCACTAACAACGGTTCATTTCATGTTTGCAATCAAAACTCAAATGGAGGAGTGTCAGATGTGTTGCTACATTCTCTGGGAACTGTTGTTTCTGTATGGATATTTGTTGCAACAAATTAGTGGGCAACAACAAAATTTGTCGACGCCGTTTTTCTCTCTAGTGGAGTCGCCCCATAATGCGTGTAGAAATGTGGCTTTCATGCTGGGTAGACCAGTTGAATTGTGTGGAGAGGTTTTTGTTGATTTCTAATTTGACAGCATTTGCACTCACGTTATTCAGTTCAATTGGAGGGAAGGTTGATTGATATGGGCAATTCTTTAGGTCAGGGTTGCAGATGTGTCTAGGGAAGGTGTGATGTTAGCTGCAAGTTTAGGACTTATGTTGCAAAATAGTTTGGGGTCGCCTTGGGTTCAATTGGATTGCCAGATTGATCAATCAATGATATATATGGTGGGATGATTAGTTTTCCCAATGAGTGTGTTTATTTCTTTCCAAATTTTCTTTGGATCATTTTGGTTCTCTGACAAGTTTTGGTCCTAGCTGCAGCGGTCTTGATGATGTTCTATGGTGCCCTTAGGCAGTCTGTCTTAGGTTGTGCCTCCCTCTATCAAGAGGTTCAACCCTCAGAGGAGGGAAATAATACTAAACTGAGCTGAGGAAAAAAGGCTCTGTGTTGTCTATAGGGTTTAAACCTTCTACAGCTTGAGTCTACAGTGAAACTGGGGCAACCCTTCCTGACTTTCAAAACATCGCAGTAACCAGTGCCAGCATCCTACATTTTTTGTTCTTTTTTCTTTTAAAAGATTTTATTTATACTTGGATTTCAGGTCACCTATTCGGGATCTTTGACCTATCCCAAGTGTTTTGGAATTTCTTTTGTAGATATACACTAAATATACTGATACAAGTATGGATATATCACAGAGTTAATTTGTTGATGGCAGAGAAGTCACAAACAAGATTCCATAGATTATAATCAAGTCATACTGGCGATAATATATGAATAAAAAACAAGAGTCTAGCTACATAGCAAGAAAGTGGAAGCAGCACCTAATCAGCCACTGCTCATCACCTATCACTACACCGCCTCAGAGAATCGGACTGCCTGATGGCACCTACCCACCCCCCAACCCCCTGTCCCTCCCCCACAGCGCTTTATCAGTGAAATATGGTAAACTCCTCTTTTAAAACCCACCATCCTATCTCCCTCTTCCCATCTTCCCAGAACTTTGGGTACTAATTTTCCTTGTGCATAATATTCAAATAAGCACTTAACATCTTCAACACATTCTGGAACACATTGATACCAAGGGCTCTGCTGCCAAAGATTGTGTAATCCAATAGAAAAAACAGCACTACCACCATGAAGAGGCCAACCGAAATTCTTTGTACAGACAAGAATGAACAAACAGTATATTACTTATATACCTAATTTACATTTTTATATGCTAGCAAGGAATCAGTAGCCATCAAAACAAACTCACTGATTATCTACTCATCATGGCAATATATATTCTTAAAAAATAACCCATCCATCAAATTTTCTTCCTATGTGCTGGCATTACGTCACAAACCATAATTATTGTGCATCTGCATGCTTCTTGTACTATATACTTCCTGGACGAGATGTGCCCAAAACTGCTTTGTGGGCAAAGCAAATGCTAGCTTTCAAACATATCGGGAGCGGCGCTCCATACATTCAGTAACGCAATTATAGATAATTGTAGATATAGATATTATAGATATAGATGTTCATTTTTTTACTTTTCTCCTATGAAAGTCTGCGCTCACTACCATGAATCCAAAGCTTTGGAATCATAGCCTACCTAAGTTTACTTCAATTTGTCGAACCAAACTCAAATAAATCACAACTATTGTTATCTTTGGCCTCTACCGGGCTGCAACATCGACGGAAAGTCATGGCATTGTTGTGTGCAGGGGAATGCTATGTAAGGATTCTCATATGCACCACATGATGCTTGGAGCGCACCACACAGCCTTTCAGCCAATGATATGTAGATCCCCATGAATGACGTCATAGCGGCGGACCCGGGAAACCCCTAATCTGTGATCAGTAAACAACAAAGGACTGTTGTTCTCATATTGAAGGTACAAACTCTAGCAAAATATAGAATCTAATCCATAAAGTCTAAATGTCTGAAAGTTTAGTAGCCAGGAATCTCCCCGCTGTGAGTGATGGGGTGGGAGGGAGGTTACATTATGAGTACATATCGATCCCATCACCAATTTATGAGATTATTTTTTAAACAATTACAGCAACAAAATATACTCTGCACTACACATGCGTTGGTTGTTATATGAATAGCAGAATGAAGCCTTGCTTTCTCATCCAAGCATCGTAGCTCAGCGGTTAGATCACTCGGCTACAGAGTGGAGGATTTCAACCTTGAGCCAATTGCTGGGTCTCACAGCTTTATATTTCATTCCGGAATATCTAAATTACATTCACAAGGCGCCTACTTGCCACCACCATTACCTGGACATTAGTTATAATGTGTTTTAATAATCAAACGTTATAATTTATCTCTTGCCTGCGATGTCAATTCTCTTACACTGTGTGTTACGTATATATATATTTATCACTTACATTGCTCTAGGTACTTCTGATGCCTGTGTCCCTTAGTCACATGCTCTGCTTGTATGTATGATTATATGTAGATATTATATATATGAGAAACTGTTCTTTTCTAACTGATTCATATATGAGTTGATCCAAATGGTCAACCTACTGTGACTTGGTTTTACAGCAATTATCAACTGGTGCCAACATTCCCTTTTATGATTATTTTGTGTTATATTCATTCAAGATGCATCCAAAGGTCACCCGGATAGAGTATTAGAGTATTTGGACTTGCTCTATATGGTGTGAAATTTCATCAAATTATGATCATTCAGAAGACTCCATACTCAGGATGAAGGAAAGAAAGAACAGAAACAAATATTTTAAGGTCGCTTTAGCTGGGAATACATCTTTAAAAAAACAAATCTCAAAGAAATAAAATCTCATGTCATGGTCACTAGCATCAAAGACTGTCAGTGAATGGGGTTGCAATAAACCTGGGCTAGGGCTTTACATACAACCCTGTCCCTGTCTCTAGTCTATGGTAAGAATGTGATGACTAGCACTGGAAAAAAAAACCTGATTTTACTTTTTAAATCCTAGTCCAATCCTCACTAAATCTGCATACTTAGGAATTATGTGTGCATCCACACACTGGCAGTTTATCCTCATAAATCCTTAAATCATCTGTAAATCCAGTGTAAATCTGAACAGCGAGGTCATTGTTTACTCAACAATTGTTGTCATCCTTTATCCACTAATTGGACTACTGTGATACAGCTTCCCGTCCTTGTATTTGGTGTTACAATGCAAGACACTACCTATACTGAATATTGGTACGTACATAAGGCTATAAGTATAAGCAAATGTATAATTTACCTTCCTCACATGTATAATTATTTGTTGTGTCACAGAGAATGAGTCACAAGTCGCAAAAATTGGATTTTGATATACCATTGGATTTGAAAATTCCGCACACAAGAAATGGCAACAATTTTTATCCTCCCAGAAAAATAAGAAATGTCATTTTTTGTGGTGTGTGACTCATTTACTGCAACACATCACATAATTATAGTTTTATATTACTTTCTAATTTTTGTGATTTTCCTATTTGCACCCTGCAATAGCAGCCCATTCAGGGTTTCTGCAGTAATAAGTCAGTTAAAGTCAGTCACCCTAGCTACAATTACTCCATAAACAGAGTATAAGATAAGATAAGAAAATCTTTTATTTGTCCAATACTAGTGGCCGAGGTGGGCTTGTGTGGTGGTTTGTATACTAGAGAAACCGCTTCCCTTTCTTTAGCCTGCCCTCGTCCCATACTCAGGGGCTAGGGGATGAATATCAACAGTTATAAGATGCAGAACATGCACAATTCAAGAACAATAAGAAGATTAGCTTTAACATTGTTTACATAGCATTCAGGGGAAGCACAATTGGTGTCCCAGGATTGTGATAGAGCTAGGAGTAGCCTTCCCGACGAACCTCCCACTTATGTATCTGTACACCAGTCAGAGCCATAGCATGGTTAAGCTAGGAGTAATTGTTTTTATAACAATTAAGGAAGGGGCTGCTATTCACCAGCATGGAAATACAATTACTTATATACGTGGGATATACCTCTATGTATTTCTCTAAGTAATGTTGCCATTAGTAGGGCCATTCACACCCAATAGCTTTGGTGTAGACAATTATTAGTAAAGTAGCTAAATAAACCTAAGGATGAGCAAAGAAATCAAATACAAATCCGTTGGGGTGGGAGGGGGGGGGGGGACGGGGCAGGGTTGTGGAGGAAATTAAGAAATTAAGTTTATATATTATAATGCCAACCTAAAATACGCCCCAATCCCTGTTCCAGGTTACCCAACCCTGGTATGGCCTGCCGCAGACCTACCTGCAAGGATAGTAGTTTGAGTATGGTATAGAAAAATCATCTTGAATACATTAAAGTTAAGACATCTCTACCTTGAAATAAATGCTATTCAAACACAAAATTAAGTTAATACATGTCTAAAGAAATGATATATACCTCCTACATGTTGCTAGACCATAAATTTATCTTTCTCCAAATTATTCTGCCTCCTTTTATCACTTCCACACCTGTGACGGGAGAATAAATATCTGTTTTGCTTTGATATACTACCCCAGACTCACAGGTAGACGTGTGGAAAATTGGACATGTTCAATTGACCCACACGGTCACCAGACTGCCGTGGATACCCATGTATATTTCCTATACATTTCACTCAAATGACAATAACAAATACCATGATTAGAATTCATTTCACCCTACAACAAATATAATCAACATCCGGCAAGTGCACAAAGGGAAAAAGGGGCAAGTGGAAACATATTTCTACCAATGCACTCTGCTGTACAATATCACATGTTTTGATACAATTGTGTGTGCCTATTTACCACAATCTTCTACGTTGGATTTTCTGATCCTACGATTGTTGTACACCAAGTCGGCCGTTGTAATAATAATGATAATAGATTTTATTTCCATAAACTTTTACAGAGTGTAATACATAGTACAAACTAGAAATTTAAAATAGGGCAAAAGGGCGTATTATCTGTAAAGTATACAGGTCTTCCAAATCATTTCATTTCAATAATTCTTTATTTGCAATGATGATGAGATTACAATTAGGTCGTTCAATCACTAATGATACAATATTATCATTTCCTCCGATGAATAGCCCTGAATTTGGAAAATGATCTATACTAGTTCACAATGTAATATGACATAATATGATATAATGGGCTGAGATTGCCAGTATCTCATCGGTACTGTCAGTACTTACCTATTTATTAACATAGGTATGTAGGCAAGAGTATACAAATATACATGGATGCATACAAACAAAGTAGAAAAACAATGCAATAAACATGGATTTCAATCCGGTGGAACTTTAGCATTACATGCTAGGTAGATGTTGTCCGCTTGATTTTGCTACAGGGCTTCATAGAAATTCAGATTTATATTTTGGGAATCCGATTTGACTTTAAATTCATGTATAAACATGTAACACCAGGAGCCTATTGATCAATTCAGTCCCATAACTCATGAGTAGATGTGGCAAGTTATTGTTTGTCATAATAGCTCAGAATACAGCTTTAATTATGACATTAATTTAAATGTCTTATCATCATATTGGATTTAAATGTATGGCTGACGTGGAGGCAATTAATATAGTAAAACTGGATGAGATAGTAAAGAAACATTTATAGGTACGACAGTTACTCATGTGTCGAGGTATAGTAATGGGAAATCTCTTCTACCCAAGAAGGATGTTACAGTTATACTCAGTAAGATACAATTTTGTTGAGTGTGAAATCCCTTTTTCATATATAGTCCAGTCGATTACTCGAAAATATAGGACTAATTGTGCAATTTTTCATAAAAGCATGAAATTTGGCACTTGAATGGTACTTTCATGTGAATGGGTCTTTAATCGGGTAGAGCAGAATGACTTATTTATGTATACACAACCACAACAAGTGGGACGCACAGAAAAGGATGGGAAGGAGTATCTACAACTGGACACACATGGGTATAGAATGAGGGGAAACGATTCCTCTAGAAAGACAGACCAGAAAGCGTCATACATCCAAACACAACATGCAGTCTGTGTTTATTCAGTGTGACCCAATTACTTCATGGATGGTGCACTGACTTACACCACCAGCCTCTGTACCTAAACTTTTGGCTTTAGTCACGGCTGACTGAACACAGATGGCAATGCATGTAATATGTGTGATGTGTTACAGAAAAAGGATTCTTGAAGTTGCAAAAATGCGTTAGTCCCTCTGAATGAATGTAGTATTCTTTAAGTGTGGGTTCCCATTCATTAAATATTTCTTCAGCTACAAAGTTACAGGTTTATACAGGTTTATAAAGAAAAAGTAGAAGACAACTGGTATGAACTTGACCTTTGAAGATAAATATTTTTGTTTGCTTACTAAATGTATTTTTTCATGATTTTCGACCATGTTCTTAAGTCTGTGCATTTAAATTGTGAATCAATATGTGATGTGTTACAGGAAAATGATATATAAGGTTCTTTTCCTGTTCTGATGTACCTTATTTAATGTCTGAATAAAAGAGGTGGACAAAGTGTATTAAATTCAAACTTTACTTTGGCCGTAAAAGAAATAAAAAAATACGACATGTATATCTCAAATTCATTTTTTGCAACTTGGGACTCACTTTTCTGTGACACATCACGTAATGGATAGCATTTACTTTTATTGAATGAGTTGAATCTACTACTGATTTGAAGAAAGGGTAGATCTATTAAATATTGGTCCCCTAGCCCCTGCATATTGAGTCTCATATATAAACTAGTAGTCAGTAGTGGTAGTGTATTGTAACGCCATAACAAGGAGAGCAAGCTGGACCAAAATAATCCAATTAGTGGGTAATAGATGATACTGATTGTTGAGTAAACAATACCCACCCTGTTCAGATTTACACTGGATTTACCTTTCAAGGATTTATGAGGATAAACTGCCAGTGTGTGGATGCACACATATTTTCTAAGTATGTGGATTTAGTGAGGATCGGACTAGGATTTAAAAAATAAATCCGGGACTTTTTTTCCAGTGTAGAGAAATGTTATCAATCAAGTCATCAGTCACAGCCATCCTTAAATTGGTTTGGAACCCAGGTCAGTGTGGAGCTTTAATAGCTGATCTTTGGATTCTGCTGGGGTTTTGGATAGTGATAAATTACTGTTTTGATAGGATGTCGTCACTAAGGATAGTGGAGGTAGTAAATTATTTTTCAGATGTAGAATATTATTTGTCGGATGTAGAATATTATTTTTCGGATGTAGTAAATTTAATGCTTCCCGCGTTGCCGCTCCATTCACCTACCTCATCAACTAGTTGTGTGTCGTCAATTCCGGGTTCAGTTTGGAACATGTATAAAGTCTTAGTCGCCCAAAAGTCTTTTCTCCACTGTTTCCGATGTAAATATTAGCCATTTTTAAGTTTTTAGGGCATAGGGCTCGCAATAATGTGACGACGATAGACATCGTGCAAGCGAAGTTGTGACACAATGGCTGCCTCCCAGTGACATCAGACAACACATGACAGGCTCTGTACAACTGCCTAAATAGCTCCAAAATCACCGATAATGTTCCAAATATCCTTGTACTTAGCATGATCTGCTTGCTGAATGGTGGTGAGCAACGAAATAGGGAATAGTCCAAGTATTTGCAGCCTAGGCCTGGCCAACGTGACAAAAGTAGACATCGTGCAAGCCTCAGTTTGTTGACGTGGGGGCACTTTCGAATGAAATTGTCCATGCGCTATATAGACTACCGTACACAATGCAATGCCAAGTGCACTGTGCACAGAGTGGCTATGCCGAAAGTCTCCACACTGCTTCCGCCTTGCTAGCTCGCTCACACATAAACAAGGATGGCTTCTGAAATCGCCATTCATTGAATACTTGATTTCCAAAGAGGAAAAGTTTGCTATCGAGTCAAAACAATATTTAAAACATTTCTACCAATTCAGATTGTTTATTTATTTCTTTTTTAAGTCCCTAGACACACGGAACACAGATTCGTAAACCGGAAGTCTGTTGGGCACGCGAGATTAGAGCCCCGGACACTTGGGCCTTTGGGCTGTAGTACCCAAGCAGCGTGAGCTACTTGTAGTGTGGGCCGTACCGTCAGATTTCTGGGCACTAGTGTCCGGGCTCCATTGGTTGCATGCAAAAAGTGGAAGCTTGGTTGTTTATGGAACAGAGAGTGCGGCTGACATTACCGACATTCTGAAGTTATAATTACGTGTACATATGTGATATTGGTTTGACAGAGGTAAAATAAACTAAATATTAGAATGTGATGGTTTGAAATGTGTAAAACATGCTGATTTGGATGTTATAAAGGCGGCGTTTTGACTTGGTCCTTTCCATGTATTAAAGTAGTAAAATAGTAACCCATGTATTCAAGTGGAGGAGCTAAATTATTGCAGTTCTTAATGCTGTAAGTACATCTAAAACGTTTTTTTTAAGGGTCTAATATTTGTTAATATGTGTTTAAACAGTAGTATTGAATCCAAAAATCGGCTATTAAAGTGATTAATTCCCTCGATTTGGTGTCTTCGGCTTTTGTTTGAAAATAAACCCCTCGGCCCTTACGGGCCTTGGGGTATATTTTCAAACAAATGCCTGAGACACCAAATCTCGGGAAATTAATCCCATAATAAATGGGGATATCTGTCATTGTAATGTGCACCTAATTAAAAAATCTTGTACTGCATTGAATCTATACAAGAGACCTTATTCTTGGGATTTGCATGTTTAAAATAATCAGTAAACATTCTATATTGACACCATTACATATATTCCTTAGGGGTCATTCAAAAATTACGTAACACCAGAGGGGGTGGGTGGGGGTCAGCCCCTGTGTTACCGGGTGTTATAGGGGGGTGGGGGGTTATCATCCAAAGTGTTACATAACAAAATGATCTATGTAACTATTTTTTACTTGTAGAACTGATATAAATAATATTTGACCATTTGCACACTGATTTAAGAGATTAAGAGAAATTATACTAAAATTGCATAGATCTATATCAAACCAGGTTATTGAAATGCAACATGAACACAATACTTTTACTTTTTGCTGTCTTCACACCAAACTGAATGCCTGGCTCCTACTGATAGGATAGGCGTACCACCTTTAACCACCACATCTTTGGGGACCTCAAGTCCATCCATGTCTATGTCCTCTTGATCATGCCATTCAAATTCTTCGGTTTCCATGTATTGCAACACACACATCAACTCCCTCTGCCTTTTCGCAGCTAAACGTTGAGGACGAACACCTTTAGTTGGCACAATCGTTGATGCTGACTTGGAAGTACAACATTTTGCATGGGAGGTTAAGGATTTTACAGATGCAAAGTAGGGCTACTTCCCGCATGCCCTACATATCCTTTTTTGTAACTCGTTTTGAAGCTTAGGGCAGGCATAATTATACGGTAGCCCTTTGGGAAAACTTTTCAGAGAACGATCAGGGAGAAAATTTTTGTCAAGAGCCAGGTTGACAAAAAGAGATGGAAAGGTTGCATGTGGATCCTCTAAAGAGCAACAAAGGCCATCTTTTGTCTGTGCTAGGGGAAGAGGAGGTGGTATGAATCTGTTCCTGATCAGGGAAAAGTAAGAGCATCAGAGCGTCAGAGCATTTTACGATCTGTAAGAAGATCTGTAAGAAGTATTGACTTTTCTGTAGATGCTGATCATACCAGATCAGACATTTATTCCAACCATGACAAAATAAAATGTGATATCTAGTCATAACATTTATCAGGTTCCCATAAAATCATAAACATTTATTTCATAAGTATAAATTCATTAAAGTATGCAGAAACATTTATCTGACTGGGGTTTTCAATTGCCATGGGAAGGGGGGGGGGTCAATCTAGTGTTATGTAACACCAAGGGGGTGTATGATAAAGTGTTATGCAGCGTTACAGAGGGGGGGTCAATTTTGGTAAAAAAAAAAGCGTTTTTTGGCTACAATAATAATCATTGGGAAGGGTTTATTTCCAATATCGGATCTTTATTTCTAGTTGAACATAGTTATTTCAGGGTCTTATACATGTACAATAACATTGATCCAAGTAAAGAATAATTATATTATTATCAAAAACAAGTGACAAAATACAGAAAAGAAGGCCTGACTTGGCCTTAATGTTAAAGCCCCAGTCTCAGTTAATGTTGGTCACAACTGAACATTTGCTACTTCTTGTTCCATTCTTTTCCAACCCATCTAAAAGTCATTTGAACAATATTTTGGAGGATTTTGTTCAATTGTTTTTGCTAAAAGGTTTCTAAAACCTCCTCCTTTGTATTTGGAGAACCCTCACAAACCCTTTCATGTGATGATTTCACTTCTTATCACTCACCGGCAGCAGGTTTCCTTTGGTGATTAGACTTCAAATTCTAGTATAAACTTGTACCACCAGTGAACAATTAGAGCCTTCGGTTGTGGTGGCTCTTGCTGTCTGCGTGGCCGCGCAGACAGCGAGAGCCAACACAACCGAAGGCTCTAATTGTTTTAGTCTCAAATTGTTGGGATCCTAGTGACAATGTCCAAAGCAGAAGTAGTGTCAAAACCCATAAATACACTTTAATATAAGTCCCTCAAACACCATAAGCAACGATTACTGGCTCCTTTCCCTCCTGACACAACTGTTCCACTTTTGGATGCAACCTACCCGTCTGTTGTGGCGGAGCACACGCTCTCCATGCTGGTCATCATGTATAGGGAGGGGAGGGCTAATTTTATGTTTGGACTGGGTTTATGTTTAATATACTGTGTAATCCGTTTATTGTGGACACATTGGGCCAGAAGGTTTTGTCCCTTTTATCAGAATGTCCCCTCTATCAGGTGGGCTAAATGAAGGATAGTATGGTGTGGGATAGGAGGAAATATAGAAACACAATAGCAACTGAAATGGATTTATTTACAAAATCCTGAGAGTATACATGCATGTATACCACATATATCTGAAGTCTTTCTTTTGTTGAGATAAAGAATTAAAAGAATTAATGCATGTAATTTTCAAGATGTATCATTTGAGTAAGATAAGGATTAATCCCTTTTCTTTATAATCTTTTCAAGGAACTTCAATTGAGTTTGTATCTTTAGTATCAGACTCTCTGTAACTGTTCCTTTGCAGAAAGAAGGTTTCCTTACAAAGTTTTTGAGTGTCTGTCATTTGAAACGTCCCTGCATTTTACTATCATACAAAAAGTCATTTTTCTCATTTAGAAACAAATCCCTATGTTCAGGCGTGGTGGGTGTTGCTCAGAACTATAATGTGTCTAAGGTTTACAAATTATACAGGATGTGCGTGTGAATTTTTGGGAATAGGCCTTATACACTAGAGATACACATTAGAGATACACATTAGAGAACCAATAGTCCCTATCAAGCCCTCTATCATGTTCCCTGTGTTTCTCCCCGACCCCTCCTTCCATCCTCTGTGTCTGTGACTATATCCCTGTTTATATACAGCATACTTGCCTCTTAGAAATGGCTTTAATTAATTACAACAAATTACCTTTCAATTATGACTCCAGTAAATAGTACAAAATCATAACTCATAACCCCATTCCACCCGCACCTTTATCCAACGATTACAACTTTGTATCTCCCCTAGCCACACATAATTAATGGTCCTCCCTCCACTGCCAAGAGTACAACATACAGCCGTCAGGTAGCGCCAGCAACTGACCATTCTAAAAACATAACATAGGAGGGCGTCGACCGATCGACCAGCACAAGCCAGGCCATGTCCAGACAACTAAGTCACTAAGAACCGGGACAACGGTACATACACGCTGAAATTATGATTTACAACTTTTGCTCGATTGTTTTCAAAACAAGTGCTAATTCGCAACGCTATCATTTCGCCGTGCAGTTGCCTAGTCCTACTCAGTCAAGTGTGCTGCCATGTTCAACAGGTCGGAACCAACACGTTACTAAACCAGCACCGTGGTCAACAGGCCGGAACGATCTCTAGTCCGCACTCACACAGTTTACCACTAAATACCACTAAATCCCAAGAATTCGAGACTAATACCCAATAAACAGCGACAGTGTTTCAGTTAGACATTTGAAAAATTAATTAATCCAGTTGTATAAGTGATAATATGAGAAAATTTGGTCAGATTTGCTTTGTCCTGATAGCTGAGAATGGAGTATTAATACAACTTTCATGTATCATTACTGTAATCAATCATTCTAATGAGTTGTAGAGTTACTTACCCTCTCAAGTATTACCTGTGGAATACATTCATGTGTACACAAATATCAAGCAGCAAGCCCCCATTAATGTAAGAGTGCATTTGCCCTACAATGCAGGAGTTTGTTTGATATACAGTAAAAAAAACTTCAATTTGCTTTTTTTTCAGATTTTATAACAAAATTAATATTCTTTCTAATAGATAATTATTGTTCTTTCAGACTTTAAACCCTTTCTATTAGATTCCCTGCCCCTGAAAACCTATGTTTAGACACCAATTTTGTCTTTCTATCTCAAATAGAAGAGAAGTTAGCATGTTGGTTGAATTTCTGGCGGCCATTTTGAAAAAAAACATCTTTTTTTTCTAAAATGGAGGTGAAATCATGTGTGTCTTTGAATAAATCTTTTTCTATTGCCCTGAGGTGCTACCATACCAAAGGGGACCTTTGCATCATGACTTGAAGTAAATGGCCTGTTTTGAGCTCTAAGCACACCAACATTGAACCTCGCAGGGATAACTGGGAAGTTTGCCTTCCAGCTTGATGAAGGTGATGCTCATTATGCTTCATTGGAGGAGGTAGATGGAGGGGATTTTAGTTCAGAACCAGAATGGTCTCTCACAGACTTTTCTTCTTCTTCCTTCCATGACTCTTTCTCATCACTTTTCTTTTCTTTCTCATCTATCTTCTTCCCTTTCTCTTCACAAGCCTCAGCTGTGTGTCACACTCCCGGACTTCTACCTCGGGAGTTCTGGATATGTATGAGTCGAAATGTTGTATGTCATTCGCATTAACATACACATTGCGGAGAAATTACCCTCCTACGTAATAATAAAAAATGCTATTTTTACTCGAAATATTATATTGCCAAAATGTTGCCAAAATGTTGCCAAAATGATGCAAGTGCCATCCACAATGCAATAATATACTTAGTAACGTCTTCTAATTTTCACCTTGACAAGGTTTTTCCGGCGTGGAGTGTGTCGGGGGAGAGGAGAGAAGGGGGTCTATTCTTTTAAGCCTAGGCCTTATGATAGAAACGGAATTGGAGGGGCAGACCGTTCTTTCCTTGGTGATTACATTTAGTAAACTCTGCTAAATTAGGCTGCAATTTGGTCAATATTAGGTAAATTTGAGTATATATTCGGAATTCCATTGATTCTAGCAATATGTTCAGTTAGGTTGAACTGCATTTTGAACTTTATTTTTATCTAAAGTTGGGTTATTTCAGAGAATTGGTGAAGCTGAATTGTACATTTTCTGACACCTCATACAGAAGAGCGTATGTATTGCATGTAGGATTAGAGATAACAAAAAGCTATGTTGTGGTTTCATAAATGTGTAACAAGGTTATGAGTTCTTTATGTGGGTAATAACCAACAGAAATGTGTTTTTAATATTACTAGTCTGATAAGTTATAATGGTGTTGTGTAGTGAATATATTTGTCTTAAGGCTTGTTTGATATCAGGACTATGTATGTTGCAAATGATTTGATTTGCATATAAGCGTGTCCTGTAGTAATTGCCTGGTATTTATTATTTAATCTGTTGTTGAGATATTTGCAAATCTGGATCTGCTAGAAATTCTTATGTAATTGTCTTAGACAGCTAGTTAGTTCAGTTAAATTTTATCTCATGAACTGATACTCCCATGTTACCAACCCCACTTCGCATTAAGCCTTTAGTTGAATAATAGACTCCAAATGTTGGTCATTGATTTTTTTGTACTATATAATTAATTAGAATTAATTTTAATCCCCCACTCCCTGTAGCCAAGGAACATACTGCGCCACTCTGCAACACAACTAGCATAGTGAAGAATACTGATCTGTTCTTTGATGGTAAATTAAATTCGGCAGCAGAGCAATAAATGAATCAACGCAGATGCTGATTTTTTGGACTATATAATTACTTATAATTAATTTTAATCTCTCCCACTCCCTATAGTCAAGGAACATAATGCACTGCTCTGCAATAGGGGGTTTGCATGTGCCAATGCGCATGTCTGTACAGTGCATCATGGGATGGATTCTTTTGAAATCTGACATACAAATTTTTGGCAAGATTTTCAGCGAAAATTGCAACAATTTTTTCACCAACATTACAGCTTGCATAAAGTATCAGGGAAAACCATTTATGCATGATGGGAAAGATGGGATATTTGTTATCGCAACATGTATAACTTATGGTATTTGATATTAAAGCACCAATAAATATTCCATGCTGAACATGGCATGTTTTCAATACATTTTAGATTGTACCATAAGTTCCAGAATTTGATGCAAATTAAGATTCAAAATGGCGGTAATACAACTAGCATAGTGTAGCATACTGGTCTGTTCTTTGAAGATAAATTAAATTTGGCAGCAGAACAAAAAAAAAATCAAAGCAACATAAATGATAATGTTTCAGTTCAGAGTGGAGAAAAGAAGAGGTCCTACAGAGGCCGGAAGAGTGTTATGCTGAGGCAAGGTCTTTTTTCAATTTCAGTGGAGTCAACTTGCTCCCTGCTTGCTACCTCTCTCTCCTTAGTTCCAGCTCAAAATCAAACCCATACTGCTTGCAGGGCCATTATCATAGCCTGCAGTCATTGAAATTGGCGGTGAGTAGGATTGGTGAATGAATGGAAGTTGCAGAGGTTCTAAGTAATGTCTGTTCTGAACAAGGCATATATTTATAATTTTTAATTGTTCAGAACAGGTTTCTTTTTAATCGTTATTTGATCAATGATGAATGAACTATACTCAAGCCAGTATTTGCACTAATCACCATTGCCACCCACCACCCATATAGTCGGGCAGCCAGAATGGCTAACATACAAAAGTTGTGATATAGTTTTTTTCTCACTGGATTCTTAATATATGGGTGTTGGCCAATGATTTTCAGGTGGATGGCGCATTGCCACCCTTTAGCATTTTGAGAAATCCAAGATGGCCGCCAAGATGGCCGCCAAAGTAAAAAAGTGCTCATAACTAAACAAGTTGTGGTCCGAATCTTTAATGTTGCACCATTTTGATATGGTTTTTGGGGTCAAGGAATCCATTAAAATAGTTTTTAAGGGTGTCAGATCAGTTGCCATGGAGATACGGTTACCATGGTTATTCAAATCTTTCAAGAATTGATGTTTCTTGGGGAATTTCACATGTTTATCAACCCATTATCACAATGATTTCATTCCAGCAATGCAAACATATCTTAAGATACATTTCATAGGCATCACATGTGTTGTCAAGCGCACATGGTTGCCATAGTTACTAAATGCATGCAAGACATTCATTAGGGCCAATGGAAAAATTGCTCATAACCTAGGAAGTTGTGGTCCAAATTCTTAATGTTGCACCACTTTGCTATAGTTTTTTGGGTCAAGGAATCCATTAAAATAGTTTTCAAGTGAGTCAGATTGGTTGTCATGGAGATATGGTTACCATGGTTATTCAAAACTTTGATGAAATTAAGATATCTTGGGGAATTTCACATTATTATCAACCCAACATAACATTGGTTCCAATCAAGTCATGCAAACACAATTTAAGATGTATTTCATAGGCATCGGATAGGTTGTCATGGGAATATGGTTGCCATAGTTACTAAATACTTGCAACACAATCATTAGGGCCAATGCAAAAATGACCATAACTTAGCAAGTTGTGTTCCGAATTCTTAATATTGCACCATTTTGCTCTGGTTTTCAGGGCCAAGGAATCCATTAGAATAGTTTTCAACTTCAACTTCACAAGTTGTGGTCCGAATTGCACCTTTTTGTTATGGTTTTTAGCATCAAGGACTCAATTAAAATGGTTTTCAAGGGTGTCTGGTCAGTTACCATGTAGATACTTTTGCTAATTAAGATATCTTGGGGAATTCAACAGATGTATCTACCCGACATCACAGGAGCCATCAAATTCCTGAATTCTCTTAGTCCCAGCAATGCTTGGAATGCGGTATTCCCAACTATGGCAAAGTGATGAAGGGCATTATGTTTTTGTGGCTAATAGAAGAATACTTATTTACACTATAAATTAATATAATATATCAAACAATTCACAACGATGTCAACAGGAATCCATTTTCAAACTAATGTTTAGTTTTAGCTCTATAACCAGAAGCTTTCTTCACAGCTTCTGGCTAGTGGTGGGGGCGACAGTTATTACTGGTGTTAAATTTGCACACCACATTCGTTACCCATAACTGTGAGAATCAACCCCAATGAATGAATGCAGTTGCTGGAATACATCATCTATTGTTGGCGGTTAGGGGAGGAATGGGTTGAGGGGACCATTGACGGTCCATCCTACATATCCTCCAGGGTGAAACCCTAATGCTGGTTCTTGGCGGTCTCTGATTTTGCCCATCAACAGGCAAGGATGTACCTGTCCTTACCTGTGTGATGGTTTATGTAGGTTTTATTGTCAGTTTATATGATCTTTCCTGTATATAGGGCACCCAGTGTCCCAGCAAAAGTTGTCACTTCTGGCTGACCCTTTTTTGCATGATGTACTCTTGGATTTTCTATGGAATAAATATGACTGTACTGGAAAGTTATCTGCTTGCCATCTTTTGTTAGCACATGCCAAGTCACCAACCCCAGCCCCAACCCCAAGTTCACTCAGACTCATGAATACCTGAGTAAGCCACCATGCTACCATGTCAAGACTTACAAAGGAAATGGCTTCTACCCTTCTGTAGAACATTTGTCATGCCTACATATGATAAGCTACTGAGGTTCAAGAGGTTTGTTGCTGTTGCCACACACAAAGATATGATAAAACAAGGCATTAACTCATTAAATCTTGAGCTATGGTTAAAAAATCCAATAGTTTTGATCCAAATCTTCCCATCAAAAGGTCAGCAATAGACTTCCACATTTCTTAAAAATTGTATCCACTGAGGAGTCCTGCTTAGATGCTTGATGGATGCTTTGATGGGTACCTACAAACCCATGCAAGAGAAGAAGGAGTGAATGTAAAGCCTAAGACAAACATAGTGCATCTCACTCTAATTGACCACCCTCCATCACATCCAAAAGACTATAGCAACATCACTGTTAATTGCAAAGAAAATCTTCACAGTCTGTGAATGAAGAGTATGTTATATTATACACTGGATCAACAGCTGTATAAAGTTGTCCTTGAGGTGCAATGGACCAATGATGCATTTTCTCATATAATTTTAAGAATGGGTGGCATGCATCTCATATGACATATGTGGGCTGGTATTTTAGTGGAAGGGTCAGCCCTCTTAGAAATATCAAGTGCAGTTTTTTTGAGGGGTTGAACACATGTTGGCATAAAATAAATATCCACAAAATGTGAAAGCACTCTTGACTTCTAGCTGAGGAAATTCTCCACCCTGCAATAACATCTTGCAATGCTAGGAACATGGATGACCTCCAAAAGATCCAGGATGTTGGCTGACTGTTTGTTAATCCAGTGTTTCTCATATATGTCTTTACATTGCTGCAGAACGATTGTCAGATTGGCCCCTACACTTATTTTGTGTACAGGAAATGACCCCTTTATTCTCTGCTGCACAATATTACAACTATGCCAGATATAGTCTATATCATCTGTGGTTATTTTAGACCATGTCTGATGAAGTTCTGTATCTCATGGATGGTCAGCATATCATGCACCATAGAGATGGGCTATCAAATGGGACATGGTCCAATATGGGTATTGAAACACCATAATTATATGAGATATGGCCATGGTGATGCTGGGAATATAGGCAATACTCTACAACCTCAAACTCTCAAGGTATAGGCCCATAGCCATTATTCCTGTACTAGCATTCAATTGTTGAAAGCCTTAAAGTAATGGTTAGGAATGCAAATGGAACACCAATGAAGCACAAGGAAGAAATTACAGGACTAGGAAAAATGGACAAAAAGGACAGACTAGAACTAAGAGAGAGGCTTACATATGTGTTTGATCCCCTAGAACCAAAATCACATCCAGAATGACTGATATTGAGAATGACAGGATTTTGAGAGCAGCTGGCCTTGTGGTTTCTATGACACTATGAAACAAAATATTGTCCCAATAGGTCAGGCTATTGAGCACACAAAAGATGATACCAAGACAGTGATTGATCCAGAAGTAATAATATATGGAAGAGCTATAATCTTAAGGTCAAAAAGAGAAGGAATCAGTGATGAAATGATGTTTATCATGGTGTAGAATCTTCCGCATTTGCCCCACATTCTCCCTCCTTCCTGGCTTCCCCTGTTACTTTTGTCCCCCTTCCCCACCCTATCCTATTTCTTCCCTCAATGTTCCCAATATTATAATGTTGTGCTTCTCGTGTGAACTCCACCCTTGTGGGCGTGTGTTGGACCCTCCAATGAGCGAGCAGCGTGTGAGCTGCTTGTGCCGCTCCTGTGAGCGGCTACCGTATATGCTCTCTGCTAGAGTAATAAAGAGTCAGTCTAGAAAAAGTATTGGCTTGTGCTTGTTGTCATTGGGTTACCACTCTACTGAAAGTATAGACTTCCGAGCTCCTATAGCCTCTCAACATCTAAGGGGATCACCAACTTATAATACCTGTCCTCCTTATTCTCTTTCTCCTCCTTCCCTATCTCTCCTGTTCTTCGCCTTTCCCTGTTCCCATCACACCCTTCACTCCATAATTATTCATACATAAAGTAAGAAATTTGACAATAATGTAGGCCTAGTGCCTAGCATGCAGGAAATCAGTGGGCAAAGTATATGGCCTATGTGAGGCATGTTAAAATGGATTTTTTCTACACTGACAATGTTGTTTGGATATGCTTCAGGAAAAGCTGCCTTTCAATGCAAAATTGCAACACCAAATATGCAGCTGTAAGTGGGTTGAAGTATGTGTGAGGCGAAGAGCAAGCAGAATATGGTACATTGAAAATATGTATGCCATCAACATTACTACCTTTATTTTGTATTGTTAAGAATTCATTATTAAATAGATTTACATCCACCTCCATTGAGAAAATTATTTGAGAGAGATCAACACCCAAGTAACCTCATTTTAGGCAAAAGTAAACTGCGTTGAAAGTTTGGGATGTGTACATGGCTCCAGTAAAAACCCTTTAGACATCTCTGGAAGTGTGACTGTTGTAATAAAATGATTAACTATGTGGCATGAGGTCACTCATTGCCCTTCTTTAATATTTGAACCAAGTGGTATTGTCTGCTTGGTGTCACAAGTAATTGGCCCTATAACCATTGGCCTACATCATTGGCCAATGCTCAAGTTGCTGCAAGGTGGTCTCCATCTGTTGCCAAATTTGGCAAGCTGGAGAATTGATGAAGTTGTCAAGGAAGCCCAAAATTCCTTATGACTTGCTATGGTCAATCAGCCAGTGACACAATGAATGCTGGAAAACCAAAATGATGAATTTGATAGAGCCGCCTCAGTTGATGACATTACCAGATCCTGGATTCAGGTAGAATGTGTTGTGTTGTGTTGTTGTATGGCATAGCACCATAAATCCAAACCCACAAGAGGTTGATTACACCATGTTTGGAATCAGGATCAAGAAGTTGCTACCTCATCCTCTGCCAGAATATACCGTTATTGTCCCTGATGTATTCATGATGAGAGTCATAAAATGAGGTGGGTGCAAGTGGGGATAGATTGCAATAATCCAAATGTCAGGAGGGATGTAGAATCAATGTTTATTTGTTATTTTTCATTGTTTTATATTTTGCCAGAATAACACCAATGTAATGCTGCTTACCTGATTTTTACTTGAAACTAGAAACTAAATTAGTTTATTTACTTTTACTACTAAATAAATATGGCCCCTTCACTCATTACTTTGTGACATTATTACTTAATTCTCATTGTCCTCCTTTGGTTTAACATTGAACTTCCTATGATTTTTCACCAGTAATCTAAGGTGGTTTACTTTTTCAAACTAACCGCATAACAAATAAGAACTGGAATGGTTATATCACTAAAATGATGCTTTTCTCTTGAAACCCTTTGATTCAACTATAAATATTATCCATCTGATACCATTGAGAAATATAGAAACAGTTTTCCTTGATGATATGATTGATCCTGATGTGTTGTATAAGTTTGATAAATGTGTGGGATTTACCAAGTTTTGGATAACCATGGTAACCATATCTCCCTGACAACCAATTTGACACCCTTGAAAGCTATTCTAATGGATTCCTTGGCCCCGGAAAACCATAGCAAAATGGTGCAATATTAAGATTTCGGAACACAACTTGCTAAGTTATGGTCATTTTTGCATTGGCCCTAATGATTGTGTTGCAAGTATTTAGTAACTATGGCAACCATATTCCCATGACAACCTATCCGATGCCTATGAAATACATCTTAAATTGTGTTTGCATGACTTGATTGGAACCAATGTGATGTTGGGTTGATAAAAGTGTGAAATTCCCCAAGAAACTTCAATTCTTGAAAGATTTGAATAACCATGGTAACCGTATCTCCATGGCAACTGATCTGACACCCTTGAAAACTATTTTAATGGATTCCTTGACCCAAAAAACCATAACAAAATGGTGCAACATTAAGAATTTGGACCACAACTTCCTAGGTTATGAGCAATTTTTCCATTGGCCCTAATGAATATCTTGCATGCATTTAGTAACTATGGCAACCATGTGCGCTTGACAACACATGTGATGCCTATGAAATATATCTTAAGATATGTTTGCATTGCTGGAATGAAATCAATGTGATGTTGGGTTGATAAACATGTGAAATTCCCCAAGAAACCTCAATTCTTGAAAGATTTGAATAACCATGGTAACCGTATCTCCATGGCAACTGATCTGACACCCTTGAAAACAATTTTAATGGATTTCTTGACCCCCAAAACCATATCAAAATGGTGCAACATTAAAGATTCGGACCACAACTTGTTTAGTTACGAGCATTTTTTTACTTTGGCGGCCATCCTGGCGGCCATCTTGGATTTCTCAAAATGCTAAAGGGTGGCAATGCGCCATCCACCTGAAAATCATTGGCCAACACCCATATATTAAGAATCCAGTGAGAAAAAAACTATATCACAACTTTTGTATGTTAGGCAAATTTCGCCCTCTTCTCTACCCGACTAATATATTTTGGCTCAAAATAAGCATTCCCCAGTGTGCTAGAACTGCACTAAAACCAGCAAAATTTTGGGTAAAAACATCTGATACACAAATATTGTGGTAGAATATCAGGGAAATTTATTTCACATGAAATTGTGATGGTGTTTGCTTGGCTGCTGTAGATATGTTGATAATACTTCATTTGCTCATGGAATCTGTTGGTCTCCTAACCGTGAGTCCCATATTGAGTAGCACAAAAACTGTACTTCCACACAGAAGTCCTGCTCCAGGAACAGTGAACGTTGTTAGATAGAACCTAATGAGAATATGGTATGAGGTCCACTATTGCACTGTCCAAGATGATTGTTTTTTTCGTGGCCCACAAGCCAATAGGCAAGTGGGTTACAAAAAGAACCAAACATCGAGGACAGTGCAATAGTGTCCCAATTACCACATTTAAATTTAGGTTCTATATTTAATCCCACATTGCTATGTATAAGTATAGTTGTGTTCTGGAGGGGGGAAGAGCATGTGGTACATGCACGAACATGGAGTAATAGCCAAAATATTCCTTCTGTATACCGTATATACCTGTGTATAAGCCCCGGCTCATATTAATTTCAAATGGTGATTTGACCCGGCTTATATTCGGGGTGGGCCTTTATTTGGAGCCAGGCTTATATTACAATAATGGAAAGCCAGTAGATTTAGCTGAAACACATTTTTATTACTATCTTTAATCATTGCTCTGGTTTTCATGTTATAGACGTCAATTTAACAAAAAATCACTACCAGAATTCAGAATTGATCAACAACAATCGACTTCTCTTGTTTAAACTATCATTCATCATCCACTAAGAACTTATTCTGGCCAATTTCTTCAGCATCTTCCTCCTGAGAAGAGATCAAGCCCTCCATGTTTCCATCCAGTTCCAGGCACCCGGCTTATATTAATGTTAGGACGTGCTGAACCCCCGGCTTATAAAAAGGGTGGGTTAATACATAGGGTCCGGCTTATACACAGGTATTTACGGTATGTTCTGTTTTTCTGTATTAAACACTTGAGAGGCTTCTCTGGTTCTCTAGAATGAGGTTAAAGACACCAGTCATGAGTGGTTTGGTGGAAGTTAACTCTGTTTAACCTTCACATTTTGACATTACCCTGCCAGGCTAGACCAAGTATGAAAAGTTTGGTCCATAAGCTAATGCTATCCTGACATCATGTCAAAGAGTGAGTAGTCTTCCGAAAAAATATACTCACCACCTAGTATTGGTCCAAGAATAGACCCTGATCCGAGAAAAAACCCACTTAAAGCAATGGCACTGGTAATACGAGATCTATCAACAAGATCTGTAGTAATTGTTGCAACTTGGTTGAGTACAATACCTTAAAAATGTGATTTTAGTGAGATGAATGAAGTAAACTGTTAACTCATGTCATGGAACCTATTCACAAAGAAATGTAACAATGTAGTAATATAAGCAACTAAGTAAACAGGAGTGAAGAGCAAAATGAAAATTTATAGACATCAACTAATATTCGGCTATTTGCAGATTATGAAACAAAGAAGAATGATATTACCTTTTGTTGATCTTATTAGCAAAATCAAGAACATTGAGAGATGTTTCCAAGGTGAGAATTCCAATACAATGGTCAACACAGCAGACATAATATTTAGGACAATGAATGCTAATATGCGAAAAGGCCTCATGATCTTCATATCAAGAATAAAGCCTGTGATCAAACGTACTGCAACCTGAAACATATATTAAAAATTGAAATATATATTAGAACATAACCTTTTCGGGAGTGAATCAGAAAGTTGTCAAATTTCTCAAGTCAAATTTCATTATTAGAATTTGTTGTTAACAGATGTCTAAAAATAAGACTTTGCCTCTATCAAGATCACCACGCCTTTAGAAGATTTACAGCTCATTTTGTACTTTATAGTACTCATAGATAAATGAGCACATCAGGTTTGTACTAACATCAATTGCTGCTGTGACAGACAGGGTGTAGACCAGTTCAGATTGTGTCATTCCTTGTTCATATACTAGGGCGGATAGCTGGATCATGAACACAGCATTAAATAGACCAAATATGAAGAGCAGAATGCAAAGAGTCCATATTGACCTTTGTTTGAACAGATCTAACCCAATGTACTTTTGCAGAAATGAGTCCTGTTTTTGTAGATGACATCCCCCTCCTTCTGCACTCTCTGCTCCTTGGGATTGTCAAAGTTTTCAGTTGCTGACAAATTTTCAGGGGTATTCAGAATTTGATTTTGTCTTTTAACTACAGTTTTTGGGGGTTTAGAGCCTTTGGACAGCAGGTGCTTGATAAGCATTCCCCCTGGAACCATATGCAGGACCAAGGCTGATGCTATCATAAGTTCACCATAAAGCCCTAGAGAGTCATAGATTGAAGTCAACAATGGAGACATCATTATGGCACCAAAGTTCTTAGACAACACTCCATAAACAGAAGCAGCTAGAGCTCTGTTATTCCCAAATGAACGTTGCACTGTTGATCCTCTGGCAAGCATGTAATTTGCATTAGCAAAACCTTAAGATAAACGTTCACTGAGTACACTTTTCCATCCATCCTTAATTCGTCATCATCAGAAACCTCCTAGATAAAAGTAATTTGTTCATATTTATGTATACATACTTTACCTCGTACCACACCAAAAATTATGTAGACCACTGGTAATGGTGGAGAAAAAGCAGAACTCAGCAATGTTGCACTGATAATTAAACCACCAAAAATGGCAACTCTGCACGGACCAAAATAGTTTACCAATGCTCCAACAATTGGACCTAAAACATACAGAATATAATAAATTACTGAACTTTTTTATCATGAACTGATAATGAAACTGGTGTTGGGGGTTTAAAAAATTCACATCTGTTTGATAATAGTTTAATTTAAAGGGTCTTACATTAGTATAAGGAATTCATATGGAAAAAACAGTAGAGACCGCATTACGACCATGTAAGTACTGGCACCAAGCTGTACTTAAGAGAGGTTTGGCTCTAAAAAAGTACTGAAACATTACTATACATTAAAGCCTGTCCCCATTAGGCCGTCTAAAGAGTATTGCATGCTGCAGACTCACTACATGCCAGTTGACATGCATGTAGTCTTTTCCTGCTTTTGCCATTCTGGCTAACAAGATTTGCCAAGTTCAATTGTCTGTCAGGCACCCAGAAAAGCTCCCTTTAGTCTCCCCAGCAGGCTTGTGCCATTGTATTTTGTTGAATGGATCCATGTGCGAAAATAGGACCGTTTTTTAAGAAGCATCCTTATTGGTTGACATTATCCCCGCTTGTGATGTCCCGCCCATTTGTGACGTCATATGCCGTCCGTGCCATCGTTGATTAGCCAATCAGTTATATGCTTGTCTAGCACTTTGGTATCAAAAATCAATATGGTGGATCATTTGAGGGAAGCGAGGTAAATAAATAGTTTGTTTATTCATTTATTTTACAATATGAGATCATGGGTAAAAAATAGTATGTAACTCGGGTAGTTTCTGACTTACTGTTTCTGATGCCCACTGGGTTTTTTTGATCACTGCTATCACTTGAAGCCTGCGGCTTCCTGTGACATCCCTGGTTGAAAAAAACTTGAGGGGATTGTATACAGTAAGTGAGAAACCAATTTTGTTACATCCCATCATAGCATTCATGCTTGTCTGTAACATTTCCCACATTGATTTACTATAGGGTTTATAGCAAATGCTGAATTAATTAGTTCAAAATGTTTAATGATTGGAGTGATAGATAGACAACTGTTAATCAGAGATGGATAAGGGAACGGTTTATTGTCTATAGAATTTAGCATAGATCAATAGAGGCTAGCAGAGACACTTAGCATAGCAGACCATTTAGACATTTACATTAGTCTATTGCGGACTAGGCCAAGCTACATCACATCATAACAACATCTATAGCCTGTAACCATACTGTTAATTGCCCGGTTAATTGTCTTTGGTCATTTTGAGCAAAAAATGGAAAACAGTTTTTGTGAAAAATGGCCTAAAATGTATGTTAATATCAGTTTCCTTTTCTAAAATATTCTCTGAAATTTCCAACAGGACATATTATATATTAATATCCTTACAGATACTATCTTGGCATATTCTTTCTTAAAGGCAAATGCTACTATCTAGTGAGAAATGTCATAACTTTGGTCTTTGATTCTTCAATATTTCTGGTCATGACATCAATGGGCCCTTGCGCTCGTTTTTTAATTATGGGGCTTAAAAAATCAATGAGCATCGAAATGGGGCCTCATTTTGGGACCTTCAGATAGATAGTTAATAATGGTTATCTATATTCACTAAATTTGCCTACACTTAAGAGTTTTGGTGAGAGTAGCATTTGACCAATTATTCTATGCTTCTATTTGACATTTGGTTTTATATTCTTAAACCAAAAAATCAGTGACGCGCATTTTGATTTAAAACCTCAAGAAAAAAAGTTTTTAAAACAAAATTATCTATTTTATTCATGACCGGAAATAAACGTAATATTTCTGATTCTTTAGTATATGATTCTTTAAGTGTTTGTGTCCATAAAGCTGAGAGAAAGTTAATGGGTCATTGTGCTAGTTTCTGAATTATGGGGCTTTGAAGTTGGGTACTACAAAGTTGCAAAACTAATGTGGAGAACAAAATATGTATCAAGGATTCTGTCAAAATCTATTGATCTTGACCATTGTTATGATCAATTATATCTTATACCAATTTGCTGATTTTCTGTCACTGGATTCATCTTTAAAATGGTCCAAAGTGGATTGCAACAGTATCTAACTCTAGTACATAGAATACCAGAAGTGAGTGGGACGGGGGCACAGCAGCAAATTGTAGTGTTTGTCTTTAAATAAAAATGTATTTTTTCTTGGACAAATTTTATTCAGGCTGTTAGTTATGGCATAGGCCATAGCAAGTTTTCACGGCTCGGGTAGGTCCCGGTCTTCCTTTGTGTCCTGAATTGTCACTTTACGGTCTTAACATTTAAATAGAGTATGGTAATAATACAGTTGGTACCAATTCAAATCAGATGTGGGTGGGTGATAATAATAATAATGTGATGAGATGGGTAATTATGGAGGTGAAATTGGTCAATTAAATTTCATATAGCTAATGATTAAAGTGATCGATCAAAGATTAGGTTAGCTTGTTTTCTTCTTCTATCCTAATAAATTATCCAGTCTTAATTTTATCACTCGTTTCTGGGGAAAGAGGGAGACAATTGGATACAGCCTACAGACTACCGTAAGAGCTCCTTAACTTAGGAGGGTCTTGATTTCTCTTGTCTCTATCAAGAAATAACAATTGTTGTTTGTCACTAAAAAAATTCTCTTGTCGTTTGTCACTCATTATTTTGTAATATGGATGATTTTGGTGTGTAAAGGTTATTAAGTTCTATGTCAATTTGTCAGGCTAAGAAAGTGTGTTTCTCAATTGTCAATGTTCATTTGTTGATTTAAGGCCAGTCAGTCTAGTCAACCCTGCATGCAAGGGAGACCATGGTGTGTGAATATGTTATGTAACATAGATACTATAGCTACTACAGTCTACATCTACTGTAGCTGCCATTGCAGTTATCAGACTGAGGAATGAGAGGAATGAGGGAACATGGGATTAGTAATAGAACAAATTTGAAAAGAGTTTTGAATTTTCTTTTTTTTTCTAATTTTAAATTTGCATTTCACATCTTACATATACTGTCCTAAAATGCCTAAGATGACACATTGAGGTTATTTGAGATTTAGTCTCAAGATACAATGCCCAAACTTGCAAATTACTTCCTACATCTCTCTTTTTTATGAAAAATGAGAGACATGAAAATTAACAAGTAAACAAACCTGATAGTCTCATCATAGTGCCTTCAAGTGCCAGGACTGTGACAATGGCTGCTGGTGCTGCCCCATACTGGTAGAGGAGATGATGGTAGATAAATGTTGAACTTCCATCAAATCCACACTGGAAACTCTCTGTCAGTGCAACCAACACCAACAGGATCCATTGCTCTACATCCTTCACCTTGCCCACCATCCTGTAAATTTGCAGAATAAAATTTACTTCCAATAAATCCCTCAGCATATGAAATGTTGCTTCTTTCTATACAGAGGGAATGATTTCCATGCTGATGGAAGTTAAGCATGTGTTTAAACTCTTGGAGAAGGAAGTTTAATGCGTGTTTCATGTGGCTTTCATGCTGGATAGACCAGTTGAATTGTGTGGAGAGGTTTTGTTGATTTCTAATTTGACAGCATTTGCACTTACTTTTGTTAGTTCAGTGGGAGAGAGGGTTGGTTGATTCCTACAATTTATAGATCCAAAGTTAGAATAAAAGCCCTTAGTTTTATTTATATAGATTGACTTGAGTTGTGCGTGGAAATACTCTTTGAAGATCATCCAGAATATATTTATGTTTGCTCAAGATTTTTTCTTTGACCCATGTTGGTCTAACACGATTTCATATTGTCCTTGCTTTATTTATGTGAATAGTTTTCTTCATTTGTTTTAGTCACTCCTGAAGAAGGGCAAGTCGCCCTAAAGCTAGAGATATTTAATAAAACAACAAGATCAAGTTTATTATGCTTTCTCTATTACCACATCATTTTATCAAGCCAGCCTACCCGATATACGGCAAGCCTCTCTTCCTCTACTTCATTTGTTTTAATCGGTGGAAAATTAATAACAAAAATAAGTAGGTGTGTTTAGATCTAGAGCATTTAGATTCACCTTATACTCCAATGATTCTACTTTTTTAAAAACGAATCTTGTGCAGTGTATTATCGATGCAAGGGAAAGTGAAAAATGATCTCTCAGGCATTGAAGTGAACCACTCCCTGACCATTCCCAGCTGTTGATTTAATTAGACCATCCATGGAGCCCCCTGTGATGTGCTTAATTGGCGTGTGGCTGTGCTTAATTGGTGTGTGTTAAAATAGATAAAACACGGTTCTGAACGTGAACATTGAAGGGATGATAGGAGATAAGGCCCTCGACAGCCTAAAGGTCTACCTTGTCTCGGGCCTTATATCCTATAATCCCTTCTCCACTTATCATACCATGCTTTATCCATTACATAAACAACTACAGTGTTCCAGTTAGAGATTCAAATAAATCCAGTGTATAAGTGATAATATGAGAACATTTTGTCAGATTTGCGTTGTCCTGATAGCTGAGAATGGAGTATTAATACAACCTTCATGTATCATTACTGTAATCAATCATTCTATTGAGTTGTAGAGTTACTTACCCTCTCAAGTATTACCTGTGGAATACATTCATGTGTACACAAATATCAAGCAGCAAGCCCTCATCATACTGCCATATATAAGATGGAAACCAAACTGGGCCATAACCTACATACCCTGATTAATGTACCGCCAGATATATAACAGATGGAAGCCTGACTGGGCCATAACCTACATACCTACAAATATTCAGTATACATCAATCCTCATTGCGGGGCCATTTTTTGCTTTTTTTAAATTCTTTTTTTCAAGAAAACTTACTCCTTGAGCAGTCAACATCTATGTGCCGTCCACAACACTATACTGTACTTAGTAACGTCTTCTAATTTTCACCTTGACAAGGTTTTTCCCGTGTGGAGTGTCGGAGAAGAGGAGAGAAGGGGGTCCATTCTTTTTATGATAGAAATGGAATTGGAGGGGAAGACCGATCTTTCCTTGGTGATAGCCAAATTCTTGTTATTGTGATATTTTGTTAGGAATGTGAGAATATATTGCACAGATCTATAGCTATTTATAGGAAACATGGTGTAGATCTATAGATACAGGTGTCACGTCTTTGCACTGAGCTGCACCTCTTTGACTCCAGTGTTATGGTGGGGCAGTGTCATGAAGATTTGGTTAAATGATGAGAGATATATGATAATGTTGATTGTCTTTATTGCTATTTTTTATTTTGCTAAAACATTATATCACATTGATCTTATTATCAGTATACATATCCTATAAAGGTCAGATTGTCAGAAAATGTACAATTGGCAGCTGTATACATTTAGTAAATTCTGCTAAATTAGACTGCAATTTGGTCTATACTAGGTAAATTCGAGTATATTTGGCATTGCATTGATTCTAGTAATATGTTAGGTTGAACTGCATTTTGAACTTTATTTTTATCTAAAATCGGGTTATTTCAGATAATTGGTGAAGCTGAATTGTACATTTTCTGGCGCCCCATACAGAAGAGCATATGTATTGCATGTAGGATTAGAGATAACAAAAAGCTATGTTGTAGTTTCATGAATGTGTAACAAGGTTATGAGTTCTTTATGTGGGTAATACCCAACAGAAATGTGTTTTTAATATTACTAGTCTGATATGTTATAATGGTGTTGTGTAGTGAATATATTTGTCTTAAGGCTTGTTTGATATCAGGATTATGTTGTATGTTGCAAATGATTTGATTCGTATATAAGCGTGTCCTGTAGTAATTGCCTGGTATTTATTATTTAATCTGTTGTTGAGATATTTGCAAATCTGGATCTGCTAGAAATTCTTATGTAATTGTCTTGTTTAGTCTTAGACAGCTAGTTAGTTCAGTTTTATTTTATTTCATGAACTAATACTCCCACATTACCAACCCCACTTAGCACTAAGCCTTTAGTTGAATAATAGACTCCTAATGTTGGTCATTGATTTTTTGGACTATATAATTAATTATAATTAATTTTAATCCCCCACTCCCTTTAGCCAAGGAACATACTGTGCCACTCTGCAACACAACTAGCATAGTGAAGAATACTGATCTGTTCTTTGATGGTAAATTAAATTCAGCAGCAGAGCAATAAATGAATCAACGCAGATGCTGGAAGAGTATTATGCTGAGGCAAGGGCTTTATTCAGTTCCAGTTTCAGTGGAGTCAACTTGCTCCCCCCCTCGCTGCCTCTCTCTCCTCAGTTCTAGCTCAAACTCAAACCCATAGTGCTTGTTGGCCATTATCATAGCCTGCAGTCATTGCAATTGGTGCTGAGTAGGAGTGGTGAATGAATGGATGTTGCAGAGGTTCCAAGTAATGTCTCTTCTGAACAAGGCATATATTTGTTATTTTTAATTGTTCAGAACAGATTTATTTCTTTAATCATTATTTGATTGAGGATAAATGAACTATATTCAAGTATTTCCACTAATCACCATTGCCCCCTCCCCTATATTTTGGCTTGAAATAAGCATTCCCCAGAGTGCTAGAACTGCAGTAAAACCAGCAAAATTTTGAGTAAAAACATCTAACACACAAATATTGTGGTAGAATATCGGAAAATTTATTTCGCATGAAATTGTGATGGTGTTTGCTTGGATACTGTAGGTATGTTGGTAATACTTTATTTGCTTGTGGAATCTGTTGGTCTCCTAACCATGAGTCCCATATTGAGTAGCACAAAAACTGTACTTGCAAACAGAAGTCCTGCTCCAGGAACAATGAACGTTGTTACATATGTGCCCGTTGAAACTACCAGGTATTCTGAAATAAAAGTGGATACAATTGACTATACCCTGACGTTGACATGATAAAGTGATAAATATATAGAAGCTAATGAGAATATGGTACGAGGGACACTATTGCACTGTCCAAGATGAGTGTTTTTATCATGGCCCACAAGCCAATAGGCAAGTGGCAAAAGAACTAAACATCAAGGAAAGTGCAATAGTGTCCCAATTACCACATTTGAATTTAGGTTCTATATTTAATCCCACATTGCTATGTATAAGTATATATATGTTCTGTTTTTCTGTATTGAGAAGCTTCTCTGGTTTTAGAAAGAGGTTAAAGACACCAGTCATGAGTGGTTTGGTGAAAATTAACTCTGTTTAACCTTTACATTTTGACACTACCCTGCTAGGCTAGACCAAGTATGAGAAGTTTGGTCCATAAGCTAATGCTATCCTTACATCATGTCAAACAGTGAGTAGTCTTCTGAAAAAATATACTCACCACCTAGTATTGGTCCAAGAATAGCCCCTAAGCCGAGAAAAAACCCACTTAAAGCAATGGCACTGGTAACACGAGATCTATCAACAAGATCTGTAGTAATTGTTGCTGCTTGGACCAATACAATACCTGAGAAATATAGGGAGATGAATGTAGTAAACTCATGTCATGGAAACTATTCACAAAAAGATGTTACAATGTAGTAATGTAAACGACTAAGTAAACAGGAGTGAAGAGCAAAATGAAAATTTATAGACTTCAACTATTATTCAGCTATTTGCAGATTATGAAACAAAGAAGAATGATATTACCTTTTGTTGATCTTATTAGCAAAATCAAGAACATTGAGAGATGTTTCCAAGGTGAGAATGCCAATAAAATGATCAACACAGCAGACATAATATTTAGGACAATGAATGCTAATATGCGAAAAGGCCTCATGATCTTCATATCAAGAATAAAGCCAGTGATCAAACGTATTGCAACCTGAAACATAAGAAAAATTACACATTCTCTACTAATATGATAATCTTTACCTCATCTAACATACAAATGTGGTGATATTGGGTTTCACTAGAGTTTATCTCCAGGTGCTGCTGTGGGTTAGTTCAGCCAATCTACCCCAGTGGGCAGTACAGGTCCGCAGTGACTTTTTAGTCTATGTATTAACTTTTACCTGTTGCATTTTACATATAACAGCAGTCCAGCTGTTGTTGCCAGAGTAACGGCAACCTGGGTTTACCTTATTTAGCTAATGGTTATGAATGTTCTTGTTCTTGTAACTAGTATCTTGTTACTCTTATATTGGCTTGTGCCATGTTTACTTAAACCTGCATGTTGCCTTAGACACCGGTGGTCATGAGTCACCTAGCTGGCTAGGAGGCCTGAGACCTTCAGACTTGGCCAGGATTGTGTGAACTGATGCTCAGCTTACAAATTCTCATGAATAAAACCCTTTGCGAACAGGTAGTGACTGCCTTTTGTTCCATTTGTTTTATACATTGGTAAGGTTAAGGGATATGGACCTGCGAGATCACTACACAAATATCTTTGGTGGATATATTAGAATATATATTAGAATATAACCTTTTCGGGTGTGAATCAGAAAGTTGTCAAAAGTCTCAAGTCAAATTTCATTATAGGAATTTTTTCTTAATTCAATCTAAACAGATGTCTAAAAATAAGACTTTGCCTCTATCACAATGCCTTTAGAAGATTTACAGCTTATTTTGTACTTTATAGTGCTCATTGATAAATGAGCACATCAAGTTTGTACTTACATCAATTGCTGCTGTGACAGACATGGTGTAGACCAGTTCAGATTGTGTCATTCCTTGTTCATATACTAGGGCGGACAGCTGGATCCTGAACACAGCATTAGATAGACCAAATATGAAGAGCAAAATGCAAAGAGTCCATATTGACCTTTGTTTGAAGAGATCTAACCCAATGTACTTGTTTATTTTCTTGCAGAAATGAGTCTGGTTTTTGTAGATAACATCCCCCTCCTTCTGCACTCTCTGCTCCTTGGGATTGTCAAAGCTTTTAGTTGCTGACAAATTTTGAGGGGTATTCAGAATTTGATTTTGTCTTTTAACTACAGTTTTTGGGGGTTTAGAGCCTTTGGACAGCAGGTGCTTGATAAGCATTCCCCCTGGAACCATATGCAGGACCAAGGCTGATGCTATCATAAATTCACCATAAAGCCCTAGAGAGTCATAGATTGAAGTCAACAATGGAGGCATCATTATGGCACCAACGTTCCGAGACAACACTCCATAAACAGAAGCAGCTAGAGCTCTGTTATTCCCAAATGAACGTTGCACTGTTGATCTACTGGCAACCATGTAATTTGCATAAGCAAAACCTTAAAATAGAGTAAGGAGCACTGAGTACACTTTTCCATCCATCCATCATTTGTCATCATCAAAAGCCTCCTAGATAAAAGTAATTTGTTTATATTTATAAATGTATGTTATACATTACCTCGTACCACACCAAACATTATGTAGACTACTGCTAATGGTGGAGAAAAAGCAGAAATCAGCAATGTTGCACTGATCATCAAACCACCAAGAATGGCAACTCTGCATGGACCAAAATAGTTTACCAATGCTCCAACAAATGGACCTAAAGACATAAATAATAAATTACTGAACCTTTTTTTAACATGAACTGATAATTTGATAATGAAACTGGAGTTGGGGGTTGAAAACATTTACATCTATATGATACTAGTTAAATTTAAAGGTTCTTACATTAATATTAGCAATTCATATGGAAAAAACAGTAAAGACTGCATTATGACCATGTAAATACTGGCACCAAGCCATAATTAAGACAAGTTTGGCTCTAAAAAAGTACTGAAACCTTACTCCTCCTTAACCCTGGCCTTAGAGGCTCTGAATCCTAGTCATGGTTGGTCACTCAAACTACTCCCTGCATAACTCTGGCAGCCTTTACTGTATTTCTGAGCAGTGCTAAGAGGTGGCAGAACAGACCTGGGATGTCGGTTTACATTTTGAGTTAACTGCATCCTGTTTACTCACCTCCAACCCAACTTTGTAATGACAACTGTATGTTTCATTCACCCATCATCAATTGTATGTTTTATCCGCCCATCATTAATCCCATTAACTTGTTTGTTTCCCCCTTTAATACCATGATCGGGGGTTCTACATGCTGCGAATCAGTGACGCACATTTTGAATTAAAACCTCAAGAAAAAAAGTTTTTAAAACAAAATTATCTATTTTATTCATGCCCTGAAATAAATGTAATTTTTCTGATTATTTAGTATTATGATTTTTGACGTGTTTGTGTCCATGAAGCTGAGAGAAACTGAACGGGTCATTGTGCTAGTTTCTGAATTATGGGGCTTTTAAGTTGGGTACTACAAAGCTGCAAAGCTAATGTGGAGAACAAATTATGTATCAAGGATTCCGTCAAACTCCATTGACTTTGACCATTGTTATGATCATGTATATATATGAAACCAATTTGCTGATTTGTTGTCACTGGATTCATCTTTAAAATAGTCCAAAGTGAATTGCAACAGTATCTAACTCGAGTACAGAGATTACCCACAGGGAGCCGGAGGGGGGCACAGCAGCAAATCATAGCGGTTGTCTTTAAACAAAAATATCCTAATATCCAGTCTTACTTGTAACACTCATTTTGGGGGAAAGAGGGAGACAAACAGAGGAGAGGCAGCCTACAGACTAAACATAAGGGCTCCTTAACTTAGGGTGTCTTGATTTCTCTTGTCTCTATCAAGAAACAACAATTGTTGTTTGTCACTTCAAACAACAAGAAAATCCTCTTGTTGTTTGTCACTTATTATTTTGTAATATAGATGATTTTTGTCTCTAAAGACTATAAAGGTCTATGTTGATTTGTCAGGCTAGGAAATTGTGTTTGTTAATTGTCACTGTACTGCCTATGTTGATTTGTTCATCTAAGAAAAAGGCCATGTTGATTTAAGGCCAGTCAGTGTGGTCAATCATGCATGCAAGGGAGACCATGGTCAGTGTGAATATGTTATGTAACATAGATACTATAGCTACTACAGTCTGCATCTACTGTAGCTGCCATTGCAGTTATCAGACAGCCGAAAAAGGAATGACGGAACATGGGATTAGTAATAGAACACATTTCAGAAAGAATTTTGAATTTTTTTTTTTTCTAATTTTAAATTTGCATTTCACATTGTAAATATACTGTCCAAAAATGCCTAAGATGACACATTGAGGTTATTTGAGATTTAGTCTCAAGATACAATGCCCAAATTTGCACATTACTTCCTACATCTCTCTCTTTTATGAAACATGAAAATTAACAAGTAAACAAACCTGATAGTCTCATCATAGCGCTTTCAAGTGCCAAGACTGTGGCAATGGCTGCCGGTGCTGCCACATACTGGTAGAGAAGATGATGGTAGATTAATGTTGCACTTTCATCAAATCCACACTGGAAACTCTCTGTTAGTGCAACCAATACCAACAGGATCCATTGCTCTATATCCTTCACCTTGCCCACCATCCTGTAAATTTGCAGAATAAAATTTGCAGATTAAAATTTGCTTCCAATAAATTACTCAGCATATGAATATAAGTATTATTATAATGGTGTGTTACCGATGCCGGTCCCCAATAATACAACTTCAGTCTATTTTGTCTTGCTCTCATCTTCAAGCTGTGCCAAGGGCAGGTTTAGGGTGGAGGCCAAATTTATTGGCTTTCAGTTCCACCGATCTTAATGTTTTTTTAATCCATTTAGTGGAGAATGTGCAGTCCTGAATTCTGGTTATCAAGTGTTTTTTCATGGTTCACAGGAGGTATATTTATATTATACATTAACCAATGATATTCTCAAAGGTCACATACTTTGTTTTAGAGGTAGTGACAGAGAGTTTATTTATGCGCAGTATTCTGGTAGGGAATGAAGGAAGTCTTGGAGTGCAGACTAAATGTGAGCAGGGGACTTGTCAGAATAGAATATAATGGTGTCATCAGCATAGAGTTGAACTGAGACATGGGGTAAATGAAGAGGGAGGTTATTGATATAGGTGAGGAACAGGAGAGGGCCTAGAATTGAGTTTGTGGGCATCTTGTGGAGCAGGTCAGTGTACTGGAGGTGAGGCGAAGTGAGATCACAGAGTTTTAGATGTGTAGTCTGGTTTTTCCTGAAACCGAAACTGTGTTGGTTGTTGTGGAAAAAGTTGTTTACTTCAAGATGATGATTGAATAGATGACAGTGGCTACTTTTTATACAGAGGGAAAGATTTCCATGCTGATGGACAAGTTAAGGATGTGATTAAACTCTTGGAGAAGGAAGCCTATTAGCGGAACTCCACTAGAGGAAAAACAGCGGCAACAAATTTCCTTGTTGCCCACTAACAACAGTTCATTTCATGTTTGCAATGAAAACGTAAATGGAGGAGTGTCAGATGTGTTGCCACATTCTCTGGGAACTGTTGTTTCTGTATGGATATTTGTTGCAACAAATTAGTGGGCAACAACAACATTTGTTGGCACCGTTTTTCTCTCTAGTGGAGTTGCCCCATAAAGCATGTTTAAAAAATGTGGCTTTCGTGCTGGGTAGACCAGTTGAATTGTGAGGACAGGTTTTGTTGATTTCTAATTTGACAGCATTAATTGGAGGGAGGGTTGGTTGATGTGGGCAATTCTTTAAGTCAGGGTTTGCAGATGTGTCTAGGGAAGGTGTGATGTTAGCTGCAAGTTTAGGACTTATGTTGCGAAATAGTTTGGGGTGGCCTTGGGTTCAATTGGATTGCCAAATTGATCAATCAATGATGTGGTATGGGATGATTTAGTTTCCCCAATGAGTGTGTTTATTTCTTTCCAAATTTTCTTTGGATCATTTTGGTTCTCTGACCAGTTTTGTTTAATGAATTCAGATTTTGCTTGCTTAATTGCTTTGTTGGCTTTACTGAGTATCCTAGAATCTGTTGACCAAGTGAAGGGCAATTTGTGACAATCTCATGGATAGGCTATACTAAAATTCATCTTCCATGTGTGGCTTCAATGAAAAATCTCCCATTAGTGCCATCTCTCTTGTCTAATTTGTAGGTTGGTTAGGTTCAGAAATGATAACAGTACAATTGGAGGTTATGACCTCAATGACATGATTTGAACAATTTACCCAATGGAACCAGCACTTCAACTTCTGTTCACCCCTGGCCTTATTCCCTCTACCTGTGGTGCCGCAGATAGTGACTCAGGTATTTGGCATATGGTGCTGTTAAGAGGCTTGTTTATTCCACTATTATCCCATTAACTATCTGTCTAAAAGATCTCTTGTGCTTTGAAACTCTCCTCAAAAAGTGCAATGTTTTCCACTCTTGGGGAAATAACCATCTGTTATCTTGCAAGGACAACAGATAAACTTCTTCGACAAAGGCCTCCAAGACAGACCAGCATGGCTCCAGGCCGTTTGTGTTTATCACTAACATTTCTCATCTTTGCCCAGTATTGGCCTGCATAAAGCCCTCGTTGAGCATATGTGTGTGCCCATGTTCAACATCTAGCCTCCCATCACCAAACACAGTGAGAAACCTACAATTAATTACAATCATCCAATTGTAAAATGGATGCTTGAAGGACTCATGAGGCACCAGTCTTACATACCATGCACCAAGGCCCCAATAGACACTCTGAGGCTCGTGATAATATCTCTTTGAAATGGATACCACAACCTGGTCCTAGCCACAGCAGTCTTGATGATGTTCTATGGTGCGCTCAGACAGTCTGAGGTTGTGCCTCCCTCTATCAAGAGATTCAACCCTCTCCTGCACCTTACTACAGGAGATTAGAGACACACAACAACATTTAACAGTAAAGATAAAGGCTGTGAAAAACATGCAGCCTACCAGAGGAGGGAACTAATACTAAACCGACCTGAGAATAAAAGGCTCTGTGTTGTCTATAGGTTTTAAACCCTACTACAGCTTGAGCCTACAGTGAAACTGGGGCAACCCTACCTGACTTTCAAAACATCGCAGCAACCAGAGCCAGCATCCTAGATTTTTTGTTCTGTTTTCTTTTAAAAGATTTTATTAAAACCTGGGTTGCAGGTCGCCTATTCAGGATCTTTGAGGTGTCCCAAGTGTTTTCTCCTATGAAAGTCTGTGGTCACTACCATGAATCCAAAGCTATGGACTCATAGCCTACCAAAGTTCACTTGAATTTGTCAAAACAAACATACAAATAATTTGTTATCTTTGGCCTCTATTGAGCTCCAACATAGACGGAAAGTCATGGCATTGTGGTGTACTTGGGAATGTAAGGATTCTCATATGCCCCACATGATGCTTGGAGCGCGCCACACATCCTCTCAGCCAATGATATGTAGATCCCCATGAATGACATCATAGCAGCAGACCTCGGAAATCCCTAATCTGTGATCAGGAAAACAACAAAGGACTGTCGTTCTCATATTGAAGGTACAAACCCCAAGATTATCTCATTAAAAAGCTAACAAAATATATAATCTAATCCCTAAGATCTAAATGTCTGCAGTCACCTTATGGAGAAGCCATTAGACTGACTGCAGACCAGAGAAAGATTAGTAGCCGGGAATCTCCCTGCTGTGAGTGACAGGGTGGGTGGAGGCTACACTATGAGTACATATCGATCCCATCACCAATTTATGAGATTATATTTTAAACGATTACAGCAACAAAACATACTCTGCACTACACATGCGTTGGCTATCATATGAATAGCAGATTTAAGCCTTGCTTTCTCATCCAAGCATTGTAGCTCATCGGTTAGATCACTAGGTTACAGAGTGGAGGGTTTCAAGCTTGAGCCAACGGTCGGGTCTCACAGATTTATATTTCATTTCTGAATATCTAAATTACATCACAAGGCGTCTACTTGCCACCACCATTTTCTGGACATTAGTTATAATGTGTTTTGATAATCAAACCTCATAATTCTCTTGCCTGCGATGTCAATTCTCTTACACTGTGTGTTACGTATATATATCACTTACATTGCTCTAGGTACTTCTGATTCCTGTGTCCCTTAATCACATGCTCTGCTTGTAAGTATGATTATATGTAGGTATATATGTGAGAAACTGTTCTTTTCTAACTGATTCATATATTAGTTGATCCAAATGGTCAACCCACTGTGACTTGGTAATACAGCAATTATCAACTGGTGCCAACATTCAAGTAATGAAGATCAAAAAGATCTCTAATCTGACTCAAACCAATAGCGCCTTGTTGCAGCATATATGGGTTTGTTTTGCTCAAAGCTGCATTCCCAGATAATTTGAAGAAAATGAAATTGTGTATTTTGATATATACCTTGATGAAGGCACAATGAGTGTTGAAACGTTGGTACTAATTAAAAAATTAATAAGATAGAACTTAATGCAAGCTGCATATGCGACAACATACTCACAAAACATAAGTGGCTTTTGGTGAATGTCTTGCACAAGTGCTGAAGGCACGCATGAACGATTTTCACCAAAAGCCACAAGCGTTTTGTGAATGCGTTGTTGCATATGCAGCTCAAGTTTAGTTCTATTTTTATGCCATAATATTTAAGATTTATTTAATCATTATTTACCTTCATTTCATGTCTTGCAACCCTCTGACTCGGCAAAAACAAGCGCCTACAATGTTGCGCTACGAAATGAGAATCATAAAATGAGTGTCAATGATTGGTGCAGCTAGATTTACGTAACCAATCAAAATAGTGGGAGTAAATTAGCTGCATTCGAAAAGTGGATTCCGCTAGTGAATTCTCTGCATGCATATGCCATGGGCTAATCTGGCCATGTTTTTGTGGATATGCACAGCTATCATGGCATAAAGACATAAATATAATCTTAACCTAAAATTGATCAATACTTTGTTTATTATCCAAATACCAACTTGTACACGTCTTTTCTTTCCGGCTCAGGTCCCAGAGGAAGACCACCATATGGTGGTCTTGGGAGCTTGTTTTGAATTACTACAATATTAACATGATGTACTTGCTCTATAACCTGAATGAAATTTGAATTAAAAAAAAACAAAATAAAACACCCATGTACTCGAATGCACTACTCAACCTTATTATCTAGAAGTCCCTTTTATGATTATTTGTAGTATATTCATTCAAGACGCATCCAAAGGTCCCCCGGATAAGGTATTATAGTGTTTGGACTTGCTCTACTTGGTGCGAAATTTCATCAAATTATGATTATTCAGATGACCCGCCGAAATCTCACTTTTTTCAATCTGACTCTCTGTCATCTTCTTAAACTTTGGGAATCCTTTTGAAAATGTAGGGATACCACTAGTGAGGTAGGATATAAAGAATGTAACTAATTGCACTATTATTCCCATTTAATCCAGATTGGCACTGTAGATCCTAAATCCTAAAAATAGGAATTCATGAAAAACTCAAGTATAAATTCCCTTCATTTTCCTTATTTAAATCTTCCATTCTATGGTACTCAGGATGAAGGAAAGAAAAAACAGACACAAATATTTTAAGGTCACTTTAGCTGTGAATACATCTCTAAAAAACTAAATCTCAAAGAAATAGGATATCATGTGATGGTCACTACCATGATAGAGTCACTAAGGAGTCAAAGATGGTCAGTGCATAGGGGTGCAATAAACCTGCGCTAGGGCTTTACATACAACCCTGTCCCTGTCTCTAGTCTATAGAGACTGTGGTAAGTATGTGATAACTAGAGAAATGTTATCAATCAAGTCATCAGTCACAGCCATCCGTAAATTGGTTTGGAAACCAGGTCAGCGTGGAGCTATAAATGGGGATATTATTTCTGTCATTGCAATGTGCAGCTAATTAAAAGATGGTAATCTTGTACTGCATTGAATCTATACAACAGACCTTATTCTTGGGATTTGCATGTTGTAAACAGTAAACATTCATATATTACATATATTCCTTCCTACTTTTGCTTCTATACATGCCTACATTGGCTACAATAATAATTAGTGGGAAGGGTTTATTTCCAATATAGGATCTTAATTCTAGTTGAAGATAGTTATTTCAGGGTCTTATACATGTGCAATAACATTGATCCAAGTAAAGCATATTATCTAAAAACAAACAACAAAATACAGAAAAGAAGGCCTGCCTTAATGTTAAAGCCCCAGTCTCAGTTAATGTTGGTCACAACTGAACATTTGCTACTTCTTGTTCCATTCTTTTCCAACCCATCTAAAAGTCATTTGAACTATATTCAGTTGTTTTTGCTAAAAGGCTTCTAAAACCTCCTCCTTTGTATTTGAACAACCCTCCCGAACCCTTTCCTGTGATGACTTCACTTCTTATCACTCACTGGCAGCAGTTTTCCTTTGGTGATTAGACTTTCAGTTCCAGTTAGAGATTTGAAAAATTAATAAATCCGGTCATATAAGTGATAATATGAGACAATTTGGTCAGATTTGCTTTGTCCTAATAGCTGAGAATGGAGTATTAATACAACCTTCATGTATCATTACTGTAATCAATTATTGTAATGAGTTGTAGAGTTACTTACCCTCTCAAGTATTACCTGTGGAATACATTCATGTGTACACAAATATCAAGCAGCAAGCCCTCATTAATGTATATAACAGATGGAAACCCAACTGGGCCATAACCTACATACCTACAAAATGTCAGTATACATCAATCATCATTGTGGGTCCTTTATTTTTGCTTTTTTTCTAATTCTTTTTCCAACAAAACCTTCTCCTTGAGCAGTCTACATCTACATCATTGCACCGCTTGACACTTCTTGATCTTATCTTGGGTCTTTTTTCTGTATAACCTTACCTCATACATGTTACATCAGGACACTATTGCTCTTTATATTTTATATGTTCATAGAACTTTGTTCATAGAAACCTTTCCATACTGTGAAATCTTTATTACCTGTTACATTACAACTAACCCTATCTTTTAGGGCTCTCAAAATGGATACAAATATAGTTTAGCGCTCCTTACCTTTATAGGGAAGGGGGTAGGGGGAAGATGGGAGGGGCGGAAAGACCAGATCCTTTGGTAATTTAAGTACCATTTTAGGATTTTAAGTGCCATTAAAGGTCGCCTATTTGATATGTGCTATTAAGACCTGGCTTAGAGGGGAGATGATTGAATCTAAGACAAGAGGAACTTCCCCCAACAATTGGGTTGAGAGAGGTGAGGCCAGCTGTTTTTTATGGGGATGTGAACAGCTGTTTTTATGGCAATGCAAACTGATTAACAGGGACTAATGGAATATGCCTCCTTCCACACCTCGACATCAGAGAGAAATCACCCCACTATAATTACCCTGACATAAACTATTCAAGTGAAACAGTTCTTCTATTATAAATATAAAATTTAGCATATATGGGGTAGATTTTTCATTTGTGCTAAATTGCAGAAATGCGGGTTTTGGGATTGGATTTCATTACATATAGCTAGAATCCTATATCTGTATCTATCATTGGATTCCTCTCAACCCCAGCTTTCATTCCAACCATACTTTCATGAATCTGGAGTCAATATTTCTCACATTAAAGTGTGAAAACGCCTTTTTTTCCCCCTTTTTTGACGAAGAAGGTAAACAGAAATATCTTCCAACAGTTGTTATTTTGTTCTAACCCAATTAATTATAACTACTCGTTGTATTATCCAATTCGTTACACCTTAGTCTGTTCCTCCAGAAATTCTTTTGCCCAAGTTGCATTTATTTCCTGCCCCACTGACCCCTCTAATTTTTCCAACTAACAGCATAACGTCCATAGGTCCTTTTTTAATACCCTTATAAGATTCATAAATATTAAATATTAGTGGCTAAATTAGCATTGAATTTCAACAAGTGGATATTATCAATAGACCCCCCAAATTTTTTTCCAAAAGATCCACAAGTTTTTGTTATAATGTCTGATCATTCTGATACTCCAAAATTCCAACTTTTGGGGCCTATGGACGTTAGGGCACCTAAATTAATCATCTTTAAAAGGGAAATGTTAATTATTGGTTGGAATATCCCAACAAGCATTTCATCAGTAGATATCTTTGGGCTTGTAAAAGTTAAAAATTGTGAATCGAATATTTAGAAAAATATTTAGAAAAATTCCCTAACATAACATCCATAGCCCCTTTAAAAATAAATGTCAGTCTTTTAAACTGCTTGCCCCTATAGCGGGGGAGGAACCTGTAAGAATCGTGCAAAATGTGATACCTTTTTCAAGTTTGGTATGCTGTTAGGTGAGGCCATAGGCTTTCCAAAAACCAACGGCAGCAAGTTGGTCCACCCCCCTGGTGGCCGGTAGCTGCGAAATACAAAATGGCCACCATCAGAAGCAAATGCACCATATCTTTGCTTCTACTGATCGTATTTTCAAGTATAATACCAATTTATTGATGTTTTAAGGTGTGAGGAATCATTTTCTGAAGTTATTTTTTACTTTCAAAGTCTTTTTCACTGTCAAAATCCAATATGACCACCGTCTGGGGAAAAAATATCATATCTCACTCCTTTCAGCAATATCCTTGTATAACACCAGCTTGTCTATGTTTTAAGGTATGGGGAATCCATTTCTGAAGTAATTTTTAATTTTAGGTCATAGGTCAAGTCAGAACAGTCTATAGTCTGTAAAATAAACTGTATTATATCATCTTGGACATGCCAATAAAATTGAGGAAAACAACACAGATAATCACAGATACATCCGGGCAATCATACAGAATGGTCATCAAGGTTGTTGCAGCAACCACCTTGACATTTATGCAATAGCGTACACCTGATTCCAGCCTTAAAACATTTACACCTACCCTTGCAAGCTTTTCCACAAGAGCAGTTAAGCAAAAGTGCACAGGATGCACTGGCATCACCCAGTTCTGTCCAATATGGGACCCATGTCTTGAGGCACCCATTCCATTTCCAACCATATTGTGCAGGATCTAGCACACAGCTGTTTTTCCAAGGCACAATGCCAAACAAACGCTGACACCAAAATGGTTCTTTTGATGTGCTGGTACAGGGCTGCTTTTGTAGGTGGGATGCTCTCTAGAATCCTAAGTTTGTGAGTGAACATCAGCCACCAAGCGTCATATATTGTACTGCAGGAACAGTTCTTACTGTACATGAGCACAGTAAATTGCTTAATGTGTTGCACATGCAGAGAATCCTCTGTCAGCTCTTGTGAATTTTCAGTTAAGCAGATCAGTTACCTGAGGGAAGTCCATCCATGCTTTCCATCCTGATTTCTTCCCAATTCCCATCATGCTAGATGTTGCATTGCAACCTGTAAATGCATGGAAGAAAGGTAGTGCTTTGCATTTATCAGGACCAAGCTGTAATGAAACATCATGGACTGGTATATCTGTGTGTGCTTTTCCAGATCCAACCCAACCCACAGCTCAGTAAGCCCCAGATTTTGCAATGTGTTGAAGAGGTGAACAGACAGAATGACAACATCTGAATCAACTGTTCTTAGAAAAGCTGTTTTATGACCATCCATAACAGCATGGCGCAAGTGCAACATTACAGGGGTGTCTGCCTCCTCATGGTCAGATGGAGTTATGTCAGTCAAATTGACTGCCTTGTTGGACAGCACAAGTTCCCCTTTTCTTGTCAAAAGATAGTTCTCAGATGAGGAGGTTGCATTCACAAGCCCATCAGCGAGAAACTTGAACAGTTCATCTTTGTTCTCACTGACTTTCAGGAATGCCTGCTAATCTTTTCCTTTTGGGATTAGGGACATTTTTTGATTACTAGTGTCCTTCATGCAGGTGTTTGACCCAGACGTTGCACTCTTGTTTGGTTCTTTAGACTGTCCTGAGGAAAGTGATCCCATACTGCATCAATTCTAGTGGTATATGTGTTCATTTGATTCTCAATGAAAAGCAGGCGGTGCATTCCAGTATATTCGCCAAACACATTGGCTCACTGTGGTTTAATTATATCAACGACTGCAGGCATGTCTAAGATGATTACAGAAGCTTGTTTGACAGATGGATTTCTTCCATGTGCAGGCATACCTGGCAAGCAGCCAAGAATCCATGACTTTGTACCAGCTTGCAGCTTGCCTTTACTGGAAAATGAAGGTGGATCTCTGGCATTTTCATGCATGAAAAACTCGTCCATGTCAGAATCAGGGCAAGCTTGAAGCAAACATTTGAGTTACAATTGCTGCAAAAGCTATTGATGATGCGAGTTTGTCTTTGCCTTTATCTAAGCTCACTGGAGGTCCATGGAGAAAGGTAAAGAGATTTGCCTTGGGGATGACATCAGAGAGAGGAGTGGCACAGTCCTCAATCCGCTCCTTAACAAATTTTGAATTCATTGCTTTCCCAATTGTTGGCAACTCCTGAATACACTTGCTAACTTCAGGGTCCATATATTCACCAGCAGGGTCCATATATTCACCAGTGTCTAATGTCACCAACTGATTGCCTGTTTCCTCATAAGGGTTGATGAGGACAAGCTCAAGAAGGGATTTGAGCTGGTTGAGGAAATTTTGCTGCTCAGATACAAAACTTTCTGGGTGTTCAATGTTGTCTGATTTTGTTGTATGGATGCTTGCATATTCAAACTCATGAATGACATGAAGAACTTCTGCCTTTGAGAGTTCAATCACCAATGTGTATAGTACCTATAATCCCCCCAATCTCAGAGAAAGCACCCTGTCCTCACCCAGGTGTTGTCAACTGGCCTACAAATTTGTGTTTTCTCATAATCACTAATTTGATTGTCATTCAGTCAGAAATTGTCCAACTACAATAGATTTGATATGTGATTAAAACCCACAAATTTCTCTCTCCAATGAGATTATTTATGGGTAGATAGCGGGAAATACATAGTGCACAGACAAGGATAAGTCCATTATTTCAACCAGGTTTAATTATTTTTTCATACATTTTGTTAATTTCTGAGGTTATATTTGAAAGACTAAATATTTTTTTAACAGAAACCTATAATGAATCATATCTCTTAATAATTTCTGGCTTTATATTGGTATATATTTTAGTTAGATTAAGTGCGAAATCAAAAGAACTAAAAAAAAGAAACACAAACTTGTTTGTGCACAATGTCAGGTGAATGTAGCTAAAATATATGATTTTAGTCTCATCATAGTCTCATATTCATTTAAATGAAAGGCCTAAATTCATAAAATATGTTTTAATCGTGAAAATAGCTCCAGAAATGGATTCCCTATACCTTTAAACCTAAATAAAATAGTATTACACATCTATCTAGTACTAACTGGAGCTGAGATATAATATTTTCATTTTGAGGTGGTGGCCATATTGGATTTTGACCTGGAAATGACCTGGAAACAGAAAGATGGTTCAGAAAGGGTATTTTGCTATATAAAAACCCAGGAAAAGTGATATTATATATGGTGGTATAGCTGCTGATATATAATACTTGCTAATAGCTGTTAAGATTAAAATGGGAGCTGAGATATGACTTTTTTGTTTCCTGGTGGCAGCCATATTAGATTTTGACCCTGAAAATAACCTTGAAATAAAGAAATCACTAGGTAAATGGATTCCTCATACCTCAAAACATAGAAAAGCCGGTATTATACATGGATATTGCTAAAAGGAGACGAGATATGATATTTTTTTCCCAGACGGCGGCCATATTGGATTTTGACAGTGAAAAAGACTTTGAAAGTAAAAAGTAACTTCAGAAAATGATTTCTCACACCTTAAAACATCAATAAATTGGTATTATACTTGAAATTACGATCAGTACAAGCAAAGATATGGTGCATTTGCTTCTGATGGTGGCCATTTTGTATTTCGCAGCTACCGGCCACCAGGGGTGAGGACCAACTTGCTGCCATTGATTTTTGAAAAGCCTATGGTCTCACCTAACAGTGTACCAAATTTCAAAAAGGTATCGCATTTTGCACGATTCTTGGGTATTCTGACAGGTTCCTCCCCCACTACTATGATCAAACCTTTCGCTAGCAGATAATATGCACTGTTTATACAATATATTGATCATATATTATGAAAAATAGTTTCAAAAGTCATCATAGGTACATTATATTGTGTTTTGCATTGACTCGGTTCTGAGCCAAGTCAAAGGGCCTATGGACGTTATGACCGTATTTATTTTCCATGTTAACAAAAATTAAATTATGACATGTTGTTCATATTAGGTGTAATCTGAGGCAAACTATTCCTAGTTAATATGTATTGAATAAATCTTTGCTATCTGGGATAATAATGAAAAAAACTATTGATTACGACTGGGTCTGAATCTAGGGCCTATGGACGTTAGGGCCGTATTTACTTTCAAATTTAACACAGATTAAATTATGACATGCTGTTTATATTAAGTGTTATCTGAGGCAAACCATTTCTTGTTAATATGTATTGATTAAATCTTTGCTATCTGGGATAATTAATGAAAAACTTTTGATTAAGACTGGGTCTGAATTTAGGGCCTATGGACGTTAGGGCCATATTTACTTTCCAAGTTAACAAAGATTAAATTATGACATGTTGTTCATATTAGGTGTAATTTGAGACAAGCTATTACTTGTTAATATATATATTGAATAAATCTTTGCAATCTGGAATAGTTAATGAAAATAATATTGATTATGACTTGGTCTAAATCTAGGGGCTTTCGATGTTAGGGCGAGTCTTTTGGTATGTTTTGGAGTATAAGTCCCGAAATATTTGTATTACTTATTTTGACAGCCATATTCACACACTGGGCCTAACATATGAGACCTTGGATGCACAAAAATGATCCATAGATTATCCTGTTCAGTACCAAAACTGTGATCTTTTAATATTAATGTCTGGCCCAGAACAAAAATACTTTTTGGGTGACTTTTAGTACTTTTATCATATTACCCATTTACTATCATTATTTCCCTCATGAAGGTGTTATAATAGGGGGGCCTCTACTATCAGAAAGTAGTGGCAAGTTTGTGTTGCCAATAGAGTGGCCAATTATTGGCAAAATGAAGATTATATGAGGGCCTATGGACGTTAGGGTTATGCCTAACGTCCATAGGCCCTCATATAGGGATAACATTGAGTGAGCTGGTACCTTTATATTGTGCTTGATATTAAATACAAGTGGTTTTACTTCAAGGAAACATATACCCAGGTTGCGCGGATGCACTTAGGATGCGCAGCCCTCGCATGGCCACGGACTACATCCGGATTCAGGGAAAAGTGCAGCCAGTGTAAGCCAGCCTTGCACATCCGGCTGCACTTTGGCTGCACTTTGGCTCGGCTGCACTTTGGTTGCACTTTGGTTGCACATTCGGCTGCACTTTGGTTGCGCAAGGGTTGCACATCTGGCTGCATATTTTAGTATGCCTAGGGCAGGTAGGGTATTGCGGGTGAGGCTCAGATTACTTGGGTTCAACTTAAATATTTGCTAATTATTATTATGAAAATTATTAGTATAAATTTACTGCTCTACCATTCCCATGAAGGATTGTCTGCCAGGTATGTTCAGTCAGAGTAGCAAACTGAAGGCAACTTTAGATTGAACATCTACAGCCTAGATAGCTTTTAAAGCTACAACAGCATAGGTTGTATCCTTTAATTCATCATTTATCATCAGCACTGGCCCTGCATATTCACAGACCTCTGTGTATGAATCATTTTGATGGTTGATGAGTTTGGACCCTCCCAGCTGACTACCCACAATCATATGTACAGTTATATGGGTGGTTTGATCAGGTCGATTCCCAACATCATACCTATACATTATACATATAAACTCTAGAAGAATATCACTTATGATATTCATAAGTATTTGTTGGACAATATAAATAGTGTATAAATGCCACATTAGTGTATTAGCGGTAGTTTTATTGTTAAAGAAATTATAAATGCAATGCAGTGACCTTTCACGCCACCTAGTGAAAAACAAGTACGGCCACCTGGTGAGAACAAGTCGCACATGTATTGTACCATATAGTACCATAATCCTCAGTAACCTCGCCAGGAGCATGTTCAGCCATGCTATACCTTATTATTCTCCAGCAAAAGAAATAAATGGTTATCTTTGGTAAATACTCCATCATAATAAATATTCTTTTAAATGCACACTCTTTAGGGATAGGGGTCCGTGAGCCCAACATACCAGGCGTCGGCCGGGCTGCGCGTCAACGAACTCCAAACCCCGTAGCATAATAAATACTCATTGGATCGGATCATGAGATACACGAGACGAATCGCCATGATGTTTTCATCACATGGACATTTTAATTTCTCAAATCGGTTGAGATTTGGCGACACAACGTAACGCTATGTTTATTTGAGCCAGTCACAGGCTAAACGCTGAAATCATTCGCCGCACAGTGGTATGCCCGTTCGCGTTGCTACTTTATATAGATCTACAGAAAGCTGAGGAAATAAGGAATCCCTATGACAGCCCTCTCGCGCGGGAACATGTAGTGCGGCTGTACAAAAAAGCTAGCGCAGCCGCCGGGCTCCCTAGACGAAAAGTCGCCAGTGGCAATGCCATGCATAAAAACCTCAGCTCAGCAATTCGACCCAAGCTCATTGGCCAACACCTATTACGCAAATCTGCAAATAATTTCCAAAAATCCCTACGTTCCCATTATGTACACACACTTCAAACCTGTCCCAGTCTCAAGCTTATTGATTTTAAGAGACATTTCAGCAAAAAATTTAAGGTCTTACTCGTATAATTACGCAGTTCCAGCATTACATGCTTATGCCTATGTATCTCTGTTTCTCCTCGTTGCCGACATTACTCGGCTCACTGACACACGCTCAGCCACACTCGGTAAGCTTCGTGTAATGACGTCATAGGCGCGGGGATTCCCCACCGGAACCCTACCCAGAACGAGGCCCATGTAATGACGTCATAGCAGCAGGGAATCCACAGCGCCGATCGCGATGTGGAGATTAAAGCTAAGAAACGAAACGATTTGGAAGGCGTCGGGAGACGCCATAGGAGGGAGGTGGGCGGGATGGTGGGCAATGTCAATGTACAAATAATTCAATGTTTAGTAAAGTAAATAGCCCAAGACTTCTCCTGTTGTGACGATATCCTTCCGATTCCTGGTGCCACACATACTCTAGACCAGCGATAGGTGTTAAAGCTAAAGACTACCGTCCTTGTGCGAGGCCCGTACAGCTGGGCAGCAGACGTAGTATTCTGGCACCTTTCCCGCGTCCGACGGCAGGTGCCGTGTGACTCGGGTATAGATGTGGGGAGAAGCTTGTTTGAATATGATTGGACATTATTTTTTTGAAAATTTGAAAATTCACTCAAATATTAGAATTTTTTGCCCCAAATTATGTGAAGTCAAGATAAATGTTTTCTCTATTGAGGTTTTTTGGTATTAAAAACATCTAGAAATATGTTTCTCATCATTTATAATCATTCCATATGATTTGATGAAAATTTCCCAGATGAATGATATCCTATTTGATGACATATATTTTTAGCCTTCAGCATAACGTCCATAGCCCCTTTTGGACTATTGACTGCTTGGTGTGCAAGAAGAATTCTACATGGGCAAGCATAAAACAAAAGCTATTCCTCTGTTGTAACCACATTTGCCATGATGCCTGCATTGTTTTTAGTTACTCAAATGACCTATTAATTTGAGGATTATATAATGGTAACTTGAAGATTTTTAAAAAATATCTAAAAAAATTCAAAAAAACACCCACCCCCAAAAATGAAAATCCAAAATTTGAATATTCAAACAAGTATAACAGGGTATAATGACATTATCAAGAAATGGTAGTGCAAAAATACCCAGAAGTAATCAATTTAGAGGGTATATTGTAAATTCGCTGATTTCTTACAAGCAGCATAACGTCCATAGGCCCTTTTAGACACAGTTGTAAGATGCATGGTAGACTCAATTATAACATGAGGGTATTGGAAAAGGTGCATGTATGCTCAGAAACATGTTAGGAAATGAATTGAAGCCATACAAATTAATAAAAGCATGATTAGAAAACAAGAGATGGAATGAAAGGAAAGTATATTTCATATGGAGCAAAAATGCAGTTTTTCAGAAACATTCCATATAACATGAATGATTCCCAAATGAAACTGGTTTAATATTCAGAGATCATATTTCCAATGCCTTAAGAACTTTATATAAAGATTCAGAAAAATAAGCATGGTCAAAGTATGTGATATATTTAAAGCACAGAATGAGGATTATAATTATTCCAACTAAAAAGGGCCTATGGACGTTAGGGTAAAATTCTGAAAATACTTGCAAAGTAAGATCTAAATGTCTGCAGTCACCTTATGGAGAAGCCATTAGACTGACTGCAGACCAGAGAAAGATTAGTAGCCGGGAATCTCCCTGCTGTGAGTGACGGGGTAGGATGGAGGCTACACTATGAGTACATATCGATCCCATCACCAATTTATGAGATTATATTTTAAACGATTACAGCAACAAAACATACTCTGCACTACACATGCGTTGGCTATCATATGAATAGCAGATTTAAGCCTTGCTTTCTCATCCAAGCATTGTAGCTCATCGGTTAGATCACTAGGTTACAGAGTGGAGGGTTTCAAGCTTGAGCCAACGGTCGGGTCTCACAGATTTATATTTCATTTCTGAATATCTAAATTACATCACAAGGCGTCTACTTGCCACCACCATTTTCTGGACATTAGTTATAATGTGTTTTGATAATCAAACCTCATAATTCTCTTGCCTGCGATGTCAATTCTCTTACACTGTGTGTTACGTATATATATCACTTACATTGCTCTAGGTACTTCTGATTCCTGTGTCCCTTAATCACATGCTCTGCTTGTAAGTATGATTATATGTAGGTATATATGTGAGAAACTGTTCTTTTCTAACTGATTCATATATTAGTTGATCCAAATGGTCAACCCACTGTGACTTGGTATTACAGCAATTATCAACTGGTGCCAACATTCAAGTAATGAAGATCAAAAAGATCTCTAATCTGACTCAAACCAATAGCGCCTTGTTGCAGCATATATGGGTTTGTTTTGCTCAAAGCTGCATTCCCAGATAATTTGAAGAAAATGAAATTGTGTATTTTGATATATACCTTGATGAAGGCACAATGAGTGTTGAAACGTTGGTACTAATTAAAAAATTAATAAGATAGAACTTAATGCAAGCTGCATATGCGACAACATACTCACAAAACATAAGTGGCTTTTGGTGAATGTCTTGCACAAGTGCTGAAGGCACGCATGAACGATTTTCACCAAAAGCCACAAGCGTTTTATGAATGTGTTGTTGCATATGCAGCTCAAGCTTAGTTCTATTTTTATGCCATAATATTTAAGATTTATTTAATCATTATTTACCTTCATTTCATGTCTTGCAACCCTCTGACTCAGCAAAAACAAGCGCCTACAATGTTGCGCTACGAAATGAGAATCATAAAATGAGTGTCAATGATTGGTGCAGCTAGATTTACGTAACCAATCAAAATAGTGGGAGTAAATTAGCTGCATTCGAAAAGTGGATTCCGCTAGTGAATTCTCTGCATGCATATGCCATGGGCTAATCTGGCCATGTTTTTGTGGATATGCACAGCTTTCATGGCATAAAGACATAAATATAATCTTAACCTAAAATTGATCAATACTTTGTTTATTATCCAAATACCAACTTGTACACGTCTTTTCTTTCCGGCTCAGGTCCCAGAGGAAGACCACCATATGGTGATCTGGGGAGCTTGTTTTGAATTACTACAATATTAACATGATGTACTTGCTCTATAACCTGAATGAAATTTGAATTAAAAAAAAACAAAATAAAACACCCATGTACTCGAATGCACTACTCAACCTTATTATTTAGAAGTCCCTTTTATGATTATTTGTAGTATATTCATTCAAGACGCATCGAAAGGTCACCCGGATAGGGTATTATAGTGTTTGGACTTGCTCTACTTGGTGCGAAATTTCATCAAATTATGATTATTCAGATGACCCGCCGAAATCTCACTTTTTTCAATCTGACTCTCTGTCATCTTCTTAAACTTTGGGAATCCTTTTGAAAATGTAGGGATACCACTAGTGAGGTAGGATATAAAGAATGTAACTAATTGCACTATTATTCCCATTTAATCCAGATTGGCACTGTAGATCCTAAATCCTAAAAATAGGAATTCATGAAAAACTCAAGTATAAATTCCCTTCATTTTCCTTATTTAAATCTTCCATTCTATGGTACTCAGGATGAAGGAAAGAAAAAACAGACACAAATATTTTAAGGTCACTTTAGCTGTGAATACATCTCTAAAAAACTAAATCTCAAAGAAATAGGATATCATGTGATGGTCACTACCATGAGTCACTTCCCACTAAGGAGTCAAAGACTGTCAGTGCATAGGGGTGCAATAAACCTGGGCTAGGGCTTTACATACAACCCTGTCCCTGTCTCTAGTCTATAGAGATGTGCAGCTAATTAAAAGATGGTAATCTTGTACTGCATTGAATCTATACAACAGACCTTATTCTTGGGATTTGCATGTTGTAAACAGTAAACATTCATATATTACATATATTCCTTCCTACTTTTGCTTCTATACATGCCTACATTGGCTACAATAATAATTAGTGGGAAGGGTTTATTTCCAATATAGGATCTTAATTCTAGTTGAAGATAGTTATTTCAGGGTCTTATACATGTACAATAACATTGATCCAAGTAAAGCATATTATCTAAAAACAAACAACAAAATACAGAAAAGAAGGCCTGCCTTAATGTTAAAGCCCCAGTCTCAGTTAATGTTGGTCACAACTGAACATTTGCTACTTCTTGTTCCATTCTTTTCCAACCCATCTAAAAGTCATTTGAACTATATTCAGTTGTTTTTGCTAAAAGGCTTCTAAAACCTCCTCCTTTGTATTTGAACAACCCTCCCGAACCCTTTCCTGTGATGACTTCACTTCTTATCACTCACTGGCAGCAGTTTTCCTTTGGTGATTAGACTTTCAGTTCCAGTTAGAGATTTGAAAAATTAATAAATCCGGTCATATAAGTGATAATATGAGACAATTTGGTCAGATTTGCTTTGTCCTAATAGCTGAGAATGGAGTATTAATACAACCTTCATGTATCATTACTGTAATCAATTATTGTAATGAGTTGTAGAGTTACTTACCCTCTCAAGTATTACCTGTGGAATACATTCATGTGTACACAAATATCAAGCAGCAAGCCCTCATTAATGTATATAACAGATGGAAACCGAACTGGGACATAACCTACATACCTACAAAATGTCAGTATACATCAATCATCATTGTGGGTCCTTTATTTTTGCTTTTTTTCTAATTCTTTTTCCAACAAAACCGTCTCCTTGAGCAGTCTACATCTACATCATTGCACCGCTTGACACTTCTTGATCTTTTTTCTGTATAACCTTACCTCATACATCTTACATCAGGACACTATTGCTCTTTACATTTTATATGTTCATAGAACTTTGTTCATAGAAACCTTTCCATACAGTGAAATCTTTATTAACTGTTACATTACAACTAACACTATCTTTTAGGGCTCTCAAAATGGATACAAATATAGTTTAGCGCTCCTTACCTTTATAGGGAAGGGGGTAGGGGGAAGATGGGAGGGGCGGAAAGACCAGATCCTTTGGTAATTTAAGTACCATTTTAGGATTTTAAGTGCCATTAAAGGTCGCCTATTTGATATGTGCTATTAAGACCTGGCTTAGAGGGGAGATGATTAAATCTAAGACAAGAGGAACTAAATTGGGTTGAGGGAGGTGAGGCCAGCTGTTTTTTATGGCAATGCGAACTGATTAACAGGGACTAATGGAATATGCCTCCTTCCACACCTCGACATCAGAGAGAAATCACCCCACTATGATTACCCTGACATAAACTATTCAAGTGAAACAGTTCTTCTATTATAAATATAAAATCTAGCATATATGACAATACAAAGTTTAACCTTACATTTTTTATTTTCTGATTCCAAGAAATAGGTATGCCATGTTCATATCAACTAGCATGTCTGTGGCAAAAATAACTTATTATCCTTAGCCCACTTCATTAAAGACATCCAGAACTGCTTAAAAATATACTTTAAGGCAATAAAAATTACTAATGTGGATTTTATTTGGTGTTATGGGCATTTTGCCTGCAGTTTTCTGGATGGCAGTTTCCTGGATGGCAGTTTCCTGCATGGCAGTTTCCTGCATGCCAGTTTCCTGCATAGGAATCTTTTAGACACCAGCTCATTGCTTAGCTGACACCTCCTGACTCCTTAGCATGGTATAAAGACATAATGCTGTTATGTTAGGTATATTGATAATAGTATATTTGCTCATGGAATCTGTTGTTTATCTAACCATGAGGCCTGTATTGAGTAGCACAAAAACTGTTGTTCCAAACAGAACTCCTGTTCCAGCAACAATGAACGTTGCTACATACGTCCCTGTTGAAACTGCCAGGTATCCTAAATGAAAGAAGGTACAATTTACTCTACCTCAACATTTTTATTTGTACATCATTGTAGATGCATTTAATTTAAGAGAGTTGACTCCTTGGTTCACCTAACAGTGGTCTTCCCCCAAGTCCTTGGCATAATAAACAGATAATAACCAAAGTATACTTTTCTTTCTTTATCAAACATTTGAGCGGCCTCTTTTCTTAGAAAGAGGTTCCAGACCACATTCAAGAGTGGTTTTGCAAAAGCAAGGTGTGTTTAAACTTTACCTTTAGACACTAGCCTAACTATGATGCATTATAACATAAGATTGAGAACGACCTGCTAATCAATTGACAGCTGTATACATTTAGTAAATTTTGCTTAATTAGGCTGCAATTTGTTCAATACTGGGTAAATTTGAGTATATATTAAGCATTGCATTGATCCTAGCAATCTGTTTGGTAAGGTTGAACTGTATTCAGAACTTTATTTTCCCCTGAAATTTGGGTTATTTGAGGGGAATTGTGAAGACAAATTGTACATTTTCTGGCTACTTCACCCTTATAAACCTCCATTGTGCCATTTGGTATAATAAGCTAATCAAAGCATCAGGCAAACAGCTTGTAGTCCTAGCAAGTAATTACAGAAAGATATACTCACCACCTAGCATTGGTCCGAGAATAGAACCTAAGCCTTGAAAAAACCCAGTTAAAGCCATTGCACTGGCAATATGAGATCTATCAACAAGGTCTGCAGTAATTGTTGCTACTTGGGAAACTACAGAACCTGAGGGATTATAGTGAGGGGGATGTAGTAAACTGTAAACTGATTTACAAAGAGATGTAACAATGCAGTAACGCAGATTTACAAGACTACGTAAATAGGAGTGAAGAGCCAAATGAAAATTTATATAAACATCAACTAATATTCGGCTATTTGCAGATTATGAAACAAAGAAGATTGATAATACCTGATGTTGATCTTATTAGGAAAATCAAGAATATTGACAGAGGTTTCCAAGGTGAGATTGCCAATACAACCATTCCCACAGCAAGCATAACATTAAGTACAATGAATGCTAATATGCGAAAAGGCCTCATGAACTTCATATCAAGAATAAAGCCAACAATCAAACGTACAGCAACCTGAAAAAAATACACATTGTCTGCTAGTATGATAACCTTCTCATCATCTAACATAGATATACCTTCAGTGGATATATTAGGAAATATATATAAGCTTTCAGAAGTGAATCAGAAAGTCATCAGGTTTCTACTGCTTGTGCAACTAGGTTCTAGTAGGATCTAGTAGAACCTAGTTGCACCAGAAGCTGAGTGGTGGTTGCACTGCTTCCTGGTGGCAAATTCGCCCCAGTTCCTCAATGTACCAGGCACTGAGGGATGTTTGTAGATATGTTATCATGAAAGATTTTTCAAATTAAGCTACTGCTTCGTCCTGAATCCTTTATGCAGCTTTGCAACTTATTTTATGCTTGTTATACTGGTCCGATCTGCATACATCAAGTACTTACATCAATTCCTGCTGTGACCGACAGGGTGTAGACCAGTTCTGTTTGTGTCATTCCTTGTTCATATGCTAGGGCTGACAGTTGGACTATATTGACGGTCATACCAATACCAAGGAAGAAGAGCAGAATACAAAGTGTCCATATTGACCTTTGTCTGAAGAGGTCAAACCCAATGTACTTGTTTATTTTCTTGCAGAATGATCTTCTTGTTTTATAACTACCATGACCCTCCCTCTGCTCCTCTGGATTGTCAGTCTTGTCACTTTGTGACACACCCATCTCATTCTGCTCATTTGCCGGGGTATTCAAATTTCGTGTTTGCCTTTTAACTGCATTTTTAGGGTTTTTAGAGCCTTTGGAAAGCAGTTGCTTCATAAGCATTCCCCCTGGAACCATATGCAAGACCAGGGCTGATATTATCATAAGTTCACCATAAAGCCCTAGAGAATCATAGATTGAAGTCATCACTGAAGGCATTGTTATGGTACCAATGCCCCAGGACAACACTGCCACAACAGAAGCAGCTCGAGCTCTGTTATTCCCAAAAGATCGTTGGACTGTTGATCCTTTGGCAAGCATGTAATTTGCATAAGCAAAACCTTGAAATAGATAAAGGATCACTGAATTTCGCCATTCATTCATTTGTCAGCATCATCAATAGCCTCCTAGATAAAAGTAATGTGTTCATATTTGTGCATGTGTATGTTATGTATTACCTTATAGTCTATTCCACAAGGGGTTTACAGTAGAGTGCTTTATGAGGTCCTTCATATATCCTTTATATTTGTGATAACTTCTGTATTGTATAGTCATGCTCTGTATGTACTCCCCTATATGTGTATTGTGTATGTTTTATGCACTAGCCCTATGTAGCCAGGGCTGGGCAGGTTCAGAACTACTTCCTGTAGTACTGGCCTCCTGAGCTGTGTGTGTGGTTGTGAATAAAAGATGAATGCTGACAAGGAGCAAGAAGCTCAGACACTACAGACCTAAATTTTGATTTACTTCTGCATGAAGGGTAAAGCTAAGAAAATGTAGCAATTTCTGACAGAGATACACCAAACTATCTTCTGCAATATAAGATATGATTTAGTTTGATTATGCAAAACTTAGAAAATGATACACCATAAGCCTATTGCATCCAGTTGAGAAAAGCTTATCTATGCCATACTTTACCTCGTACCACACTAAACGTTATGTAGACAACTGGTAGAGGTGGGGAAAAAGCGGAAATCATCATCGTTGCACTGATCATTAAGCCACCAACAATGGCAACTCTGCTTGGTCCAAAATAGTTTACCAATATTCCAACAATCGGACCTAAAGTCATAGAAAATATAGAATAGAATAGAATAGAACAGAATAGAATAGAACAATCTTTTATTCATCAATAGTTTTTACATTTATGTGATGAACAGGTCGACAGGCCTCTGGGTACCATTAAGGATTTATACCCAGATCTTCCGGCCGTTCCCTTAACATTAGTGTGCTAGACTAATACTAAGATATAACTAAACGCGAGCTGCATATGGGGCAACGTATTCACAAAACGCAAGTGACTTTTGGTGAGTGTCTTTCACAAGTGCCGAAGGCACGCGTGAAAGACACTCACCAAAAGGCACAAGCGTTTTGTGAATGCGTTGCCCCATATGCAGCTCAAGTTTAGTTATATTTTTATGACATGATATATATTTAAGAGTTATTTAAGAGTTATTTACCTTCATTTCATGTCTCGCAAACCCTCTGACTCGGCAAAAACAAGCGCCTACAACGTTGCGTCATGAAATGAGCGTCATGAAATGAGCGTCATTGATTGGCGCAGCTAGAATTACGTAACCAATCAAAATAGCCGGAGTAAATTGGTTGCATTCGAAAAGCGGATTCCGCTAGTGAAATCCAGGCATGTTCATGCCATGGTCTAATCTGGCCATGTTTTTGTGGATACGCACAGCTATCATGGCATAAATAGTAAAACTCAATAATAACTAACAATATTTTGTAAAAGAATAAAAACCATATCGATAAGTCAATAAATCTTGAAGCTGGTGTTTGATGTATTAATCCAGTACAGGATTTCATCGTGGCAAGCTACTGACTTGAAATTAATAGAAGTTACAACACTCATCGTCTATAACAACAAGACTAGAGGTTACCGATTAAATGACATGACAATTTAAAAACATATTTTTTTTTCTTAAACATCTTCGTTTTTCTCCCTGGAGAGAGGTTCACCTTTCTAGTTATCATTCTTTTTAGGTGAATTTTCTATTGCCCTTCTGAAATGTTTCCTTTATTCTATGGCCTGTTTCTCAGTTGATAGTGAGTTCCAGGCCATCTTAGCCTTATAAAGAAAACTGTTTTGATATAATGTTGTTTTGGGGCGGTTGATTTTTAGATTTTTTCTTCTTTTCGAATGGCTTCTAGTTGGGAGGTTTCTATTGTCCAATTTTGAATTTATTTGTGCTAAGTAGTGTGCACTCTCTAGTGTGTGTACCTCTCTCCTTACAAAGTTGGGTAGTATGTTCAGGCTAGTTATTTCTTTTTCAACATTTGTTCTTTTTTTCATGTTAAATACTGATCTCACTGCTGAATTGAGCAGAGAATCCAACTTTTTTTAATAGCTGTTTATTTGTTGAAGAGTAGAAAATATCTCCCTGGTCTATATTAGGGATTATTACTGATTTTACTATATCAGTTTTAATCCTTTTTGTAAGTGTATGGCGAGCATTTGACAATAGCCTCACCTTCCACTTCAACTTATCTATAAGCTTATTTACATGTGTCTTGTAGGACAGATTTTTGTCAATGGTGAGTCCCAAATATTTGTATTCGTTTACTTGGGATAATATTTCCCTACCCAAGGCAAGGCTCATGTTTGGTTTTGTTTCTGGTTTTGGATTTTTCTTTCTGAAGGTTATATATTGTTTTGTTGCTACATTCATGGATATTTTATTTGCCTTACACCAAGTGTCTACCCAGTCTAAATCAGTTTGTATTTTTGGAATATTTTTGCTTCTTTGTTATTACTGTAGAAAAGGACTGTGTCATCTGCATAGTGCTGAATAGTAGAATTTTTGACAACTTGGTGTAGGTCATTGATATAGATTGTGAATAGGATCGGTCCTAAAATTGTTCCTTGAGGAACACCATGAGTGATCTTGCCTTGGGTTGATAGGTAACCAATCACTCCTACTCAAAGAATCACTCAAGAATATGAAACAATTACCTTCTATTATTATCCCTCATACTAATGAAACATCATGAGCTAAAGGAAAGAGTTTGGTTGTGCCGAGACCAAGAAATGAGATCTTTAAGAAATCTTATGTTTATAGGCCTGTCATGTAATACCAGTAGCGACACGTTTGGGGATGTGGCGAACTACGGCCGGCACCCGGCGGCAGCCATCGGGGGACAGATTGAGATTATCATCGATGGGCGCCCGTTTTTTGCGTTTTTTACCGTTCAGGTTTTAAATATGTTCATAATCGGTTGTATCAGCACTCCCATACCCATTCCACAGGTAATCAGAATAAAAGCAAGCGCTATCAACCCCCAAAAGTTCTTAAAACATCGTTGACACAGCCGAGTTGTGCGCCAAAACCCCTATTTTCGCCCAGATCGCGCTATGTATTACCATACGGTAGGCCTACCATCAGGGTAGGGAATACCTTTTCGGGAACTGGGATTGGGGCCTATTTTAGGTCGGGATTCGGGATTTAAAAGGGTCTACGGGATTGGGGAAAGGGGTTCAGATCCAGATTTAATTTTTCCAGGTATATTGCAAATAGGAAAACGGGATTGCAAATTGAAAACCTATGCTATGGGATTCGGGAAATAGGGCTTATAAAAAATGTGAAACGGGATTCAAGAGGGGGTCTTCTCTACCCTGTACCATGGGCGTTACATATACAGGTAGCTAATTTAAGAACAACACGTACAAGACATGGCAGGGAGAGGAAGAATATCTTTACTTTGTTTAAAGGCTTTTATTTATCTGGGTACCCAAACATCCTATTCCTATTCTTTCATTCTAGGAATACGCACCCAATACGCATGGTATACTATGCATTTAATTCAGGCACATGCATGGGATGGGTATTTTGTTTGGAAACATGTGAGCTATCAGATTTGATTTACCTTTCTAAATAATGAATATTGAAAACATAATTCAAACCTCAAATCATTCTCGCAATAATTGTGAATATTAGCAAACAGATCAGGTACACAAAGTTAAAAATTTCTCATAGAGAAAATCTTTATGGGTGCTGACAGTTTTACCGTATATTCCCAAGACATTATTATAACGCTTGGACTAGGTCTTGGATCATGAAATCAATGGAAAATACTGAAATAATAACTTTGTAATATTAAGTTTGCAGATCGTTGCTGTCCAATTGAATACAAGCTAGTTGGATTACTTACTTACCGGCTTACTTAACAGATCAGTATATGTCTATACAACGCAATGAAAAAGAATTTCTCTTAAAAGAAGAATATCTGTTTCTCCACCGAATAAATTTGAGGCTCCCTGACTCTGGTTTTGACCAAAGAATGTAGAAGAAATGTTGACGAATTTTTCAATTTATGCGGTCCATATGTAGCGTTAACATTGACAGATCAGTAAGCTTCTATTGTAGGCCGGATCTGGGCTTACCTGCTAAGAAATATACGGTAGGCCTAATCCATTACATTATGACAAGGATAAGAGATAATTTATCCCTGGTTAAAATTGTTAAATATGGTAACGTTTGCATGGGTGTTACCATTTTCGGCGATCATTGCCATATTGCATATGATTTAGACATGGTTAGGCCATAAGCTTGCAGATCGTTGCTATCAAACTCATACAAAATACTGAATAAAACTGAAAATGAAACCTTCGCGTAGGCTATATATTATAATTCAAACTTTACCTTGATTTGTTATAAAACTGTTAAACAGCATAGTTTCGAAGCATGGAACATAATTCTGTAGAATTGTTGGCAGAGGAAAAAAACTATTCATCGTATTTGTATTTTTACACTGAAATTGTAGTAAGGCTACTATGGCAAAATCATAGATCTAGAGGTTGGCAGCACTGGTTATCATATCATGTAAAAACCTTATGAACGCCAAAAAAATAGAATTGACCTGATATACATACATGTATATGAAAGAAGAGAGAGATGAGGGAATTATGCAAACAGAGGGCGGGGCTGATGGAAGGCCTGGATGTCTAAGAGCAATACCCACAGAGGAGAGGTGAAGGAGAAGGAGGGGCAGAAGGAAGGGGAGAGAGGAGAGAGATAATTAAGGCGAGTGAGTGAGTTGTGAGTGTCCAATTGTCAGGGGAAGAACGTTACACCATTGCCGAACCTCTAAGCAGGATGACAACCTTAGGTTGTAACAGTTTAAACCACTATAAGAGCGATAACATTTAATAACAAACGGCCGCCGCTACCTTTACCTATGCGTTGCCATTGTTTATTCGCGTACTCGACGTCCCCCTGTGGCCTGTGCCCGGGCCTGTGCCTCGTTTTGGTACCCAATATGGCGGCGCCCTACCCGGGACACATTACAAGCGTATAGACTAACTGAAATGTGGAATAATCTACCAGTAGAGGTACAAGTAACAAAGACGAGGTTACAATTCAGAAGTTATCTTAGAACTACATATTTGGCGGAGTTTGATGTATATTTGGCGGACGGGTAGAAGGGTAGACAGGAAATTTTTCGTATTGAATAGTATTATCTTACTGAATGTATTATGCTATGTAAGTGGGTTTGTTATATGTTATAGAATTATTGATCTGACTAAGGTATTTTAGACATAATGTCTGGATACTGGATAAATGGTGTAATAGGTAATGATAGGAAGAGTACAGGAGTTTGAGATATACTTTAATATTTCAAAAATAGATGAAAGATTAATTCTTTCCAGACTTGGAGGTACTTCAGTCTGTAAAAAAGGCCAACAAGTCCTTATTTCAAAGACCGATATAGCGGTAATCATAACATCAAAACACGAGATAAAGCAAAATTATCTAAACTGTACATGTACTGTTAACTATTGTTATATTGTTAGAAATAAGTTTTTGGGAAAGGGTTTGGCTCTTATATTTCAATGGAGTTGAATCAATCGGAAAATGCATAAGTAGTGAACATTAAGTGAAGAGAGAGCTATTATTTTAATAGTGCAGAATGAACTGAAATGGATAATGTGTTGAAGAGAGAGCTACTATTTTAATAGTGCAAAATGAACTGAAAGAGACGATGAAGGACATTGAACTACAAGCATTTATACATCATCTACTACTATTAAAATTAACTTTAAATGATGAGCCGGGAAAGGGGGTTTGGGATCATTCATTGTTAACAGGTATTTTGATAATGGTCTGGACAAAGTATGTTCGCGTCACCTCTTGTTCTTATAAAGGTAAACAGTAATTTGTAATCGAACTAATTGGGTTACGTCAGGTAGAACTGCCGAGGCAGAGACTGCTAACCTTATTCTGGAAGATGTAACATTTGAAAGGACCAGAATAAAGATACAATATATATATATATGAGAAAGTGGAACAAGGTCGGGGGATGCTTTGCCCTCAAAGGAGAATTGGAATCAAGGGAAATGCTGGTTTACCTTGGATGTAAGAGCAAGACATAATTCTCCTAAAAGGGCAACATTGGTTTGAGGAGGCCATTCATAAATAAAAGTGGCTGAATCTCTACACTTTTTGTTGTATATAGCAGGAAATATCATCCTTATTCAGACAAAGTATGGGATTCCTTCACCTATGCTTCAAATACCTTCATTTTTACCTTCAAATACCCGTGCTATGCACAGGATTTGTAGGTTGTAGTAGGTTATAATTATAGGCAATTTTGCAATAGTATGATGCATGAAAAATGGGTGTTTTACAATAGTAAAACAGACACATCATGAAAAGTTAGAAATTAAATTCTGAAGACACACTGTCACCACTGTCACCTGTAACAGTTAATGACACTTGTTATGTAAGAGGAAGCAGGAAGTGTGGGAGAGGAAGGAGAGGAGGAGGGAGAGGAGGAAAGAAGAGGACGTATACAAGTCCTTGAACTCCGTGCTAAGATTCTCAATTATAGTGACATATATATGACATGGAAGAGGAAGGAAGCAGAAGAAGGAGGGAGAGGAGGAGGGGAATGAATGAAGAGGAGAAAGAGGAGGATCTTGAGGATCTTGAGGATCACTATTGATGATGGAGGTACAACATTAAAAAAAGGGTAGGCTTGTAGAATGGGCATCATACAAACAGTAAGTAATTATGAAGGGAAGAATAGAAACAAAGACCGGACACCCCTTTTTTAAACTTCCTGGTTTTCAAAATAAATTCTGAAGCACAAGGAGGAGAGAGAGAGGTGTAGAAGGAGGTTCCCCAATGCTTTCCACTACCATTGAGGGAGAGCTCTCTCTCTGTGTTACTATGACAACACATTCTTTCTTATGATGCAGCATTGAACTATTTGACTTAAGTTTGTTGGTGGTTGAGTTACTGCAATCTTCTGGAAAGATGTGCGTAAAAGAAGCTGGTGTAAATTGAATTTGAAACATGCTCTCTCTCCCTCTCCTATTTCCTGCCCTCACTCTCGTGTCCCTCCCTCTCCCTGTCCTCTGCTATTTCTCTCATTCTCTCTCACCCTCTGCTCCCTCTCTCACCCCCCCCCCCCCTCTCTCTCTCTTTCTCCCCTCCACTGTCTCTCCCCTCTGTTCTGCCCTCGCTTCCTTCTCCTCTCTTTCTCTCCCTCTCTCTCTATGGCCCTCTCCCTCTCACCCTCTCTCTTTCTCTCCCCCTCTCTCTGTCTCCCCCTCTGTCTTTCTCTACCCTTTCCATTTTCTGTCTTCTCTCCCTGTCTTTATTCCATGATTTGGTCAAATGGAGGTCATATGGGAGAGGTCTATACTGTAAATAGTATATGGAATACATAGGTGATGGAAAACACTTGAGAATTAAAGTGAAAAAATAATCAATATCGCCCTGTCCACAGTCCAGGAGATTCCTTAAACAAACAGTGTCAGAGGCCCTGCCACCATTCATGAATTTAGTAAACACAAACAAGTAAGGAGAACCTGATAGTCTCCTCATAGCAACTTCAAGTGCCAAGACTGTGGCAATGACTGCTGGTGCTGCCCCATACTGGTAGAGGAGATGTTGGTAGATAAATGTTGCATTTCGGATAAATCCACACTGGAAACACTCCATTAGTGCAACCAACACCAACAGGATCCATATATCTATATCCTTCACCTTGCACACCATCCTGAGCCTGTATTTTCTGAATAAAACAAAGTTTCAATAGATCACACAGCATATATAAATATTAGTTGATCCAAATAATCAACCTACTGTGACATATCGTACATGACAAATAATTAGTGTGGATGAATATAGAAGTAACCCAAGACCCAGTAATATGAAATGTCCCTAGAGTATTAAATCAAACGGCCGTACAAAAAATTACATGATTATGTAAGTTATCAAATGTGTGGGTTATGGTCATAGTCGCTTCAGTGTTTTATCCCATAATGTAAACAAGATGACTCACAAGTATGTGTTGCATTGAAATCTTTGAATTCACCGAATCCTTAAATAAACTTAAACTTAAGGGTGAAATTGCTAGAAAATTGGCCTTCCCCTATTCTCTGAAATAACCCAAGTTTAAGAAGAAAATTAGGTTCAAAATATAGTTTAACATAACCAGACAGATTTATTGAATGAATACAACACAGAATATATTCAGATACACCTAGTATTTATCATTTTTCATATTCCATAATTACATTGGCAGATACCTTGGATAAAGAGTGCGTTCACCAGGTTTTCCACTCCCTCCAGTAAAAACTTTAGCATACAAAGAGTGAAATGATTGATGATAATGAGAGATGTGTGCTGAGATTCAAATGATTATATGAAGGCTGCTCCCCCATTACTGAAGTACAGGATACAAGGATGAGGTAGCTCATAATACAATAGGGGATTCGCATAGCCGCAATTTTCAACGTTGATTTGCATGGAACTATCAGACTAATGGTACAGTATAAAATATATGGAAAACATGTTATGTTCAGCATGGACTATTTATCAATGCTCTAATGTCAATATCCATGTGTTATACATGTTTCCATAATGCAAGTCCTCATGTTTCCCATCATGCATTCGGTTAACATAGATCATTTTTACAAGCTGTGATATTGATGAAAATATTCTTGCAATTTTTTTTTAAAATGTTGCCGAATACTTTCAGGTTTCATTAGAATCCATCCCAAGATGCACTGTAAAAGACATGCGCATTCGCACATGCAACTCCCCTATTAATCAGTCACAATAATGAGGTAGGGTTAATATATCGCCCTCCACTGGGTTACAAACGCCAGTGAACGTCATTGCGAGTGCCCACAATCGCATGTTCTCTTCCCCATTTACAACCAAACATCCAAAGATTGTCATTTTACCTTGTGTCCACATAGGTGGAGGAAGCAGGGGCAAATGTATTTTGTATTTAAATTATTTTATTCAGCGAAAAACATTATGCAACTGGTACACTATATCTCAGCCGTCGCTGATTTACTAGAATAATCATAACAATATTTCAACCATTTACCAATATCTCGTGATTCACTAAGTATCGATTACAATAATACAGAAGAAGCATGTGTTAAGAACAATATATAATTTAAAACCATCACCGACGCATCTCTTCTACCTACAGTCCGTTTCAGGTTTGTTAAAAAAAAAATGTTCATATCAAATACATATAATCCGCCATAATTGTACGTGCAACATATATATAACATATATATATATAGGTAGGCAAGGGGTTCACTCTACCTCTAAAGCTCTAGATACAACAAATGTAAGTGAACAAAATGTTCACTTGCAAGGTAGTTCTCATGCGCTCTTATACTGTGTCATGTTTGCAAGGGCTTTCATTTCTGTTCTCAAGCTAATAGTGGAGGACCCCTATAAGTAGGTAGCTATCTATAGGGGTCAGGTTTTCAGAAATGGTGCAGTTGGCAGCTGCGTACATTTTAGTAAAGTCTGCTGAATTAGGCTGCAATTTGGACAATACTAGGTCAATTCAAGTATATTTGGCATTGCAGTGACTCTAGCAATCTGTTTGGTTAGGTTGAACTGTATTTCGAACTTTATTCTCGTCTGAAATTTTGGTTATTTCAGAGAATTGGTGAAGCTGAATTATACATTTTCGGCGTCTTCACCCATATAAGTGGGCCCTGTAATTAGACTAAATGTTGTTTGGGGACATCAAATGCCGCTTCAATTAAATTTTAAACAGGATTTAATCATTAGTCATTTTTAATGACTACCTCTAAGTGCCTACCTACCTCTAAGTGATTTGACCATTTGCATATGACTTTTAATAGGTTGTAGTAATTTCTATTTTCACATAAATTATATAAAATATCATTGATATCTAATTAAGTCTAGATTGATATGACAACTATATATTTATCAGCCATGTATGAACAATAAAAAATGTTTTTTCCCAAACCTGTCCCTCTATTCGATGAGTTACGAATGCCTATAATGAGGCTCAAAATAGAGTGATAATATAAGTTTGATTTAATGTCACATTTTACATTGAAAGTTTTAGTCCCAGTAACACAAATGCAACGATTAACTTTTAAATCAATCTTTTAACATTATCTCTTTTAGTAATATGGAACAAGACAATTAACTACATATTAAATCATTACAATCACATAAATCAATAATAAGAACACTATGACAGGAATATTTTGAATACAGTTCAGTCTAGACGAGACATGACTACCACTTTTTCCATGAAAAAACCGACAGGCTACTTGCTCAGCACCAATTACGTCCTACCCTATACATTGAAGAAGGCAATAGAAAGTGAATTGATGCATCATTATTGCACACAAATGATACTAGAGTCAGGTTTAGACATCAGAAATATTTTGGAAACTTTTGAACATATTCCCGCATACAGGGACAGCAAAGGTACATGTGGGCCTGCTATATAGCCCTGTTTGTTCATGCATGCTTGCACATGTACCACTACCACTGCTATAAATTCTTCATCTTAGCGTTGATAGGCAAGGAGGAATAAGCAACCAGGAAAGTCAATTTATATATATTTCAACGCAAATCCTGAAACCCTTCTTTATTTCATTGAGTCATCGGGTAGCCAAAAGGCCCAGTCCAAAGAAATATTTATTAAATACTTAATTTCCATATGATGAAGCCATCTTGGTATCGATGAAGATACGATGTTGTAGGGGGGTGCTCAAGTATCTCAATACACTCAAGCTCTGCCAATCACCTGCAGCTTGATTATCACATAGTGGAACACCGCGCATGTGCATATGTGTGGCCAAACCTCTACAAAGACTTGTAATCCTACATCCTTCTCGATATTAGCCACCTTAGCCCAACGTTTCAGCAATTGAAGAGCATGATCATATCTCACTGGCTTCCCTGCAGAGACAGAAATAATAGGCATAGATGGGGATCTAGGAAACCTCTCAAAGAGATGATGCAACCATGTTACCAGACACAGACATGAATCAATACACTTGACAAGGCTAGAGAATTCTCTTTGCTTAAATTGATTCGTCTTAGAGCTCTTAACTGTAACTAATACACCCCATTCTTCGAAGGCATGGCCGTTCTAGGTAGCAAATGATCATCACTGTCAGATGAGAAGAAATCTTAGAAATTTTATTTCCTGAGTAGAGTTCTGAAGCATGCCACAATACCCACCCAGCATGCAAACTCCTCGTCATCATTCAAATTAACTTGTTGGAACATCAACTGGAGATCTGTAGGTAACAAGGGATCTTTGAATGATGACACACACCCCAAATGTCTCTTGAAATCTTTCATGATCAAACTAAGTAGAAAATTCTCACGCAGGTCATGACCACCATGCAGCTGGGACAGATGGTTCACAGCAGAGAACATATTATTAATCGAAGTATATTTCATCCTGTTCACCAGGCTTACCAGAAATCTTGCGAGATTCTGTCTTTCCACAGGTACTGATTCAATGCCATGGGTCAAACAAAAATCCAAATAAGAATTCCATTTACTCATTCTGGTTCTCACAGTGTTAGCAGCAAACGCCTGCAGCTTGAATCGTTCCAGCAATCCATCAAGGTCCACCAAATCTGTTCAGAAGAAACCAAAGGAGAAACTTGGTACAATTTTAATGTCATATCGCTGTTTCCACCAAAACATATCCATCATAAGAGATGAACAATTCTGGCAGTTTGATGACAAGGCATTGATGTGTCTCATAGAGGAGCGTATACAACAAAAATATTTGATCGTCTCTGAAAAATGAATCAAAAGTTGGGCTCAGATAATACACAATCAGAAGATATAGGCAACTCTTTACCATCGATACTCACTTTCTCCTCACCATGGCCGCCATGACACCTCTATACTTCCGGTTTGCCGGTGAGTTCTGAAGATGTCGTAGAACCACTGTTCGATTTACATTCAAGAGCATGATGATTAGCCTGGCAAAATCCACAAATATGTTTTCTCAAGCAACCATTACAAGTTTTCCCTTCTATATACGCAACTAACACCATCATTCTTTCATTGTAGTTCAACCAGACAGAGTACCAGACATTTTCAATACCTATTTTTCAAGCATAGGGCTCCTGAGGGGGGTGTCTAATTTTTCTTGTCGCTACCAAGAAACAACAATTGTCACTTGTCATTAAGACAATTCTTTTGTCGTTTGTCACTTAATTTCCGTAAAAATGACCTGTTTTTTGTCGGTAAGGACTAATAAGGTCTTTGTTGATTTGTCAGGCTAAGAAAGTGTTTTTGTCGTTTGTCACTTGATGCCCATGTCGATTGTCGATCCTAAGAATAGGCCATGTCGATTTGTCGAATTTACCCCTCAAGAGCCCTAAGCATAGGCAATAAACTAGCTAATATCATACCACCTCCTGAAACAGTAACAGAAAAGAAAGACAAAGAAATGTAACAGACCAAAAAACTAGAATATCCAAATTTTGCGTATACGCCAGTCACCACAAAAGACTTGGCAAATATTATCAAAGACATGGCCTCGGGTAAATCTTCTGGCATAGAAAATATGCCAACGTGGCTCTTAAAGATTGCCCTAAAAATACTAATAAATCCATTTAAGAAAATTATAGACATGACACAAGAAGTTTCTAGTATACCTAACTCTTGGAAACAGTCTAGAGTTACCCCACTGCATAAGGCAGGTGTCATCACTGACCCGGGAAATTAGAGGCCAATTTCAACTATTCAGTTGCCCTCGAAAGTATTATATATTAGAAAAGGTGATACATACTCAACTATCAGCTTATCTGAGTGACTATAATTTGTTGTATGACTACCAATTTGGTTTTAGAAGTGGTAAGTCAACTCAAGATGCTATTTTAACATACTTAAATGCGGTTTACCAGGCACTAAATGAAAATAGTGCGGTATGATCGATCTACCTTGATCTGAGAAAGGCCTTTGATACTGTGAATCACACAAGATTGTTAAAAAAACTAAAATTATTCGTCATTATTGGAAAGGAACATCAGTGGTTCCAAGACTACTTAACAAACAGAACCCAACAAGTATATGTCAACGACATTCTTTCTAAACCAAAACCAATAGACTGCGGTGTGCCCAATATTATTTAATATCTATATAAATGATCTTACAAACTACATCCATAACTCCAAAATTCAAATGTTTGCTGATGACACCATAATTTTTAATTCAAATCCAAATTTAGCACAAGTAACTGATGATCTCCAATCAGACCTAAACTCTATGGGACAATGGTGTAAATTAAACAAAATTTCATTAAACTTAGATAAGTCAAAAGTGCAAACAATTTTCCCGAGGCCGGTTCTCAGATCAAGGTGGATCACAGAAAATATGGGGCAACAACCTCAGTATCACCTATCCCTTGATGGTATAATTTTAGTAGATGTTTTAGTGTACAAGTACTTAGGAGTAGAAATCGCTAGTGCACTAAAATTCAAAACAATGATCTCGAAATTGACAAGCATGTTGAACTATAAAAGCTGGCAAATCAAAAAGCTTCGCAAAAAACTTACTCAAAAAACAATGCTGCTAATTTACAAGGTCATGGTACTTCCTATCATTGATCAATCGGATTTACTGTTAGAGTCCTGTGGAAATACCACCCTCCACAGGCTACAAATCCTACAAAATCGAATCCTAAGAACAATTTATCGATTGCCATCAAGGGAAAATGTGGATGAACTCCACATCTCAAAAAAGGTGCTACCATTAAAATATCGGCGACGCCTCCACCTGCTACAAATGGGCCATCGCCGGGCTCAAGACCCAAGAAATATCGACCTCAGATCTATTAATACACGAAATTTTTCAGATGGAAAAAAGATTCTGAAACACGAAATTCCAAAAACAGAACAAATAAGAAAGTCGGTATACCATCAAATACCATACTCTTGGAATAGGCTCCCGGCGATGGCACATAAACAAATTGATTATAAGACATTTTCACTAAGTGCAAAAAATGTATATGTCTGGAACGACGAAAATTTTATATAAAGTACACTTGAAACATCAAGCTTTTGTAAAACAAATGACCCTGTGTGTTAACAAAAGGTGCCAAATTGTTATCACTAATTATATGTATAAATAATTACTTAACACATTCTTGTAGCGAACCTCAGCAGTCAACGACTGAGAGGTGGTTAACCTACATTTATGCTATGTATTATGCTAATGAGGTGCTGAAATCCTCCCTATTGCTTGGAGAAATCCTCGATTGGCAGCTTAGTCTGCAAATAAACGTTTATCAATCAACCTTTCTGTAATTACTTGCTAGGACTACCAACTGTTTGCCTGATGCCTTGATTAGCTTATTATATCAAATGGCACAATGGAGGTTTATAAGGGTGAAGTAGCCAGAAAATGTACAATTTCTCTTCAAATAACCCAAATTTCAGGCGAAAATAAAGTTCTAAATACAGTTTAACCTAACCAAACAGATTGCTAGGATCAATGCAATGCTGAATATATACTCACATTTACCTAGTATTGACCAAATTGCAGCCTAATAAACCAAAATTTACTAAATGTATACAGCTGTCAATTGTACATTTTCTGAAAATCTGACCCATATTCAGGTTGAGACCAGCTGGAAGACAAGTCCCGAAAACTCATCAAAAACCTAATAATAAACCATACAGAGTGCCATTTGGTTATTATTACAGACTGATAAGTCAATTGCTTTAGTATTTACCCTATTAATACTGTATTTTTGTTTCTAAGAGGGTTATAACGTAAAGAAATTGGATTGGATCATTTAGATGGCATGTTACCATTACAAACTGCATGGCACACATGTGCAATTATGAAAAGTTGAAGGCACTCCCTGATTGGGACTGTATTAATGGATCAATTATGTAAACTGCCATGCAGGAAACTGCCATGCAGGAAACTGCCATCCAGGAAACTGCCATCCAGAAAACTGCCAGCAAAATGCCCATAACACCAAATAAAATCCACATTAGTAATTTTTATTGCCTTAAAGTATATTTTTAAGCAGTTCTGGTTGTTTTTAATGAAGTGGGCTAAGGATAATAAGTTATTTTTGCCACAGACATGCTAGTTGATATGAACATGGCATACCTATATCTTGGAATCAGAAAATAAAAAATGTGAGGTTAAACTTTGTATTGTCATATATGCTAGATTTTATATTTATAATAGAAGAACTGTTTCACTTGAATAGTTTATGTCAGGGTAATTATAGTGGGGTGATTTCTCTCTGATGTCGAGGTGTGGAAAGAGGCGTATTCCATTAGTCCCTGTTAATCAGTTCACATCCCCATAAAAAACAGCTGGCCTCCCCTCCCTCAACCCATTTTGGGGAAGTTCCTCATGTCTTAGATTTAATCATCTCCCCTCTAAGCCAAGTCTTAATAGCACATATCAAATAGGCGAACTTTAATGGCACTTAAAATCCTAAAATGGTACTTAAATTACCAAAGGATCTGGTCTTTCCGCCCCTCCCATCTTCCCCCTACCCCCTTCCCTATAAAGGTAAGGAGCGCTAAAGTATATTTGTATCCATTTTGAGAGCCCTAAAAGATAGTGTTAGTCGTAATGTAACAGGTAATAAAGATTTCACAGTATGGAAAGGTTTCTATGAACAAAGTTCTATGAGCATATAAAATGTAAAGAGCAATAGTGTCCTGATGTAAGATGTATGAGGTAAAGTTATACAGAAAAAAGACCCAAGATAAGATCAAGAAGTGTCAAGCGGTGCAATGATGTAGATGTAGACTGCTCAAGGAGAAGGTTTTGTTGAAAAAAGAATTAGAAAAAAAGCAAAAAAAGGACCCACAATGATGATTGATGTATACTGACATTTTGTAGGTATGTAGGTTATGGCCCAGTTCGGTTTCCATCTGTTATATACCGTACAATAGTGAGGGCTTGCTGCTTGATATTTGTGTACACATGAATGTATTCCACAGGTAATACTTGAGAGGGTAAGTAACTCTACAACTCATTAGAATAATTGATTTTAGTCCATTTTGGTTCAGATTTCGCGTGCACTTACGGTACTACAGACCGCATTGGTCTAGTGGTGCTACCTGACGTGTCCATCACGGACTAAAATCAATATACAACTCGGATTTAGCATGAGAACAGTCTGTACGCCCATAGACGTCCCTAGCCCTTCGGCCTTGGGACGTCTATGGGCGTACAGACTGTTCTCACGCTAAAATCCGAGTTGTATATTGCTATAACAGTAATGATACATGAAAGTTGTATTAATGCTGCATTCTCAGCTATTAGGACAAAGCAAATCTGACCAAATTGTCTCATATTATCACTTATATGACTGGATTTATTAATTTTTCAAATCTCTAACTGGAACTGAAAGTCTAATCACCAAAGGAAAACTGCTGCCGGTGAGTGATGAGAAGTCATCCCATGAAAGGGTAGTAGAAGAATGTAACAAGAAGTAGCAAATGTTCAGTTGTGACCAACATTAACTGAGACTGGGGCTTTAACATTAAGGCCAAGTCAGGCCTTCTTTTCTGTATTTTGTCGCTTGTTTTAGATAATATGCTTTACTTGGATCAATGTAATTGTACATGTATAAGAACCTGAAATAACTATGTTCAACTAGAAATAAAGATCCGATATTTGAAATAAACCCTTCCCATTGATTATTATTGTAACCAATGTAGGCATATATAGAAGCAAAAGTAGGAAGGAATATATGTTATGATGTCAATATATGAATGTTTACTGTTTATTTTAAACATGCAAATCCCAAGAATAAAGTCTGTTGTATAGATTCAATGCAGTACAAGATTACCAACTTTTAATTAGGTGCACATTGCAATGACAGAAATAATATCCCCATTTATAGCTCCACACTGACCTGGGTTCCAAACCAATTTAAGGATGGCTGTGACTGATGACTTGATTGATAACATTTCTCTAGTTATCACATTCTTACCACAGTCTCTATAGACTAGAGACAGGGACAGGGTTTTATGTAAAGCCCTAGCCCAGGTTTATTGCACCCCCATTCACTGACAGTCTTTGACTCCTTAGTTCAGGGGGAAGTGACTCTATCATGGTAGTGACCATCACATGATATTTTATTTTTTGAGATTTGGATGTTTAAAGCTGCATTCCCAGACAAAGTTACCCCAAAATAGTTTTTTGTGACTTTTCTTTCATTTACCTGAGTACCGTAAAATGGAAGATTCAAATAAGGAAAATGAAGATAATTTACATCTGAGTTTCGTGAGTTTTTCAAGAATTCCTATTTTTAGGATTTAAAACTGAGGGAGTTTGGCACTATCTGAGACGTATAGTTTGATTCAAGTACTACATCAGACTATATACCTACAGCTGAATGAGAGCCATGAGCTTTAGTTTCATCCATTAGTTCATCATATTGTTATATTGTGAGGTGACCAGCTATAGAAGTAGGCCCCTCAAGGTAGACGTTCTTAGAATGGAGGCCTGGGACAGACATGTACAAATAATTGATCATCACCATTGTTACAGAAGCTTTCATGTAAGCTTTCATGTAAATCTATAGTACTTAATAAAGTCATTCTGTATTTGAGGCCTGCAACATCTAGACCTACTCTGCCTTGTCTCTAATAAGCAAAAATTGTTATTAGGATTCTTTATTTCTCTACAGTAGAACTATTAAAAAGCAACAGGATCGTTTTATATCTAACTACAACTAGATTTAACAATATGTCACCAGTGGCTGGCCCTAAGAGTGTGGGTAACATCCCAACTTTCTGTCATAACCTCGTCCACTAATCCTGTGACTTTACGAAAGACAGTTGGCAGTCTTATGATATATTAATATCCATCCAAAGCTTAACGTTTCTTCTGTACATAAAAGATCATGAAGTCTGGGGGGGCTGGGGAGTCCCGAACCAATTTTCAAAGTTAATGTTTGTCCCCAAAATATCATCACAAATGGCTGCTAGGGGCGGGGCGCTCATTTCAATTTCATATTTCACAGGGTACCGGTATAATACTATTCTCTCATACCTGTAAAAATCCCAAATAGTCACCGAGAAATAAGCATAAATATTCACTGCATTCATTCAAATACAATGATATCATTTCGCCTGAAGCTGGATTATCACATGCCTTGACAAGTATAAATTACAATAGTGTACTAGCAACGATCAAGAAAATCAAGAAAGAATAATATTCATATAATATTCATCTTAAATCTATTCAGAAATAAGGCGTGTGTCCTTAGAAATACATACATACAATTCATGGGTTTATATGATCAGAATTGATAAAGATATATAGCGTGACAATATTCGGGAGCTATAACACATTCAACACGGTTTTAGAAGTGGAAAGAGCATTGACACTGCCATGTTTTCTTTTATGAATATTGTATTAGATAACAAAGAGAAAGGGACTGATACCATAGCAACATATTTCAACCTATCTAAGGCGTTTAATTCCATCAATATTAATATTCTTCTGAAAAAATTGAGGTATTTGGGAGTTGGTGATGATGTGTATAAGATAATAGAATCATATTCAGTTGGGAGGGAACAGATGGTAAGGATAAAAGATGATGTATCAGAATGTCTAACCCTCAAAGCTGGTGTTGCTCAAGGAAGTGTCCTTGGGCCACTTCTCTTTATTATATATATCAACGATCTGACGTCTATGAATTTTAATGGAGATATATATTAATGTATGCCGATGATTGTGTACTACTAAATCAAATAAATGAAAATAATGATCTAGTAGCTGCCCAGGACAATATCAATATGTTTACAAACTGGACAGAGGTGAATGGTTTGACTATTAACTCTCAGAAAACGAAAATGCAGATATTATATGGGAGTAATAATAAGAAAAAATGAGATTACTTACTCTACACTACTGGAGAAAGAATAGAGGTTGTGAATACGTTCAAATATCTTGGATTCTTATTAGACAGTGATCTTAATATGTCCCAGCACATAAATAACATCTGTGTAAAAGCTAGAATATTATTTAGGAGATTGTGCAAGATCAGACACTATGTCAACAAGCAAATTGCATTTTTGATATATAAGACATATATATTACCTGTTATTGAGATTGGTAGTATTATAACCGATTTAGCCATACAGAACGATATACGAAGGTTACAACTAATTCAGAATAGTTGTCTATGTGTCATCTATGGGCCAAAAAAACGAATAAGAGATCACAGAATAACTACAGTGTCTTTGCATAAAAGCTATTGTATTCTACCTTTATGTGTAAGACGCATGCAACGATTTCTCTCATTATTTAGAAATGTATTTAAATTTGATGAAGAATTTGTTGTACCGTATAATATGTGGGGTGGGGGTAGACTTGAGATTGGAATTTGGAGGAAAGAGAGAATATGTAGGAGTCTGTTTGGCAAAATCAGACTGCTGTGGAATACTCTGCCTGCAAATATGAGAAACCGAGTTGATGACCCTAAAATATTTAAACGAAATGTGAATAGATTATGCTGGAATAAGTTCCACGCAAATGGTGATGTATGGGAGATACCTAACTCTCTGAGCTAGGGAATGCTGTAATCATATTAGAACAGATATACAGATATATAGTTGTCCCGATTTTGATAGGATTTATGAAGTAAGTTGATTCGTGGCTACAGATACAACAGGTCGTCGTCATTAGTCGATTGATGAGTCGAGATAATAATTGGAATAAAATAAATATGTATTAGGTAAAAATTATCGTGATAATATGACTGTCTTGCATATTTGTGACACGGCGCAGGTGGTGGTGCTACTATCTGTTTTTATCACTCAGGTAATTGTTTTGATATATCATTTAATATTATTAAAAGAACATCATCATGTACTGAGATATAGTGTATATATTGCATAATGTCTTGATGAATAAAACATTTAAAAACAAAACATTCCATGTTGTTATATTAGCAGTTGCTAGCTCCATAATTGCTGACAAATAAAAGTTCAATATGATATAAAATTTATGTCTTTATATCTCTCCATAAATTGTAGGGTCATTTTTTTCGATGGAGTGGGTCACTTTTTGACGGGGTCACTTTTTGATATGGCACCTGTCAAAATACTAATCCTACAGCTTCGTGCATATTAAATTATTTGTAGGCGATATAATTACCTTTCGTTTGATATATAACACATTATTATACCATGAATAGGACAATAGTTATATAAGTTTTAGTTTTGGGCTGGTTGAGAGGTCCGTTAATAAAGGGCATAGCGGATCCTATAGCGGGGTATAGCGGGGGAGAACAGAACATAACGGAATGGAATTGGCAATTGCAATACTTCTAGTGTCCATTAATAACGGGAATAGCGGATCCTATGAGTGGAGGATAACGGAACGGAGCGGAAAGGAGCGGAACGGAACGGACAATAGCGGAGCTTTTTTACGGGACATTGGGCCGATCGGATTATGAAACGCATTAACGGATATCCGCTATTGCCCCGCTAAAAAAAAATCCGTTAATAGCGGATAGCGGATTTCCGTTACTAGTTATGAAACGGGCCTCAGAAGTGGTAGGCTGCGATTCCACTGGCTCGCTCTTTTAGTCCGCTCATGGCCCGCTCTTTTTATTTCCCCAAGCGCTTAACAAGCGAAGGCAGAGCGAACCCAGTAGAATTGGTGAATGTGCTTTCTATGCACTCTTAAAATTTTACGTTGGTGCTTCTTTTTGACACTGCTCTAATATCTGATGTGTTTGATTTGAGTGCAGCAACGTGACGCTCTTAGCATGGCTTTTAGTAGCGGTCTAAGAGCCCAGTGAGAGTGGACCAAGAGACTTGATATTGATTTGATAAGTGTATAGATATTGGAAGGTGCTGCCACCTCGTGGTGAGCGGCTTAAGCTATGTGAATGAAGGAGCTGAATAAACCATAAGTACTCGAGCAGTGAGAGAGGATACACGCGTTTACTTATCATTACATGGTACCAGAAGAAATTACGAACTAAAGACGAAAATGGAGGGTATAAGGCCACCTGAACAAATGGACTTCGTTGAAGGAAACGTAGCAGAACGATGGGCCCTCTTTAAGGAGGATTATACATGGTATGCAGACACGATGGGGGTTGAAGTGCCCAAGCGTCTCACGTCCATGCTCCTCCACGTGGCTGGTCCGGAGGCAAAAAAATCTACCGCAACTTCAGATGGGCGCCTAGGATAGCACCACGCGCGGCTATAGTGGGACCACCAGCAGTTCCAGAGGTTTTTGAGGTTCCTGCAGAAGACAAGACAGATTTTCCTACAGTCATAAGGAAATTTGACGAATACTGCATGCCCAGGAGGAACAGGTTCTTCGAACGGTTCAAGTTCAATACCAGATGCCAAGACGAGGGTGAGTCGATAGACGCTTACGTTACCGATAGACGCCTCAAGGCAGCCACTTGTGAGTGGGGCGATGCTGTTGATGAATTTGTCCTGGAACGAATGGTAGTGGGCATGAAGGATCTAAACCTACGAGAAAAACTAGTAAAAAAGGAAAACCTAACACTGGAGGAAGCGTTAGTATATTGTAAGAGACATACGCAAAGGGAGAGAGAGCTGAGGGAAATGAATCCCGGAGCACAGGCCACTGTCAATCAAGTGACCAGACCACGTGACCGCCAGGCTCCCCATCATGGATCGGCACAAAAGGGAGCAGGAGCCGCGGCGATGAGTGACACACGGGCTCCTCGTGACACACGGGCTCCTCGTGTCACGGGGCCAAATGCAAAACAAATGATTGACTGCAAGAAGTGTGGGGCCAGACATGTGTACAGGGATTGCCCGGCCTACCAGCATCGTTGCACAAGATGTAAAAAGAAAGGACACATAGAATCTAAATGCTGGAGTAGAGTTGATGAAGTAGTGACCCAAGATGATGCATATTCACAGGAGGAAGACGAGGATACTCTCTTCATAGGCACTGTCAACAAACAAAAGGAGGAGCGAGTGCTAGCAGTAACTATCAGCAAAAGGCACAAGTGGGCAGCTAACCTGCAAGTTGGATCTGATACGATCACCTGTAAAATAGATACAGGAGCGGGAGCTGATTTAATGAATGTCAGTGACTATGAAGGATTAACCAAGAGACCACCGCTAAAACAAATAAAGGTAAAACTGACAGATTACAATGGACATGTAATACCGGTCAGAGGCTACATAATGAGGAAAGTGACAGTGAATGAAAGACAGTATCCAGTAAGATTCATAGTATGCGAGGGAATATCGTTGCTGGGAGGCGATACTGCTGAAAGAGTGGGCTATATCACCAGAAATGTCACGAAGGAAGAAAAGGCGGTAGGTGTACATCTCATAGATAAACCCTGTACTTCAGAAAATGTGATCGAAGTAAAAGAGTGTATTTTACCTGAGGTAGCCAAATTAACATCCATCCCATATGTCCACCGAATCAAACTAAGACCAGGGGCAGAACCAGTGATAATCCCCCCCCGGAGGGTTCCAATAGCAAAGAAGGAAAAGCTAAGACTAGAGTTAGAACGTATGGAGAAATTGGGAGTGATACATCAGGTGACAGAGCCCACTGAGTGGGTTAACGCTATGGTTATGGTAAATAAACCGGACGGATCTATCAGACTATGCTTAGACCCACGTGATTTAAACAAATCCATAGCTAGAGAACATTTTCAACTTCCAACTCGCGAAGAGATCTTCTCAGAAATTAAAGACGCCCAATACTTTAGCAAACTGCAATTGAGTTAGACACAGATAGCAAGAAATTCACAACATTTGCCACCCCATATGGCAGGTATGCATACGATAGACTGCCATATGGGTTATGCTCAGCACCTGAAGTCTTCCACAGGTCAATGGAACAAATATTTGAGAACATTGCAGGTGTTAGAGTGTATGTGGACGACATATTGGTCTGGGGCAGGAACAAGAAGGAGCACGATGATAGACTAGAGGAAGTGAAACAAAGAATAACAAAGAACAGATTACTTATGAATTGGAAAAAGTGTGAGATCTGTGTAGAGAAGGTGAAATTCTTGGGGGAAGAACTGACACAGGAGGGAATAAAGCCAGACAAAGAAAAGATAGCGGCCATAATAAATATGGAAAGACCCACAAGCAGGGAAGAGGTCCAGAGAGTAATGGGGTGTGTCAACTTCATAGGAAGGTATGTACCACACTTAGCTAGCGCTTGTGTGAACATCAGGTCGCTATTAAAGAAGAGCACGGAGTGGTTATGGGACCAGGTTCATGAGGACGAGTGGAATAACATCAAAAAGACTTTAAGTTCAGAACCAGTATTGGCCTATTATGACGTAAGACGTACCACAAAGATTAGCAGTGATGCGTCCCGGCAAGGACTTGGGGCAGTGTTACTACAGCTTCATGGAGAGGTCTGGAAGCCAGTGGCTTACGCGGCAAGGTCATTAACAGGTAGCGAGCAGAATTACGCACAGATAGAAAGGGAATTACTGGGCATTGTATTTGCTACGGAAAGGTTCCACAACTATGTGTATGGGCTAAAGGGGTTGATACTAGAAACGGATCACAAACCGCTCGTGCCACTATCAAAGAAACCGCTCCAAGACATGACACCCCGGATACAAAGACTTATGCTCAGACTTCAGAGATATAGCTTTGAGATGCAGTGGGTGCCTGGTAAACTATTATACATATCGGACACCCTATCGAGGGCGAGAATGAGAGAAACTAGGGTAAATCAGGTACAGAAAAGCTTAGAACTAGAGGTACAGGCCCAGGTGAATCTGGTTTATGAGAGCTTGCCAGCATCGACAAGCATGTTGAGAAGAATAGCTGAGGAGACAGCTAAAGATGAAATATTAATCGCAGTGAAAACAGCCATCATGGAGGGCTGGCACAAAGGAGAATGTCCAGCCTATGCTGCATTTAAAGATGAGTTGTGTATTGTCAATGGGGTGGTGTTAAAAGGAAACCGAATAGTAGTGCCAACTAGCCTAAGGAAAGAAATGTTAGAGAAACTGCACGAGGGCCATCTCGGCATAGAAAAACAAAGGCGACTAGCTAGACAATCGATTTACTGGCCCAGGATGAACGCAGATATAGAGTATAGTGTCAAGAACTGTGGGATCTGCCTTAAATACCTCCCCGATCAGCAAAAGGAACCAATGATGAGGGATGGAGAATCATGGGGTCCCTGGGAGAAAGTAGGGATGGACTTATTTTTCTGGAGGAACAATGACTACCTAATGATTGTTGACTATTATTCTTCCTACCCAGAAATTGTGAAACTCAGTAACAAAAGTTCGGAACAAGTAATATTACATACTAAGAGTGTTTTTGCTAGGTATGGCGTGCCACAGCTGGTAATATCAGATAACTGGACACAATTTAACTCTCAATATTTCAGGGACTTCGCAGAAATATACGGCTTCAATCATCGGACATCTAGCCCCACCTACGCGCAGTCAAACGGAAAAGCAGAGCGGGCGATAGGCATCATGAAAGGGATTCTGTCCAGAACGGCAGAAAAAGGACAGGACCCATACTTGGCGTTACTGAATTACAGAGCGGCGCCTATGGAAAATGGCCTATCACCTGCTGAGGCTCTGCACGGTAGAAAAATACGGGGACCGATACCTACATGGAGAGGTGACAACAACAGGTCGATCAAAAATAATAACATGGGGTCAAAATCAAACGACAGTGATAATTATGATCAGAGAGCCAAAGCTCTGCGTCCCTTACAGCCTGAGGACACTGTGCTGATAAGGGACAAAAAGTGGGATCAGGCGGGGAAAATAGTAGAGAGGCTGGGTGAAAGGTCTTACAATATTGAGACAGAAAAAGGTAATATACTACGTCGCAATCGCAGGCACCTATTGAGTGTTCCTAAAGGTTCAGTAAGTGAAAGAATGAGTGAGGAACAATATGAGGAGGAAGAAGATGGCGACATAACCAAAACAATAAATGATAAAGAACAGAACAGTACCGCAGAAATGAATAGAGATAAGGGTAATGTAACCATAAGAGTTGAAGAAAGAATTATAGAAGACCGACCTAAAACACCAGATACTAAGGGTATAAGAAGGTCAGTAAGAACATCCCAAAGAACCAGAAGGTTAATTGAGGAATGCTAAATCAAAATATTTCTCTCCACTACTAAACTATTGATCTCGATGTAAACCATCATTAATTCATTGATCTCGATGTAACGTTCTCTTCCTGAAAGCCCTGTGGAACAGAAGGGAGGAGATGTATAGATATTGGAAGGTGCTGCCACCTCGTGGTGAGCGGCTTAAGCTATGTGAATGAAGGAGCTGAATAAACCATAAGTACTCGAGCAGTGAGAGAGGATACACGCGTTTACTTATCATTACAATAAGGAAACAAGCAAACCAGTAGAATCGCTCTGCGCTTGTATTGCGCTAAAAATAACAGCTGAAGAAGAGCAAAAAAATGCCACTATGAATTAGTAAAGCAAGCGCAAGCCATGAGCACAGGTACAACCGATCCAGTGGAATCACACCTTTAGTTGAGGTTTTATCACCCTAACAATATCATTCTCATAGATACTCAAACCCTCTAAACTATACAATCTGTAATCCCCCAAAGCTAATCCCCCAACACACAATACCAAACGTCTAAGTAACATATGACTTTGGATAGGTAGTAGTAATTTCTATTTTCACATAAATTATATAAAATATCATTGATATCTTCTCTGGCAATCTAATGAAGTCTAGGTTGATATGACAACTATATATTTATCAACCATGTATGAACAATAAAAAATGTGTTTTCCCAAAACTGCCCCTCCATTCAATGAATTACTAATGCCTATAATGAGGCTCAAAATAGAGTGATAATATAAGTTTGATTTAATGTCTTTATCCAAACACATTTTACATTTAAAGAATTAAAGGTCGAAATATGTCTAATCTCTATATCTTCCGCTCTCCCCCTCTGTTTCTCTCTCTATAATTAGGCTATAATTTCTCCCCACTCTCTGTCTGATCTCTATCTCCGACTCTCTCTGTTATTTCTCCCTCTCTCTCCCCCTCACACAAACGTTCCGGGTCACTAATTCAACAGCTATCAAGAGCTAGAGAAAATTAATCCCTGAAACCCTATGTTTAAAAATAAATATTTCTGGCAAAGTATTCCGTACAGAACGATATTAATTTTGGGTGATTTTAAGATTATTTAGTATGGTAGGCCTACGTTTACAACAGAATGCATTTATTTCACCACATACTGAAATAATGTTCAACAACGGCCAATTCAAGGAATAAATACTCATCATAAGTGCATTACCTCCATATTCCTTAGCTAGATTTGCTCAGTTCGAATTTCCAAAACATAGCTGGAACTTATAAGTTATCTGTTGGTTATAATTTAGCTCTGACTCTCCTCAAAATCACCGCGATGCCCATAAATAGCTGTAATTTTTCTCAAATTTTCCATGGGGAGCATGCCCCCGGACCCCCTGGTGGCGGTGCCTGCCGCTAGGGGGGCAGCAGCCGCCATACTTCCTCACAAAAAACCTCAGGCTTTCCCTCAGGTTGGCAGCCCTGACGTATTAGGCTTGAGTGAAGGTTGTTATATCTATGCTTATCACCAGGCTGTAGTTTTTTGTCATGCTGTACTTCATTTGAGCGTTTTCCGGTAGATGGCGGCACTTTCTGGACATCTCGTCATAGACAATTTATTTATTTTTGGAATATTTCTTTTTTTTTTATTAATTGAAGGTTTTATTGTATGTCATGCTTTTGTGGACACAGTCCCCGGTGTGAGGTTGTATCTCTTCGTATTTGATTTTTTTTTTAAAGAAATTTTAAAATTACTATGTACTTTTTCATTGTAACTGTTTTTCCCTTGATTTGTCCTTGATTGAGTTGTCCTTGATTCATTTGTCCTTGATTGACGGAGTACGTAGACCTACTGTGTAGGCCTACATGTGCTTAGAATTATTTTTTATTTTTTGGAAAAATCTTAATAATATCCCTTGATGGTAATGTAATTTGTCGATCTCTTATAGATTATATTTGAATCAGCTGTGCTGAGAATATTGTATCTGCATAATTCATTGCAGAATAAAAATATCAAAACAACTAATAATTGACAGTATAGGAATACTAAGATACCATGTATGAACAGACAAGTGTAAGGCGTTTAGGATTCTTTTCTATTTTGGCTTCGACAAACTCTTATTTAAATGAAAGTTGCATTTATAGATCTGTCAACAAAATTGTTCATATTTTAGTCTGTAGCCATTATCTGGAGATCAAAGGATGTGACCTTATCTCTAGACCCTAGATGACGACCCTGGATAGTGCAGTCCATAATTTGATATGTGGGTCAGATTTTCAGAAAATGTACAATTGGCAGCTGTACATATTTAGTAAATTCTGCTAAATTAGGCTGCAATTCGGTCAATACTAGGTAAATTCGAGTATAATTATTTGGTATTGCATTGCTTCTAGCAATCTTTTTGGTTAGGTTGAACTGTATTTTGAACTTTATATTCGTCTGAAATTTGGGTGATTTGAGAGGATTGGTGAAGTTGAATTGTACATTTTCTGAAAATCTGACCCACGTATACAACTTAGACAATAATATTTAGCACTTATAGGACGAGTTGCCGCACGGAGTGTAAATAAAGGACGAGACCGCAGGTCGAGTCCTTTATTTCACCCCTCTTGGGAGTTGCCCATACCGGTACCTTCAACATTGTATCTCCCGCTCAGTGGGAGCGGGTGATAACATGAAAATTACCACGCCCCCGACTGATACAACAAATTGTTTTGATTTTGCAGAACTCATATTATCGCCCACTCAATCGATTTTCTCTGGAAATACTACAGCTAGGAACTTAAAATGACAAGTTCAATCGAATAATCATATATATTTCATTCATTAAAACCATGTACGGGGTGAAATAAATATGGAATCAACCACGGGTTTGGTGAGTTGATTTTTTATCCATCTCAGTTGCGGAACCTCCCCGCAACCTCGATGGATAAAAAATCAACTCACCAAACCCTAGCTAGCTTCTAATATACGGTACTTCAAGTATATTACTTCCATCTATTTATTTACGCTCCGTGCGGCAACGAGTCCTATAAGTTGATTATTATACATGCCTAGTTTTGCATGCAAAACATGCTTAATTAAAGATACATTGACATAATTTTCCATATCTGGTGTTCGTACAAGAGGAATATAACTATAGAAACAGTTGAAATGTTGGAGAAAGAAAGCCCTCGCACACGGCAAACTTGCGTCGGCAACCTTGCGTCGGCAATCTTGCGCCACCAAACTTGCGTCGCCATGACAACGCGCCGGTAATGTACTAGTCCAATACCATGTTACAAGTAATGTGCGGTTGTCGGGGCCTCAGTATTGGATGCGTGTATAATAAAGAGGCTTAGAGGACATGACCGGGTTTTGTTTATCACGTTTTATTTAGGCAGGACCCTAAAGTAGTGTATAAATCCTGTGACCAGTTTTTCAATCCATTTTCAACATTTTGGCCTCAGGTAAGGTGATTCAGTTCAGTGTCGGTCCTCTACAGGAAGTACGACCCTTGTAAATTCACCACACACAAATACTTTCTGATGGGCTACAATAAATAAAAGTGCTATACGTCATTAGAAAACACTGAAATAATATTTTCCCACCATAAACATAACGTAACAATGGATTTGGCCGACATATGACGGGTCACACACATAATTATATATATTATATATATATATTATATATATATATTATATATATATATTATATATATATATTATATATATATTATATATATATTATATATATATTATATATATATGGGCTCACGGTAGTAGATTTGGTGCATGAAGTTCATTGTATTGTTATGTCTGCCATGCACAGTTCTTAATGTTAATTGAGATTTCTGCTTGAATATGCCTTTCAAATAAATTGTATATCATGATCTGTAGAAGCGTGAATAGGAGGGTTATCTCATTTTGCATGTTGTGAAGAGCCAACTCGGTAACCCGAAGTGGTTGTATTTAATATATAGGTCAGATTTTCAGAAAATATACAATTGGCAGATCTACACATTTACTAAATTCTGATAAATTAGGCTGCAATTTGGTCAATACTAGGTAAATTCGAGTATATTCGGCATCGTATTGATTCTTGCAATCTGTTTGGTTTGGTTGAACAGCATTTTTAACTTCATTTTCGTCTGAAATTTTGGTTATTTGAGGGGATTTGTGAAAGTGAATTGTACATTTTCTGGCCACTTCACCCATGTATACAACCTTGATAATGATATAAAGGTTTAGAGGTCATGACCTGGTTTTGTTTATCAAGTTTTATGTAGGTAGAACCCTAAGCATGTCATCAATTTATCAACCCACTTTATCAACCCACTTTCATGATTTTGACCTCAGGCCTGATAATATTATGTGAAAGATTATTTTTCATTATATTTCATGATACATTACACCTATCTAGATTGAGCCGTGTTCAGTACATGTTCCTGGCATTAATTATTGTCATTTAATTAATTTCTTTTCATTCAGCAAGTACTCAGAATGGCATTTAAAGTGAAGGATATAGAGATATGGATCCTCTTGGTGTTGGTTTCATTAACGGAGTGTTTCCAGAGTGGAACTATCTTGAGTTCAACATTAATCTACCAGCATCTTCTCTACCAGTATGGGGGAGCACCAGCAGCCATTGCCACAGTCCTGGCCTTGGAAAACTGCCTGATGAAACTATCAGGTTTGTTTACACCCAACTGGGTGAATCATGGAATATGTGATCCGTTTTAGGAAAATGAGTCATAAGTCGCAAAATATGGATTTTGAGATATCATCATATTTGAAAAGAGGAGATCAAGGTGATTCCAATGATAGTAAACACTAGGACACCTAATAAGGATTTCTATAATTATTTTAAGTTTGATATTTTTATTTTTGAAAAAAAAAATTGCAATGTTTCTGGATGGGTAATTACTAGTCAAGTAACTAAATATACTCCATACAAAGGTCTTCAAAACGCAAGGATATATTTAATACAATGCCCCGAAATTTGTGATATGGATTCATATGACTACAAGTGCTAAACCCCCTAAAAATCAGAACATTTCAATAATTATAAGAACAACATAGCGATGTGAACATTATTATGTCTGGACCATTGCCAAAATACATACATATCAACAATTATTATAAAAACCCAAAACCCCCCTACCCCGGCTTGTTAATAGTTATGTTTCATAGCCTTCTTTAGAAGCATTAAACCGTGTCCTTCATTGTCCTTTCCATGATTGTCTTTTCCTTGAGTGTTCGTACTATCATTGATAGTATTGTTTTCTCTACTGTCTCTAGTTAAGTAATTTCACTATATAGAGCCAATCCCTAAACCCAAATACTTATTAAGACATAATAATAAGAGTACATGCAACGATCATAATATGTATGCCATACTAAATTGTTACATTGGTATAGTTACCGTTATATCGGTCTTCAAAATCTAAGGACTTGTTTGCCTTATTTGCGGGTTGTTCTTCACAAACCCGATATTTCTCTTAATTCACAAAGTTTGAATTTGTAAATTCTTCAAGCATAACTCAGCGAGCACTCTAACACATAAATGTACTCGCAATCCTTACTCAAACATCATTACATATTAATAGTCAAAAAGTTCACACTTTCCCCGTCTATATAGACTTAACAATCGCAAAAAGTTTCATGCTATATCATAAAAGACATCGTAACCAATTCTTATTAAATATAGTCATTTTGTATCTTAAGTTACAGCTAATCATTCTCTCTCGTCTGCTAGAAAAATATCAAAATCATCCAGATATGTCGACAGAAGGTAATGTCTAAATTGCATTCTTGTCTTTGTCATTTGTACATCATTGGATAAGTTATTGCATAATTCTGTCATTCTATAGACATATGATTTCTTAAAGATTTCGTTCTTTGGTCGCGGCACAACCAATTTCTTTCCCTTTGCCAATCCTCTCAAATTTATTTTCCTGTTATCTACATTTAATTCATCTCTCGTACGCAAGAATGCGATATCTAGGAGATGGCTATTTCTTCTAGTTTCCAAAGTCGGAATATTCAATTCTTGGTGTACTTCCTTTGTACTTGTCAATTTTGGTAATTTTAATATTATTTTAAGGGCTGAATTTTGAGTTGTTTGTATCTTTTTTAAAGTGGTCTGAGCCGCTGACCCATAGAACAAATCCCCGTAATCAATCACTGGGAGTATCATTGTTATTATAGCGGAGAGCGGGAAAATGACCACGAGTGGCTAACCAAATCTTGGGAGTCAAATGGGGTTATTTCCTTGGAAGGAACCAATATATTGAAGCGAAAAACAACAAGAGGCTTCGTAAACGGTCCAAGATAACATCGATGGACTTTGTGGAATTCCATTCGTACAAGGGTGTTTAATTTTGAGAAGAACAACATACAGCGAACCCATAGCTATGGCTGACGTCGTGTCCCACGTCATCGAGTCGTTGATCGACATGGCTATGGAATGTGTAAGCCAACGATTGACACAGACCCCCGTTAAGGTAGGGATAGTTGAAGAATTTGATGGAAAAATGAAGGAAAATGATCTTGATGAATCAGACATTGTGGTTACATTAAAAAAAGAGGTATGTGATGGAGATAAATCAAGTAATGAGGATTCTGAAGGTGGAGGTGACAGCGACCAAAACATTGTGACATTGTGACATGTGTGTCACCAACATATTGTATCAAATGAATTATCTGCTGTCACAACCAAGGTCAATGGACATAACTCGGTAAATGGTGAAACTAGTGATAACAACTTACAAGATCATACCTCCTCACCCCCCAAACAAGTTTCGTGTACCGATGCAGTGAATTCTGAAGTTGTAACAGAGGGAAATAGCATTTACATTTGTAGTGACAGTGATGATGACATGTCGATGCATTCTGCCGACGAAGGGTCGACCACGGAACACTCTGATTTTCCGTCAAAGCCAGTGCGAAATGACATCGCGGCTAGTGTTGTTCTAACATCTGATCAATTACCATTACCGCAAACAAAGATTCAACTTTATAATTCGTTCTCTCTTTCTTAATTTGTACAAATATTGGCAGATGGTCACTCGAGTTAATTTCTATTGTGCCATTTACACTGACCCACTTCCCATTTGTGTAGATATGATCAATTGTAGAGATTGACGTCTGACTGACCCGGGTGTGGGTCTTGATTAATTGCTGGAGATTATGTTTACCTAATAAGGCTCTAAATCTATCTGCATTTGCTGTCGTGCCTTCTTCTATAATTTTATCATCATAATTTATGTCCCCCATTATGAATATTTCCTTTGTGGTATCAAGTTTACATAGAGTCTCATCAATGTGCTCAATAGCCTGAGCCAACCCCCCCCCCCCCCCCCTGAGGTGGTCTATAAACATTTAAGCATACCTTATCCTTAACACACTTTTTCGACACCAAAAATCTGTATTTCGATGTGTTCATTCGACACCTCATATTCTCTGAACAATTCATCTATGTCCAAAGATTTGTGTACATATGAAATGAGTCCTCCTCCTCTTCTTTTACTTTTCCTGTCTTTCCTAATAATATTGTAATCTTGAATGGATAATTTATCATTCCTAACATTTTTTGATAACCATGATTCCTGAAACGCTAGAACATGAGGCGCAGCCTCTAGAATAAATTGGCTGACTTGCCCAAACTTCGGTAAGATGCTCCGAATATTCCAGGACGCTAATTTAAGGCCCTTCAATTTTTTGAAAGCCCCCGTATTTATGCTTACACTTTTCTTATCCATTGTCCTTAAAGGTCACATATTCTTCACTCAAAGAGGAGGATCCCTCACACATATGAAACATTACACAATAACAGTACATGGGTTTCGTCCCTAAACAATTTGGGATCACCCTGCTCATAAACAGTTTCAAACAATTAATTCTTAACACGAACATTTCCAGTATTATCACTACTGGGCTACCACTTTTGGGGTAGATCCTTGAAGGGAACTTCTATTTTACATTCTCTTTTGAGAGATATACATTCAAATTATTCACTAAACATTTGTTGGAACTCGTTTGTACGTACTAGAATCATACAATTCTCTTTAGTTTGATATTTCATAATCTGATAATTATGCAAGAGGGGAAAGTTGGTCCATGTGAGACCATCAATCGATTATAGGTTCGAGCAAGCACTAATATCGACCATGATCAGATAGGGACATTTCCTCTGTCCACATATCCATATAAATACCAATATCAACCATGTTCTCTTACACTAAGTCTAAACGACCTCAATTTAGTCACTTCTGCCTGCTTCAACAATTTTCTTACTTTTAGCTCTGAAATGTTTAGCATTCCATATCGTCATTATTTACTATTCTCTATTTCAGTGTGGGGTAATAGCCGCATTGTCCGATTTCAACTCATATTTTTCTTATTTTCTTTAAAGTCAAGTTATATTGTAACACTACCTCAAATATTTAGTGTCCCTTCATCATTTCATGGAACCTCTGGAAGACTTGTGATGCACCGGATTTAGTCAGTTTGGCCCTCAGGCTGTTTCCCTTTTCAGTCTATTTTTGTAGACTCTCAACTCTATTTTACCTTGATTTCTTGGACATGGTCGTGGATCGTGGTCGTGGATGGGGGGTGCCAAGAAGCCTGTCTAACACCTGGTGGGAACATTTCGAGTTCGAGTTCGAGCGAGCACCTGTTACTACTCTGACCCCACCAGTATATACAGGACCTTCACAGCACCTCACTATATCTTTCCATACGCTGCCACTAACCTCTCAGCTACTTTTATTTTCAACTCCTGGGTGAGGTGACATCCGTCATCAGCCAAGAGGCCGTAGTGATTCTGGAATTTCATTCTTTTGGTAGTCTTGTATTTTCTTGAGGCCCGGTGAGGATGAATAAGCGAGCACAAGTATGGTGTTGGTAAATGGTGACTCAGATTAAATCGTTTAACACTATTATTATATGCGAGTATTTGTCGATTAAGAAGTTCTTGATCTTCTTCTATTGCCATTATCTTATGCGGTGTTAGGATCTTCTTTAACCTCCAGTTGTGTACTGCCGAATGATTATTGAATTTGACTAGGTCTATGCCAAACGTTGTGGCAAATATTATCTTCGGCTGGGGAGAAAGGGACGAAGGTAGTGTCTGCGTGATAATATTTATGGCTGAAATCATATCATCGGTTGCAGCCGTGTCGACCTCAGTCTCAGTTCTGACTCTCAGCCGTACCTCCTTGGATTCACGGTCTTTTTCTGTAATGTTACAAATTCCGGCCAGTACCATATTACATTTTGGTCTACACAACATCAAACAGTTCTTAGCTCCTCTTACCATTGCTGTGGTGCCAGCGCCAGGCTGGAAATATACCTCCATGTCTATTCCTGGTGCGATGTTACGCAGAATAGGCTTGAGGCCCGCTCCCCTCGAGTCACAGATTATGAGTAGTTCTTTCCTATTTAAGTCCATTTTGTCTGACTACCAGTACTCGCTTCGCCCGTCGGGTATAATTCTACTCTGTCTTAATTATCTCCTTGCAATTCGGCCCTTATTTCATTCAAGATAGCTCCAAATCTGTTTTCTCCCACAAAGGATCGGAGCTTCAACGGAACACGGCCGCCATTAGCTATTTGGACGCCCCGCACCCAACGGCCCACTCCCCACTTTTTGGAGTTGGTGATCTCATAGAATTTGACATTTTCAAGTGCCAGCAACATTTCCTTCATTTCTTTATTTTTAGAGAATTTTAGAGTGGCGATTTCTTTCAGTATGTTTTCCTCGACTCGGCCCCATTCCTCCATTTGCTGCGGAGACATTGCCGCGTCCATCTTAGTGCCTAGCGATTTGGCGTGCGCGGGACTCCATGTGCTGCGTACCCTACGCGCCATGTCAGGGTTTTCAATGAAGCGCGCTTTCCGCCATTGGTATGCATGTTCGGCCGAGTGAAACAACTTTGATGCGTAATCGATGTTAATTCTATAAAAATTAGAAAATGGACTGTGGGTTCCATGAAATCCCACACCTCCACCCTCTATCGGGAAGGTAACAACGTCTACTGGCCTACATCCCTTAGGTAGAAGATGCATGTCGTCCTGTGAATATACCTTGTCACCTATCTTTACATGACCCAAGATAAGATCAGCTGGGACCTTTTTTAGACGTAAGAGCTTGTGGCAATCAACCAGCATTTTGTAGTCTTTCTCGTGTTGGTCAATCATGATTTTATTAAACCATAACCCAATCCTTGTCCTTCTTCTAAACTCTTTTGCATTGTTTAGTACAGTTCTCTTCGCCTTGGGGCTTGCCATTTCAATGTAGATCGATCTAGTTTTCCCCTCCTTAGGGATTCCTACTCTATAAGCATCTACTATCTCATCTAACTTGATGTCCAGTATGGACGTGAATAGGTCGCCTACGAAATATTTAGTCTTTTCTTTTTTCTGGTCAGTTAAGATATTGGTACGGATTGGATACTTATCCCATCCCTCTGGAACTTCTTCAAGAATTAGATGGGTGGACCCGTCTACGCTAGTCTCCTTTTGCAGAGTTGGGAGGCCTAGACTCCGAACGTCCCCTAATTCCCCATTAATTTTGTTCAATTTTCCATCCATGTCTTTTAGACCTTTCTGGAGCAACTTCAATTCTTCCTGCCCTTCTTTCAAGGTTTGATTAATTTCGCAGATCGACTCATTTATGTCATCCTCAAGAGTTTTTAAATCTTGTGTGTTTTGCTTTCTATTTATGCTCTTCTTTGCTTCCTTCTTTTTAAGAGTTTTGGATTTGGACTTAGATTTGGATTTACTCTGTTTAATCAGATGTCCCACCTTAATCAATCTTGTGATTCAGAGATTTTCTCGTTTTTGCCATTTCTAATTTGCTCGAGCTCAAGGTGAAGAACCTCGATTTGTTCACTTATCTGTTCTGATTCTTTTCTACAATTTTCTGAGGATTCCTCAACTGTTTTCATTCTGCCTTCGAGGCCTACCGCTGTTTTTACCTCTTCCACGCTCGTTCCTACCTTTGACATAAACATGAGCCTCTCTAAACCGATCGATTTAGAGCTCTCAGCTATTTTAGGAAAAGTTTCTTCTACATTCTTTATCCTGTCTGCTAATTTTCTATATCGAAGTTCTGCCCAGGCACTCGTGTTATTTACTTTCCTATTCAAGTGTGTTACTTTCCTGTTCATGGATGAGTTTTCATATTTCAACTCCTTTTGTAATCTGAGCTCCTGACCTATTTTCATTTGTTCGAGAACTTTCCCAACTATCATGTCTACAAAATCATTCTCTTTGTCCAAATATTTTTCATCGATTTTAGTGCTACTTTCAGTTGTTGGACCCCGGGTGTTAGTAACATTTGTTTGCGGTAATGGTAATTGATCAGATGTTAGAACAACACTAGCCGCGATGTCATTTCGCACTGGCTTTGACGGAAAATCAGAGTGTTCCGTGGTCGACCCTTCGTCGGCAGAATGCATCGACATGTCATCATCACTGTCACTGTCACTACAAATGTAAATGCTATTTCCCTCTGTTACAACTTCAGAATTCACTGCATCGGTACACGAAACTTGTTTGGGGGGTGAGGAGGTATGATCTTGTAAGTTGTTATCACTAGTTTCACCATTTACCGAGTTATGTCCATTGACCTTGGTTGTGACAGCAGATAATTCATTTGACGACGTAGAAGACGTCATGTCACAATCAATGTTTTGGTCGCTGTCACCTCCACCTTCAGAATCCTCATTACTTGATTTATCTCCATCACATACCTCTTTTTTTAATGTAACCACAATGTCTGATTCATCAAGATCATTTTCCTTCATTTTTCCATCAAATTCTTCAACTTTCCCTACCTTAACGGGGGTCTGTGTCAATCGTTGGCTTACACATTCCATAGCCATGTCGATCAACGACTCGATGACGTGGGACACGACGTCAGCCATAGCTATGGGTTCGCTGTATGTTGTTCTTCTCAAAATTAAACACCCTTGTACGAATGGAATTCCACAAAGTCCACCGATGTTATCTTGGACCGTTTACGAAGCCTCTTGTTGTTTTTCGCTTCAATATATTGGTTCCTTCCAAGGAAATAACCCCATTTGACTCCCAAGATTTGGTTAGCCACTTGTGGTCATTTTCCCGCTCTCCGCTATAATAACAATGATACTCCCAGTGATTGATTACGGGGATTTGTTCTATGGGTCAGCGGCTCAGACCACTTTAAAAAAGATACAAACAACTCAAAATTTAGCCCTTAAAATAATATTAAAATTACCAAAATTGACAAGTACACCCAGAATTGAATATTCCGACTTTGGAAACTAGAAGAAATAGCCATCTCCTAGATATCGCATTCTTGCGTACGAGAGATGAATTAAATGTAGATAACAGGAAAATAAATTTGAGAGGATTGGCAAAGGGAAAGAAATTGGTTGTGCTGCGACCAAAGAACGAAATCTTTAAGAAATCATATGTCTATAGAATGACAGAGTTATGGAATAACTTATCCAATGATGTACAAATGACAAAGACAAGAATGCAATTTAGACATTACCTTCTGTCGACATATCTGGATGATTTTGATATTTTTCTAGCAGACGAGAGAGAATGATTAGCTGTAACTTAAGATACAAAATGACTATATTTAATAAGAATTGGTTACGATGTCTTTTATGATATAGCATGAAACTTTTCGCGATTGTTAAGTCTATATAGACGGGGAAAGTGTGAACTTTTTGACTATTAATATGTAATGATGTTTGAGTAAGGATTGCGAGTACATTTATGTGTTAGAGTGCTCGCTGAGTTATGCTTGAAGAATTTACAAATTCAAACTTTGTGAATTAAGAGAAATATCGGGTTTGTGAAGAACAACCCGCAAACAAGTCCTTAGATTTTGAAGACCGATATAACGGTAACTATACCAACGTAACAATTTAGTATGGCATACATATTATGATCGTTGCATGTACTCTTATTATTATGTCTTAGAAATTAAGTATTTGGGTTTAGGGATTGGCTCTATATAGTGAAATTACTTAACTAGAGACAGTAGAGAAAATGAACAATACTATCAATGATAGTACGAACACTCAAGGAAAAGACAATCATGGAAAGGACAATGAAGGACACGGTTTAATGCTTCTAAAGAAGGCTATGAAACATAACTATTAATGAGCCGGGGTAGGGGGGTTTTTGGTTTTTATAATAATTGTTGATATGTATGTATTTTGGCAATGGTCCAGACATAATAATGTTCACATCGCTATGTTGTTCTTATAAATGAAGTAAATTATAATAGAACTATTTAAGAAGAACCTGGTAGACCTGCTAAGGCAGAGGTCACCTTCCTATTTTCTGGATGATGTAATTGATTTAATGAATGGACCAGAATAAAAATACGATATATATATATATATGGCCCATTCTCACGAAAATGGTGCAGCCCATCAGAAAAGTGTCAAAATTATATTTTGCTTGATTGTTCTGAGACTTGGTAGGTTTGAAGGTAATATATAGGCGGTACTATATCTGAATTTGCCATTACATTTGACCATTATTTTTTGTATAGGAGGTAATCAAAGTTTGGTGTAGAAAAGTTGGTGTAAAAACGTCGCCCACCCCTATATTTCTTAGTAATGAACATTTCTCTTATTTAATTTGTATATCATCAATTATTTATGCCTCCATTCTCTAACTAACTGTTTTTTTGATGTAATAGCCAAGAAAAGTTTTTCTTTCCTGTATAAAAACGTTTCAAATCAGGGACAAAAAAAAACCCCAGAAACTGGATTCCCATATCAATCAGATGAAACATCCTATCATTAACTGTATTTTTATTTATTATTCTCAAATTGTCCTAGTTTTTCTGTTATAATATGATCAAATATTATCTTTCACCCCTGAGTATGATTAGTTACCAAATTTGTGGTAAATTATCCACGTTTTAAGGCTTCAAATTTGGGCGACGTTTTTTCTGAGTGAAAAAACGTCGCCCAATCTATGTCACATTTATTCAATTATTTAAAGCCTGATTGTTATTTTTGATGTTTTTAATACATGACTGACACCATTTTAGACCATTTTAGCATTATTTTTTGAAAATTTGTCATTCATGACAATATCCACTCAAGGATGGTGACGTTTTCATGCAGTAGAGTCATATATATGATGTGTTTCAGGAAAATGAGTCACAAGTCAGAAAAGGGATGTTATTCAAAGTGGTTAAATTCTCAGATCACTTTGTTGGAATATTCTCATTTTCAGGGTGCTTTGTGCTAATGATCATGGCAATAACTGTACCAAATTTCAGGACAGTGTATTAAATATATCCTTGATATATTTGTGTATTCTTGTCAAAGAATTGTAACAAGAATATATGTTGCATCCTGTGAGGTCCATACCTCTTTCATGCAATGTATCATAATCACTCATCTACATGAAATATATTTATCAATCTTTTTTATTTTGTTAGAGGAAGCTACCTAAGGGCCTGTTCCTTAAAACTGAGCAGGATATGAACATCAAAATCAAATTATTTCTTAAATACAAGGATTCTAATAGGGGCGACGTTTTTACGCTGCCAAGTCATATATTGAGTGATAATTGTAAAAACGTCGCCCAATCTAAAGTCTAAATAACTCACTTATTGAAACCTTGACAGTCACTGGAGATGATTTTCCACAAAGTTTAAGACCATATAATGGCAAATAAATGGAAAATGATTTAATTTGGCCAATATTTAGCTCATATTCTTATGTAAAAACGTCCCCATAGTGTGGAAAAAACGTCGCCCATGGGTGACGTTTTTTCCACTAATTTTTATGATCAGAGTCACCTAAGGTCTGAGAATTTTCCAATGGTGGTATTCATGTGTCTGCCAACCTATGCTCATGAAATCAGACTTCTTAGATGAAATTGATTTTATTATTTTAGAAAGCACAGCTATATTATCTGGCGACGTTTTTACACCTCAATTTAGCCATTTTCACATTAATTGACTTAGGAGCAAAAATTCTGCTGATATATTCAAACTTAATACATCATTTTATTTGGTTTTCAACCCTCCATTCTATGGCACACATTTTATTTATGTATATTCATTCAACTATATTTTTTTCCAACATAACTGTGAGTTTGGTAGTGATTAATTGGTTCTTTTCCTTGATTTGATAGTACATAATTAAAAAAATATACATCACAGATACACAAAAGTATATACTTTCATAATGCTTATGCCAAGACGGATGTAGTTAATCAATTCCTATGTATTTAAGATCAATATTGAACAAGATATTGACCAATATATGGAAAAAAGGGGGGTTTGCACTACTTTCGTGAGAATGGGCCATATATATATATATATATATATATATAAGAGATTTTGTGAAAAAAACACTGAAAAATATCAATTTTGCAACTTGCAGCTCATTTTCCTGGAACACATCACATATCATAATCATTGTACTGATAATCTTTTCTCTCGGAATATCATGATAATAGTATGTATTAGTACTTGCGGCTCATTTTCCTGGAACACATCACATATCATAATCATTGTACTGATAATCTTTTCTCTCGGAATATCATGATAATAGTATGTAGACACTCGAAAAGTATATCTGTGATGTAGTCTGATGATACTCTTCATTCTGCACTTGTTCTTAAAATTATTTCTTTTAACTATTTCTAATTGTGACTTAATGTTCAACTTAGCTGAGATATCATTAGTTGTATACCTTTTTGTCAATTATTGCTCATTTATAAATCATTACTAGTATTGTTACTCATTAGTTTCAACTGAGAATATTGTGTATCACATAATGCTTTGGATAAATGAAATCATTTAGATACAGATACCTTACTTCCAATGTCTCTGCTCACTAAATTCTCTGCCTTAAACAGTCCTATGTATCATCTAAACTTTCAGTAATCTTTTGATATTTTCCTTGTGTTTAGGTCCTATTGTTGGAGTATTGGTGAACTATTTTGGTCCAAGCAGAGTTGCCATTTCTGGTGGCTTAATGCTCAGTGCAACAATGATGATTTCTGCTTTTTCCCCACCTCTACCAGTTCTCTACATAACGTATGGTGTGATACGAGGTAGTATAGCATAGTTCAGCTTTTCCCATATACTGTGTGCAATAGGGATTATGGTGCATCATTTTTTAAGTTTTGCATAATCGTGATATTGTAATATCAATAAAAATTAATGTAACTAGTGCGTTGTTGTGGATGGGGTAGGGATAATCAAATTTGTAGTGAGAACCATATATATATATAATATATATATATATATATAGCCATTTGATCATCATGAGAAAAATCTCACTGTAACATGTGTCATTTACACAAATCAGATTGGGTATATATGGTTAGAGATCCTTAAATACTGTAGGGAAAGTAAAAATACAGGTTAACTATAACAAGTTGGTTGAAGGAGCGTCAATATTGTACGAGTTGCATAGCAATGAGTGCAATATTCTAAGCGACTGAAATCAATGAGTTAATTAACAGATTTATTTATAGATTATACATGCTTTCAATCATGAAAATGAAACAAATTGAGTCATAAATTTGAATTTTACCTGTAATCTTAATTTTAAAATTCTCGGACTAAAATCTCATTTAAAATACATGTTATTACTGAGGCAATGAGAACATAGACACTTCGATTGATGGGACCATGTATCGGTAAAAACTTCTCCCGCCCACTCGACAAATCATGGACTCTGACGACGACTGACTAATCAAATTTATTGTATTAAAAATTGTATAGTATTACATTGATTGTTAAACAACGATGCATATCACTCATATACCCATAATGATCACCTGAATGAACAATAATTATTATATAAGACAGGTGGTCATAAAATCGCCTGACCGCGAGATCATGAACTTGTATGTACTGTCGTATAAAAATAAAAAAAAAAAAAAAAAAAATAAAAAAAATAAACCAGATTGGTTGCCATATGACAACCCCACGTAAATCACTAGTGAAATGCGTACTATGCATGAATCACTCTAGATACATTGTTTTCAGAGCTATGTGTGTATAATAAATACAGGTTAGTTGAAGGGGTGTGAATATTGTTTTGTCCCCAATCTGAAAGGATATAAACGTGAAATAGGAAAAATCAAAAATATCCAAGACTTTTCTTTTTGGAATATCCAATACCTTTTTGTCAACTTTCTTTTCCTTTTTGCCAATGTCCTTTTCCTTTTCGGATTATCATTTTCCTTTTAGGAATATACTTTTCCTTTTTTGTCCTTTTCTTTTTGGAATATCCTTTTCCTTTTCCGAATATCCACTCCTTTTCCAAATATCCACTCCTTTTCACCCAAATGTACCATGATGTATTCCTACCCCAACTTGACTGGGAGGGAGGAGGGTGAGAGGGAGAGGGAGGGTGAGCGGGGGAGGGGGGGGGGTGAGCGGGAGGGGAGAGGGAGAGAGGGAGAAAGAGAAAGGAAGAGAAGATGTATTGGATGTATTATTGGATGTGTTATGTAACACTGCTACACTACAAAGATAGCTGGTGGGCCCCCACTCAGGGGTAGTGGATAATGTTACGTAACACTGAGCCACTACTCATGTGGGTTAGATGTTCAGAAAATGTACAATTCATCTTCACCAATCCTCTCCAATAACCCAAATTTCAGACCAAAATAAAGTTCAAAATACAGTTCAACCTAACCAAACAGATTGCTAGAATCAATGCAATGCCAAATGTACTGGTATTTACATAATATTGACCAAATTGCAGCCTAATTTAGCAGAATATACTAAATGTGTACAGCTGCCAATTGTACATTTTCTGAAAATCTGACCCATGTCTGCTTTTGTATGGGTAGAAAAGGAGTGTCCCAGGGAGGACACCAATGAGAAAAGATGGCCAAATCTAGACATAGGAGTCACAGCAGCCAGACATGGCTTTTCATGTAGGGGAAATAGGAAAAAGGTGCAGTGATATACTTTTCGGTGGTGAATATCTAAGGGAAATAGTGGAAAAGGAGGCTGACATGGGAAAATCGACACTGACATGGAACTTTTTGTTCTGGAAATAGTAAAATCTTCCCGGAAATAGGAAGAAAGCAGTTGGAAAAGAACTATAGTATGTGAAATAGCATGTACCACAGAGGAAAAGTCTGTACCGATTTCATCATTTGTACATATGTCTACTTTGGGACGCAACAAATATTGCACGAGTTGCGTAGCAACGAGTGCAATATTCAAAGGGACTGAAACCAACAAGTTAGTTAACAGATTTATTATACATGCTTTCAATCATGAAAATAGAAAAAAAATCGAGTCATAAATTTGAATTTTACCGGTAATCTTAGTAAAAAAAACAAATTGGTTGCCATGACAACCCCAAGTAAATCGCTAGTGAAATATACACTATGCGTAAATCACTCTAGATAAATATTTCCTTCTCTTACTAATTCCTGATAGAGTCCATCTTGCTCTAGCGATCATATTGTTTGATTCTATAGAGACACCCAAATATTTGAATACTTGTACTCTTTCTAGAACCTCGTTTCCACAATTAAGTACAATATTAATTTTGGTTCAACCATTACTAAATACCTGGTATATTTTTTTTATTTAACACCAGGCCATTTAGTGTACACCAATTATTGTCTATATCAATCGCCTTTGCCTCCAATTCCTTAGAGTACTCTATATATTTGTAAAGTCGGGCAAAAAATCATTCATTATTATGAAACACCATGAAACAGATCACATATGGTATATGACTGGAGAAAACACTTCCTCCAACATGCAATGAGCTCATCTGTAAATACATCAACACAAATTTCTTGAGGTTACTGCCTTTTTAAAAAGCAAAACCCAATTGCTCCCATTTTGTGAGAAATGTTCAGAAACAAATATGCAAAAATTACTATATTTTCTACAAAGACATTGATAATGGAGAGATAATGGATGAATACTCAGTGCTACTTACTCTATTTCAGGATTTGCATATGCAAATTTCATGCTTGCCAGAGGATCAACAGTCCAACGATCTTTTGGGAATAACAGAGCTCGAGCTGCTTCTGTTGTGGCAGTGTTGTCCTGGGCCACTGGTGGCATAATGATGCCTTCATTGTTGACTTCAATCTATGACTCTCTAGGCCTTTATGGTGAATTCATGATAATATCAGCCCTTGTCCTGCATATGGTTCCAGGGGGAATGCTTCTGAAGCTACTGCTTTCCAAAGGCTCTAAAAAACAAAATAAAATAGTTATGTATAAAAAAACACAAAATCAGAATACAACCCAAAATGGACCAACTGCAATGACTATGATAAAAACTGATAATCCAGAGGAGCAGAATCTGCAGAGGAAGGATGATGTTATTTACAAAACAAGAACATCTTGCTGCAAGACATTAAACAAGTACCTTGGGTTAGATCTCTTCAAACAAAGGTCAATGTGGACACTTTGTATTCTGCTCTTTTTCTATGGTAGTCTCCAGGTTGTGATGTTAGTCCAACTGTCAGCTCTAGCATATGAACAAGGAATGACACAAACAGAACTGGTCTACACCCTGTCTGTTTCAGCAGCATCTGATGTAAGCACATACTTAACAAAGCTGCAGAGAAAAGGCTTATTTCTATCTCTCCTTGTTGGAATTTTTGTTCATTCTATCAGTGAAATTTACCTTCAGAAAATATGCAACCATCAGATGCCCTTTCTAAAGGTTATACTCTGTTAGTTGCCATTTGTTGGGATGGCGGGGCAGTTGCAGGCCTACAGACCAAGCCTACTAGTGTTGGGCTTCTGCTTCCGGCCGACCGCTTACATCAACAAAAAACAATATTTACTGCTCAAAACGGCAAGCTCATGGCTTCCCACTGGTTTACTTTGCTTCGAAATCAATTATAATGTGTTGTTAATGACAGTAACATCCCAACAAATGGCAACTAAAGCCGTCAGATCATAAGGTTGTGCTGCTTCAGCCAGGTCTACTGGCCTGGCCTCACAACACAACCTTATGATCTAATCACCCAACATGTCCACTTGGATATGTTTATGTGAAAGGTTATGCTTGAAGTCCTGAACGGAAGCAAAGATGATCAAAATAGAATTTTCTGATGTTTCAGATTGCAATACGTTTGATCATCGGAAATATTCTTGATATGAAGTTTATGAGGCCTTTTCGCATATTAGCATTTGTTGTCCTAAATGTTAACTTTGCTGTGGGAATGGTTGTGTTGGCAATCTCACCTAGGAAACCTCTGTCCATGTTCTTGATTTTCCTAATCAGATCAACATCAGGTATTATCAATCTTCTTTGTTTCATAATCTGCAAATAGCAAATGTATTTTCTCCATAACCAGTCAATAGTTAAATATAAGTTGATGTTTGTACATTTTGATTTTGCTCCTTACTTCTAGACATTAATTAGTCTCTAACATCTGCATTACTGCATTCTTACACATCTTTGTTAAAAGGGATGTAAAATGATATCAATTTGTTACATGATTAGACCTCACTAAGATGAGGTTGTATCAACTGGCAAATGTGTTCAATTTTCTGAAGATGAAGATGAATTAATTGATATTTTCCAGCGTCTGTAATCATCCAAACACCTACAATTACTGCAGATCTGTTTGGCACATCACGTATAGCCAGTGCAATGGCTTTAACTGGGTTCTTCCAAGGATTGGGTTGTATTCTTGGACCAACACTGGGTGGTAAGTATATCTGAGCTACATTGGGGGAGTTAGTAGTGATGTGGTCTAGAATATATATCACCACATCAATGGGCCTACCTTTTAATATGCACAGCAACCACTGATTAAGTAAAAGAGGAAGTGATCAATCTAAGTTACAGCTAGATCACTCTAAGTAACACCGTGTTTTATGATGATAACAGAGAGGGAAAAAACGAAAAAAACAAATATCTGGTCCTATCAAAGGACATAATTACAGTAAGACACATTTTATGTATACAACGAGAACCCTAAGTGATGGTGAGTTTTAGAAAAGGTTAACAATTCAAACATACATACATGTCACTCACACAAATAGAGGAAGGATGTGAGTAGATATAATGCAATAAAACAAGTATAATCAAGCTAAACAGTAATAACTCATTTTATTACAACCTACCATCGCATAATAATGAATACATTCCTTCACAGAAATAAAAGTTGTTAGCCATGTCACCTGCCAACTTGTCGCCTTTCAACTTCCCCAAATTATACACCATCCAAGACCAGTGTGGGGTGTTGTGGTGCAAATCCACTGTGTGTGCATTGTATCACTAAGTTCAAATACACTATAAAGTTCAATTCAGAAAGTCAAGTACATTTTGCTTATTAATAGTGAATCAACAACGGGTATACCTTGACTATTATCTCTCATCATTTATGCTAACTTTTATTGATTCCTAAGATGAAGCTACAATCAATGGTATGCACTTTTATTTCAGAATACCTGGCAGTTTCAACGGGCACGTATGTAACAGCGTTCATTGTTCCTGGAGCAGGACTTCTGTTTGGAAGTACAATGTTTGTGCTACTCAACATGGGACTCATGGTTAGGAGACCAACAGATGCCATGAACAAATAAATTCATTATCAGTGTGTCACGACAACTATAGTCTGTCTAAAAAGTAGTTGACACGTGATTCCTTAGGACGTTTAAGGGGAGGGAAAAGTGGGGGAGTTTTAACTTCAAACCTTTGCCCCCTGAATCGCCGTTTGCGACCGACCATGGCCGTTTGCGACCGACCATGGCCAAATATACAGCTGCATTGTATTGTGCTGCCTCTGTTCTATGTGCATCAGCTGTTGTTTTGCTTACAAGGATGGAAGAGCTGGTTATATTGGCCCTGTTACTCCATGGTTGATTGCAATGAGCGACTCGCTGGGCAAAGGGTTGACAGGTCCTTCTCATAAATAGAAATACAAAATCTCCCACTTTTCCCTCCCCTTAAAGGGACTAAGTAATCACGTTTCAACAACTTTTGGACAGACTATATTCCACTCTCTGTATACTCACCACTACCACCATTTAGAATGAAATTGTAGTTATTGAGACAGGTGACATCATTTTTTCATAACTCATCCCTTTCATTTACCTTTTCATTTTTCATTGTTCCAGACAGTTGATTTATAGATGTAACGTTACATTTTCAAGTAGATTGTTTGTTTATTGCACCATTGCATAAAATATAACACGTAAGGGGTTCAGGACTTAACGAAAATCCCTCGAAAGAGTGAGATTGTGGACACATCTTACCGGAATAAAGATATTTGTGTGAATATGTCTCTGCCATAAAGTATTAGAGTTTTCACACTTGACAAAAAAATGACATTATCATGTCCACCTCTTCAGAGAAATTGCAGCTAATTATAGTGGGGTGATTTCTCTCTGATGTTGAGGTGTAGAAAGAGGCGTATTCCATTAGTCCCTGTTAATCAGTTCACATCCCCATAAAAAACAGCTGGCCTCCCCTCCCTCAACCCATTTTGGGGGAAGTTCCTCATGTCTTAGATTTAATCATCTCCCCTCTAAGCCAGGTCTTAATAGCACATATCAAATAGGCAACCTTTAATGGCACTTAAAATCCTAAAATGGTACTTAAATTACCAAAGGATCTGGTCTTTCCGCTCCTCCCATCTTCCCCCTACCCCCTTCCCTATAAAGGTAAGGAGCGCTGAAGTATATTTGTATCCATTTTGAGAGCCCTAAAAGATGGTGTTAGTCGTAATGTAACAGTTAATAAAGATTTCACAGTATGGAAAGGTTTCTATGAACAAAGTTCTATGAGCATATAAAATGTAAAGAGCAATAGTGTCCTGATGTAAGATGTATGAGGTAAAGTTATACAGAAAAAAGACCCAAGATAAGATCAAGAAGTGTCAAGCGGTGCAATGATGTAGATGTAGACTGCTCAAGGAGAAGGTTTTGTTGAAAAAAGAATTAGAAAAAAAGCAAAAAAAGGACCCACAATGATGATTGATGTATACTGACATTTTGTAGGTATGTAGGTTATGGCCCAGTTCGGTTTCCATCTGTTATATACCGTACAATAGTGAGGGCTTGCTGCTTGATATTTGTGTACACATGAATGTATTCCACAGGTAATACTTGAGAGGGTAAGTAACTCTACAACTCATTAGAATAATTGATTTTACTCCATTTTGGTTCAGATTTCGCGTGCACGGTACTACAGACCGCATTGGTCTAGTGGCGCTACCTGACGTGTCCATCACGGACTAAAATCAATATACAACTCGGATTTAGCGTGAGAACAGTCTGTACGCCCATAGACGTCCCTAGCGCTTCAGCCTTGGGACGTCTATGGGCGTACAGACTGTTCTCACGCTAAAATCTGAGTTGTATATTGCTATAACAGTAATGATACATGAAGGTTGTATTAATGCTGCATTCTCAGCTATTAGGACAAAGCAAATCTGACCAAATTGTCTCATATTATCACTTATAAATATGACTGGATTTATTAATTTTTCAAATCTCTAACTGGAACTGAAAGTCTAATCACCAAAGGAAAACTGCTGCCGGTGAGTGATGAGAAGTCATCCCATGAAAGGGTAGTAGAAGAATGTAACAAGAAGTAGCAAATGTTCAGTTGTGACCAACATTAACTGAGAGTGGGGCTTTAACATTAAGGCCAAGTCAGGCCTTCTTTTCTGTATTTTGTCGCTTGTTTTAGATAATATGCTTTACTTGGATCAATGTAATTGTACATGTATAAGAACCTGAAATAACTATGTTCAACTAGAAATAAAGATCCGATATTTGAAATAAACCCTTCCCATTGATTATTATTGTAACCAATGTAGGCATATATAGAAGCAAAAGTAGGAAGGAATATATGTTATGATGTCAATATATGAATGTTTACTGTTTATTTTAAACATGCAAATCCCAAGAATAAAGTCTGTTGTATAGATTCAATGCAGTACAAGATTACCAACTTTTAATTAGGTGCACATTGCAATGACAGAAATAATATCCCCATTTATAGCTCCACACTGACCTGGTTTCCAAACCAATTTAAGGATGGCTGTGACTGATGACTTGATTGATAACATTTCTCTAGTTATCACATTCTTACCACAGTCTCTATAGACTAGAGACAGGGACAGGGTTTTATGTAAAGCCCTAGCCCAGGTTTATTTCACCCGCATTCACTGACAGTCTTTGACTCCTTAGTTCAGGGGGAAGTGACTCTATCATGGTAGTGACCATCACATGATATTTTATTTTTTGAGATTTGGATGTTTAGAGCTGCATTCCCAGACAAAGTTACCCCAAAATACTTTTTTGTGACTTTTCTTTCACATACCTGAGTACCGTAAAATGGAAGATTCAAATAAGGAAAATGAAGATAATTTACATCTGAGTTTCGTGAGTTTTTCAAGAATTCCTATTTTTAGGATTTAAAACTGAGGGAGTTTGGCACTATCTGAGACGTATAGTTTGATTCAAGTACTACATCAGACTATATACCTACAGCTGAATGAGAGCCATGAGCTTTAGTTTCATCCATTAGTTCATCATATTGTTATATTGTGAGGTGACCAGCTATAGAAGCAGGCCCCTCAAGGTAGACGTTCTTAGAATGGAGGCCTGGGACAGACATGTACAAATAATTGATCATCACCATTGTTACAGAAGCTTTCATGTAAGCTTTCATGTAAATCTATGGTACTTAATAAAGTCATTCTGTATTTGAGGCCTGCAACATCTAGACCTACTCTGCCTTGTCTCTAATAAGCAAAAATTGTTATTAGGATTCTTTATTTCTCTACAGTAGAACTATTAAAAAGCAACAGGATCGTTTTATATCTAACTACAACTAGATTTAACAATATGTCACCAGTGGCTGGCCCTAAGAGTGTGGGTAACATCCCAACTTTCTGTCATAACCTCGTCCACTATTCCTGTGACTCTACGAAAGACTAGCAAATGCAAAAACTGGACGCCTCTCAGTTAAAAATAGCCATGTATGTCATTGTTCTCTTATTTTTTGTCTCACCATTGTCATCTTCTCTCATCTATGTCTTGATTATATACTTGTTTAGCATAAACCGTTATTCATCCTTTAAAGGTAGACTTAGAAAATTGCACATCATAATTGTAGCTCTCACCTTAGCAGCAAGTCAAAGACCTTGTTTTCATGTATAAGAAACTTGTTCTCATGTTAAATCATTGGAGAAGCTGTCGAAATAAAGTCTTTAAAAAAAAGAGAAGGTACCTCTGACTGCTTGATAAAGGCAGTTGATTGTGGGACTCATGGGCCCAATGGGGATCCTACCAATATAGATATACATGACTGAGGGTGTTATGTTTATGCCCTCTCTAAGATATCACATCATTAATTTACAGAAATAGAATAAATATAACAACATCTATAAAAGCCCTAGATATATAATGATTAATCATGACAGTGCATACAATTCCAATGTTTTCAATGTAAAGTTATTAGTAATAATGGGGACCTTGCTCATACTGCCACCTAGTGTTAATGGTGGCACCACCTAGTGTGAAAGGTGTCACAATGGAAAGTGAATGGTAAGATTAGGTACAAGTCATATATGAAACATACATGTGGATTATAGTTTTTGGTCTTCTACCAAGTATTTAAGTGTTCAATAGATATTTATGACTGCTGATGAATACAATATTAATTATACATCATATGTAAAACAGAGAACTATCTCCCAATATTATAGAATGATGTAAAGACCAAACATTTAAAGAAACTATGAACACAAACACAAACCCTTAAACAGGTGATTTTCATGCGTTGTCTAGCTATCAATTTTCTATTCAGTACATAAATTGGTTTTTTATCTTATTGTATCTGTATTTTGTCTATTTTAAGGATGATCATTACACACCATAATAATTACAATATAAATGAATACCAAATCAATCAAACCCATCACAAAAGACTAAACTACTCTTTCTATATCTCTATTTCTCACTTTCCTTTACACAGGCGGTTCAGTTCATAATCGTTTGCTAGGTTTTTACACCTTTTTCATTCATATGGACTGCTTATTTATGTGTCTGTGGTAGCATACAGCACCCAGGAATACTGTAATAAGTTTAACCTAAGGCTATATGAATCTATGGCTAAATTATGGGCAATTTTGAATATTGATTTGTATGGAATTATGGGACTAATGATACGGTATAAAATCTATGGAAAACATGTACAGCATGGACTATTTATCAATGCTCTAATGCACTTGTCAATTGCAACCCCCACCCACCCACCCCCACCCCCACCCCCGGGTAGGTAGGGGAATGTCCTTGGCCTTTTGGGAAATTTGATGAAATCCCCGACCCCCCAGGGCAAGAAATTTCTGTAAATTCCCGACCCCCCTGGGGCACATTGTTTCAGAAGACATTTTCTTTTAGACAAACTGTTATTGCAAAAATATAAGGGCCATTCTAAGAAAAGTTTTGCAAATGGTGTTTTGGTTGACATAGCTCTGTAGAGCAGGAGAAAATATATTTTTCAGTTTTCATTAATCAGATGTGAAATCTAAACATCATGACATACAGTTTTGTACATCTCGAAGGGTTGGCTCAATGTTTTCAATACTTGTATAATTTTATTGAATCATGTGTACTAGCCTGTTGATAGACCATTGTAATTATAAATGCCACATGTTGGAGGGGCGCAGTGGGCTTCCTTTCAGAAGAGGGCCTAGATACACTCTATTGATGAAAAAGAAAAAAAAGAATTCCACGAAAATTCAATTTGTTTAGTGGGGGTGGGGGTGGGACAGGGCAGAGGGTGGGGAGCAGTAGGCTTCTTATCATCAACAGATAGCCTAGATAGACCCCATTGATGAAAAAACAAATTTCTGAATTTTTTTTAGGGGGAGGGGCAGGCATATGTCTACAGGAGACTTGTGACATAAACTCCCCTCCATTGCCCCCCCTAACCCCCTCAACCCCCCCCCCCCCCCCCACATGAGCCCTCCCCACCCCTAACCCTGGAGACCCCATACCCTAACCCCTACCCTAACCCTACCTCCAACACTAAAGGATCTGGATGTAAGTGTAGTTCAGACATGACAGTCAGAGAAAGTGGGGTACCCCATGTGTAGAAGAGTCCTCCATCATGTTCAGCATGTTGGGTTGAGGCCTGACACTGTTGAAACACTATATAGGGGGTGCCAATTCCCTGTCAGGTTCAAAGGTGACACTCTTTGTGTGTATAGTGGAGGAGGTTTGTTACTTTAGATCTTACCCTAGAGAAGCCAATGCACACTGAAAACCACCAAAACTCTTTTAGGAAACAAGGTATAGAGTGGGCACTGGCGGACATTCCCCCACCCATCCAGTTGATATTGCTGTCAACTAAGGTATAGAGTGGGCACTGGCAGACATTCCCCTACCCATCCAGTTGATATTGCTGTTTCAACTAAGGTATAGAGTGGGCACTGGCGGACATTCCCCCACCCCTTTAGTTCATATTGCTGTAATCTAAGGGAAATCTCCGCCTGTGTGGGGGAATGTTTTCTCAGACATTCCCCTACCATTCCCCTACCTACCCGGGGGTGGGGGGGGGGGGTTGCAATTGACAAGTGCATAATGTCAATATCCATGTTTCCATAACACAAGATTTCATCTTTCCCATCATGCATTTGGTTAACATCGATCATATATACAACTATGATATTGGTGAAAACATTTTAATTTTACCTTGTGTCCGCATAGGTGGAGGAAGCAGGGGCAAATGTAATTCAACAAAATGTTCGCTTGCAAGGTAGTTCTCATGTGTTCTTACACTGTGTCATGTTTGCAAGGGCTTTCACTTCTGTTCTCAAGCTAATAGTGGAGGACCCCTATAAGTAGGTAGCTATAATGGGTCAGATTTGCAGAAATGGTACAGTTGGCAGCTGCGTACATTTTAGTAAATTCTGTTAAATTAGGCTGCAATTTGGTCAATACTAAATAAATCCGAGTATATTTGGCATCGTAGTGATTCTAGTAGTGATTCTGTTTGGTTAGGTTGAACTGTCTGTTGAACTTGTACTTTATTTTCGTCTGAAATTTGGGTTATTTCAGAGAATTGGTGAAAGTGAATTGTACACTTTCTGGTGAGTTTACCCATATAAATGGGCCCTGTAATTAGACTAAATGTCATTCTGGGATATCAAATGCCATTTCTATTAAATTTTAAACAGGATTTAATCATTAGTCATTTTTAATGCCTACCAGAAGTGTTAGGCTGCGATTCCACTGGCTCGCTCTTTTAGTCAGCTCATGGCCCGCTCTTTTTATTTCCCCGCTTAACAAGCAAAGGCAGAGCTAACCCAGTAGAATTGGTGAATGTGCTTTCTATGTGCTCTTAAAATTTGACGCTGGTGCTTCTTTTTGACACTGCTCTAATATCTGATGTGTTTGATTTGAGTGCAGCAACGTGACGCTCTTAGCGCATGGCTTTTAGTAGCGGTCTAACAGCCCAGTGAGAGTGGACCAAGAGACTTGATATTGATTTGATAAGGAAACAAGCAAACCAGTAGAATCGCTCTGTGCTTGTATTGCGCTAAAAATAACAGCTGAAGAAGAGCAAAAAAAATGCCACTATGAATTAGTAAAGCAAGCGCAAGCCATGAGCACAGGTACAACCGATCCAGTGGAATCACACCTTTAGTCGAGGTTTTATCACCCTAACAATATCATTCTCATAGATACTCAAACCCTCTAAACTATACAATCTGTAATCCCCCAAACCTAATCCCCCAACACACAATACCAAACGTTTAAGTATAGGACGCATATATCCAAACCATCGCTGCCCTATACAATAGCCAAAGCCAAAGCCTATTAGCTATTTCACTCACCCTGAAATCTTCCTTATAAACCTCGACTAACACTACACCTACCTCTAAGTGATTCCATTTGCATATGACTTTGGATAGGTAGTAGTAATTTCTATTTTCACATGAATTATATAAAATATCATTGATATCTTGTCTGGCAATCTAATGAAGCCTAGGTTGATATGACAACTATATATTTATCAACCATGTATGAACAATAAAAAATGTGTTTTCCCAAACCTGCCCCTCCATTCAATGAATTACTCATCAGTTTATCAACCCACTTTAGCAACCCACTTTCATGATTTTGACCTCAGGCCTGGGATGTGAAACAGTATTTCCTCTTTTCATTATTTCATGATATATTACACCTATCTAGATTGAGCCGTGTTCAGTACATGTTCCTGGCATTAATTATTGTCATTTAATTAATTTCTTTTCATTCAGCAAGTACTCAGAATGGGATTTAAAGTGAAGGATATAGAGATATGGATCCTGTTGGTGTTGGTTTCATTAACGGAGTGTTTCCAGTGTGGAACTGTCTTGAGTTCAACATTAATCTACCAGCATCTTCTCTACCAGTATGGGGGAGCACCAGCAGCCATTGCCACAGTCCTGGCCTTGGAAAACTGCCTGATGAAACTATCAGGTTTGTTTACACCCAACTGGGTGAATCATGGAATATGTGATCCGTTTTAGGAAAATGAGTCATAAGTCGCAAAATATGGATTTTGAGATATCATCATATTTGAAAAGAGGAGATCAAGGTGATTCCAATGATAGTAAACACTAGGACACCTAATAAGGATTTCTATAATTATTTTAAGTTTGATATTTTTATTTTTGAAAAAAAAAATTGCAATGTTTCTGGATGGGTAATTACTAGTCAAGTAACTAAATATACTCCATACAAAGGTCTTCAAAACGCAAGGATATATTTAATACAATGCCCCGAAATTTGTGATATGGATTCATATGACTACAAGTGCTAAACCCCCTAAAAATCAGAACATTTCAATAATTATAAGAACAACATAGCGATGTGAACATTATTATGTCTGGACCATTGCCAAAATACATACATATCAACAATTATTATAAAAACCCAAAACCCCCCTACCCCGGCTTGTTAATAGTTATGTTTCATAGCCTTCTTTAGAAGCATTAAACCGTGTCCTTCATTGTCCTTTCCATGATTGTCTTTTCCTTGAGTGTTCGTACTATCATTGATAGTATTGTTCATTTTCTCTACTGTCTCTAGTTAAGTAATTTCACTATATAGAGCCAATCCCTAAACCCAATTACTTATTAAGACATAATAATAAGAGTACATGCAACGATCATAATATGTATGCCATACTAAATTGTTACGTTGGTATAGTTACCGTTATATCGGTCTTCAAAATCTAAGGACTTGTTTGCCTTATTTGCGGGTTGTTCTTCACAAACCCGATATTTCTCTTAATTCACAAAGTTTGAATTTGTAAATTCTTCAAGCATAACTCAGCGAGCACTCTAACACATAAATGTACTCGCAATCCTTACTCAAACATCATTACATATTAATAGTCAAAAAGTTCACACTTTCCCCGTCTATATAGACTTAACAATCGCGAAAAGTTTCATGCTATATCATAAAAGACATCGTAACCAATTCTTATTAAATATAGTCATTTTGTATCTTAAGTTACAGCTAATCATTCTCTCTCACCTGCTAGAAAAATATCAAAATCATCCAGATATGTCGACAGAAGGTAATGTCTAAATTGCATTCTTGTCTTTGTCATTTGTACATCATTGGATAAGTTATTCCATAATTCTGTCATTCTATAGACATATGATTTCTTAAAGATTTCGTTCTTTGGTCGCGACACAACCAATTTCTTTCCCTTTGCCAATCCTCTCAAATTTATTTTCCTGTTATCTACATTTAATTCATCTCTCGTACGCAAGAATGCGATATCTAGGAGATGGCTATTTCTTCTAGTTTCCAAAGTCGGAATATTCAATTCTTGGTGTACTTCCTTTGTACTTGTCAATTTTGGTAATTTTAATATTATTTTAAGGGCTGAATTTTTAGTTGTTTGTATCTTTTTTAAAGTGGTCTGAGCCACTGACCCATAGAACAAATCCCCGTAATCAATCACTGGGAGTATCATTGTTATTATAGCGGAGAGCGGGAAAATGACCACGAGTGGCTAACCAAATCTTGGGAGTCAAATGGGGTTATTTCCTTGGAAGGAACCAATATATTGAAGCGAAAAACAACAAGAGGCTTCGTAAACGGTCCAAGATAACATCGGTGGACTTTGTGGAATTCCATTCGTACAAGGGTGTTTAATTTTGAGAAGAACAACATACAGCGAACCCATAGCTATGGCTGACGTCGTGTCCCACGTCATCGAGTCGTTGATCGACATGGCTATGGAATGTGTAAGCCAACGATTGACACAGACCCCCGTTAAGGTAGGGAAAGTTGAAGAATTTGATGGAAAAATGAAGGAAAATGATCTTGATGAATCAGACATTGTGGTTACATTAAAAAAAGAGGTATGTGATGGAGATAAATCAAGTAATGAGGATTCTGAAGGTGGAGGTGACAGCGACCAAAACATTGATTGTAACATGTGTGTCACCAACATATTGTGTCAAATGAATTATCTGCTGTCACAACCAAGGTCAATGGACATAACTCGGTAAATGGTGAAACTAGTGATAACAACTTACAAGATCATACCTCCTCACCCCCCAAACAAGTTTCGTGTACCGATGCAGTGAATTCTGAAGTTGTAACAGAGGGAAATAGCATTTACATTTGTAGTGACAGTGATGATGACATGTCGATGCATTCTGCCGACGAAGGGTCGACCACGGAACACTCTGATTTTCCGTCAAAGCCAGTGCGAAATGACATCGCGGCTAGTGTTGTTCTAACATCTGATCAATTACCATTACCGCAAACAAAGATTCAACTTTATAATTCGTTCTCTCTTTCTTAATTTGTACAAATATTGGCAGATGGTCACTCGAGTTAATTTCTATTGTGCCATTTACACTGACCCACTTCCCATTTGGGTAGATATGATCAATTGTAGAGATTGACGTCTGACTGACCCGGGTGTGGGTCTTGATTAATTGCTGGAGATTATGTTTACCTAATAAGGCTCTAAATCCATCTGCATTTGCTGTCGTGCCTTCTTCTATAATTTTATCATCATAATTTATGTCCCCCATTATGAATATTTCCTTTGTGGTATCAAGTTTACATAGAGTCTCATCAATGTGCTCAATAGCCTGAGCCAACCCCCCCTGAGGTGGTCTATAAACATTTAAGCATACCTTATCCTTAGCACACTTTTTCGACAGACCAAAAATCTGTATTTCGATGTGTTCATTCAACACCTCATATTCTCTGAACAATTGATCTATGTCCAAAGATTTGTGTACATATGAAATGAGTCCTCCTCCTCTTCTTTTACTTTTCCTGTCTTTCCTAATAATATTGTAATCTTGAATGGATAATTTATCATTCCTAACATTTTTTGATAACCATGATTCCTGAAACGCTAGAACATGAGGCGCAGCCTCTAGAATAAATTGGCTGACTTGCCCAAACTTCGGTAAGATGCTCCGAATATTCCAGGACGCTAATTTAAGGCCCTTCAATTTTTTGAAAGCCCCCGTATTTATGCTTACACTTTTCTTATCCATTGTCCTTAAAGGTCACATATTCTTCACTCAAAGAGGAGGATCCCTCACACATATGAAACATTACACAATAACAGTACATGGGTTTCGTCCCTAAACAATTTGGGATCACCCTGCTCATAAACAGTTTCAAACAATTAATTCTTAACACGAACATTTCCAGTATTCTCACTACTGGGCTACCACTTTTGGGGTAGATCCTTGAAGGGAACTTCTATTTTACATTCTCTTTTGAGAGATATACATTCAAATTATTCACTAAACATGTTGGAACTCGTTTGTATGTACTAGAATCATACAATTCTCTTTAGTTTGATATTTCATAATCTGATAATTATGCAAGAGGGGAAAGTTGGTCCATGTGAGACCATCAATCGATTATAGGTTCGAGCGAGCACTAATATCGACCATGATCAGATAGGGACATTTCCTCTGTCCACATATCCATATAAATACCAATATCAACCATGTTCTCTTACACTAAGTCTAAACGACCTCAATTTAGTCACTTCTGCCTGCTTCAACAATTTTCTTACTTTTAGCTCTGAAATGTTTAGCATTCCATATCGTCATTATTTACTATTCTCTATTTCAGTGTGGGGTAATAGCCGCATTGTCCGATTTCAACTCATATTTTTCTTATTTTCTTTAAAGTCAAGTTATATTGTAACACTACCTCAAATATTTAGTGTCCCTTCATCATTTCATGGAACCTCTGGAAGACTTGTGATGCACCGGATTTAGTCAGTGTGGCCCTCAGGCTGTTTCCCTTTTCAGTCTATTTTTGTAGACTCTCAACTCTATTTTACCTTGATTTCTTGGACATCGTCATGGATGGGGGGTGCCAAGAAGCCTGTCTAACACCTGGTGGGAACATTTCGAGTTCGAGTTCGAGCGAGCACCTGTTACTACTCTGACCCCACCAGTATATACAGGACCTTCACAGCACCTCACTATATCTTTCCATACGCTGCCACTAACCTCTCAGCTACTTTTATTTTCAACTCCTGGGTGAGGTGACATCCGTCATCAGCCAAGAGGCCGTAGTGATTCTGGAATTTCATTCTTTTGGTAGTCTTGTATTTTCTTGAGGCCCGGTGAGGATGAATAAGCGAGCACAAGTATGGTGTTGGTAAATGGTGACTCAGATTAAATCGTTTAACACTATTATTATATGCGAGTATTTGTCGATTAAGAAGTTCTTGATCTTCTTCTATTGCCATTATCTTATGCGGTGTTAGGATCTTCTTTAACCTCCAGTTGTGTACTGCCGAATGATTATTGAATTTGACTAGGTCTATGCCAAACGTTGTGGCAAATATTATCTTCGGCTGGGGAGAAAGGGACGAAGGTAGTGTCTGCGTGATAATATTTATGGCTGAAATCATATCATCGGTTGCAGCCGTGTCGACCTCAGTCTCACTTCTGACTCTCAGCCGTACCTCCTTGGATTCACGGTCTTTTTCTGTAATGTTACAAATTCCGGCCAGTACCATAATACATTTTGGTCTACACAACATCAAACAGTTCTTAGCTCCTCTTACCATTGCTGTGGTGCCAGCGCCAGGCTGGAAATATACCTCCATGTCTATTCCTGGTGCGATGTTACACAGAATAGGCTTGAGGCCCGCTCCCCTCGAGTCACAGATTATGAGTAGTTCTTTCCTATTTAAGTCCATTTTGTCTGACTACCAGTACTCGCTTCGCCCGTCGGGTATAATTCTACTCTGTCTTAATTATCTCCTTGCAATTCGGCCCTTATTTCATTCAAGATAGCTCCAAATCTGTTTTCTCCCACAAAGGATCGGAGCTTCAACGGAACACGGCCGCCATTAGCTATTTGGACGCCCCGCACCCAACGGCCCACTCCCCACTTTTTGGAGTTGGTGATCTCATAGAATTTGACATTTTCAGGTGCCAGCAACATTTCCTTCATTTCTTTATTTTTAGAGAATTTTAGAGTGGCGATTTCTTTCAGTATGTTTTCCTCGACTCGGCCCCATTCCTCCATTTGCTGCGGAGACATTGCCGCGTCCATCTTAGTGCCTAGCGATTTGGCGTGCGCGGGACTCCATGTGCTGCGTACCCTACGCGCCATGTCAGGGTTTTCAATGAAGCGCGCTTTCCGCCATTGGTATGCATGTTCGGCCGAGTGAAACAACTTTGATTCGTAATCGATGTTAATTCTATAAAAATTAGAAAATGGACTGTGGGTTCCATGAAATCCCACACCTCCACCCTCTATCGGGAAGGTAACAACGTCTACTGGCCTACATCCCTTAGGTAGAAGATGCATGTCGTCCTGTGAATATACCTTGTCACCTATCTTTACATGACCCAAGATAAGATCAGCTGGGACCTTTTTTAGACGCAAGAGCTTGTGGCAATCAACCAGCATTTTGTAGTCTTTCTCGTGTTGGTCAATCGTGATTTTATTAAACCATAACCCAATCCTTGTCCTTCTTCTAAACTCTTTTGCATTGTTTAGTACAGTTCTCTTCGCCTTGGGGCTTGCCATTTCAATGTAGATCGATCTAGTTTTCCCCTCCTTAGGGATTCCTACTCTATAAGCATCTACTATCTCATCTAACTTGATGTCCAGTATGGACGTGAATAGGTCGCCTATGAAATATTTAGTCTTTTCTTTTTTCTGGTCAGTTAAGATATTGGTACGGATTGGATACTTATCCCATCCCTCTGGAACTTCTTCAAGAATTAGATGGGTGGACCCGTCTACGCTAGTCTCCTTTTGCAGAGTTGGGAGGCCTAGACTCCGAACGTCCCCTAATTCCCCATTAATTTTGTTCAATTTTCCATCCATGTCTTTTAGACCTTTCTGGAGCGACTTCAATTCTTCCTGCCCTTCTTTCAAGGTTTGATTAATTTCGCAGATCGACTCATTTATGTCATCCTCAAGAGTTTTTAAATCTTGTGTGTTTTGCTTTCTATTTATGCTCTTCTTTGCTTCCTTCTTTTTAAGAGTTTTGGATTTGGACTTAGATTTGGATTTACTCTGTTTAATCAGATGTCCCACCTTAATCATTCGTTCTTGTGATTCAGAGATTTTCTCGTTTTTGCCATTTCTAATTTGCTCGAGCTCAAGGTGAAGAACCTCGATTTGTTCACTTATCTGTTCTGATTCTTTTCTACAATTTTCTGAGGATTCCTCAACTGTTTTCATTCTGCCTTCGAGGCCTACCGCTGTTTTTACCTCTTCCACGCTCGTTCCTACCTTTGACATAAACATGAGCCTCTCTAAACCGATCGATTTAGAGCTCTCAGCTATTTTAGGAAAAGTTTCTTCTACATTCTTTATCCTGTCTGCTAATTTTCTATATCGAAGTTCTGCCCAGGCACTCGTGTTATTTACTTTCCTATTCAAGTGTGTTACTTTCCTGTTCATGGATGAGTTTTCATATTTCAACTCCTTTTGTAATCTGAGCTCCTGACCTATTTTCATTTGTTCGAGAACTTTCCCAACTATCATGTCTACAAAATCATTCTCTTTGTCCAAACATTTTTCATCGATTTTAGTGCTACTTTCAGTTGTTCGACCCCGGGTGTTAGTAACATTTGTTTGCGGTAATGGTAATTGATCAGATGTTAGAACAACACTAGCCGCGATGTCATTTCGCACTGGCTTTGACGGAAAATCAGAGTGTTCCGTGGTCGACCCTTCGTCGGCAGAATGCATCGACATGTCATCATCACTGTCACTGTCACTACAAATGTAAATGCTATTTCCCTCTGTTACAACTTCAGAATTCACTGCATCGGTACACGAAACTTGTTTGGGGGGTGAGGAGGTATGATCTTGTAAGTTGTTATCACTAGTTTCACCATTTACCGAGTTATGTCCATTGACCTTGGTTGTGACAGCAGATAATTCATTTGACGACGTAGAAGACGTCATGTCACAATCAATGTTTTGGTCGCTGTCACCTCCACCTTCAGAATCCTCATTACTTGATTTATCTCCATCACATACCTCTTTTTTTAATGTAACCACAATGTCTGATTCATCAAGATCATTTTCCTTCATTTTTCCATCAAATTCTTCAACTTTCCCTACCTTAACGGGGGTCTGTGTCAATCGTTGGCTTACACATTCCATAGCCATGTCGATCAACGACTCGATGACGTGGGACACGACGTCAGCCATAGCTATGGGTTCGCTGTATGTTGTTCTTCTCAAAATTAAACACCCTTGTACGAATGGAATTCCACAAAGTCCACCGATGTTATCTTGGACCGTTTACGAAGCCTCTTGTTGTTTTTCGCTTCAATATATTGGTTCCTTCCAAGGAAATAACCCCATTTGACTCCCAAGATTTGGTTAGCCACTCGTGGTCATTTTCCCGCTCTCCGCTATAATAACAATGATACTCCCAGTGATTGATTACGGGGATTTGTTCTATGGGTCAGCGGCTCAGACCACTTTAAAAAAGATACAAACAACTAAAAATTCAGCCCTTAAAATAATATTAAAATTACCAAAATTGACAAGTACAAAGGAAGTACACCAAGAATTGAATATTCCGACTTTGGAAACTAGAAGAAATAGCCATCTCCTAGATATCGCATTCTTGCGTACGAGAGATGAATTAAATGTAGATAACAGGAAAATAAATTTGAGAGGATTGGCAAAGGGAAAGAAATTGGTTGTGCAGCGACCAAAGAACGAAATCTTTAAGAAATCATATGTCTATAGAATGACAGAATTATGGAATAACTGATCCAATGATGTACAAATGACAAAGACAAGAATGCAATTTAGTCATTACCTTCTGTCGACATATCTGGATGATTTTGATATTTTTCTAGCAGACGAGAGAGAATGATTAGCTGTAACTTAAGATACAAAATGACTATATTTAATAAGAATTGGTTACGATGTCTTTTATGATATAGCATGAAACTTTTCGCGATTGTTAAGTCTATATAGACGGGGAAAGTGTGAACTTTTTGACTATTAATATGTAATGATGTTTGAGTAAGGATTGCGAGTACATTTATGTGTTAGAGTGCTCGCTGAGTTATGCTTGAAGAATTTACAAATTCAAACTTTGTGAATTAAGAGAAATATCGGGTTTGTGAAGAACAACCCGCAAACAAGTCCTTAGATTTTGAAGACCGATATAACGGTAACTATACCAACGTAACAATTTAGTATGGCATACATATTATGATCGTTGCATGTACTCTTATTATTATGTCTTAGAAATTAAGTATTTGGGTTTAGGGATTGGCTCTATATAGTGAAATTACTTAACTAGAGACAGTAGAGAAAATGAACAATACTATCAATGATAGTACGAACACTCAAGGAAAAGACAATCATGGAAAGGACAATGAAGGACACAGTTTAATGCTTCTAAAGAAGGCTATGAAACATAACTATTAACGAGCCGGGGTAGGGGGGTTTTGGGTTTTTATAATAATTGTTGATATGTATGTATTTTGGCAATGGTCCAGACATAATAATGTTCACATCGCTATGTTGTTCTTATAAATGAAGTAAATTATAATAGAACTATTTAAGAAGAACCTGGTAGACCTGCTAAGGCAGAGGTCACCTTCCTATTTTCTGGATGATGTAATTGATTTAATGAATGGACCAGAATAAAAATACGATGGTTCTTTTCCTTGATTTGATAGTACATAATTAAAAAAATATACATCACAGATACACAAAAGTATATACTTTCATAATGCTTATGCCAAGACGGATGTAGTTAATCAATTCCTATGTATTTAAGATCAATATTGAACAAGATATTGACCAATATATGGAAAAAAGGGGGGTTTGCACTACTTTCGTGAGAATGGGCCATATATATATATATATATATATATATAAGAGATTTTGTGAAAAAAACACTGAAAAATATCAATTTTGCAACTTGCAGCTCATTTTCCTGGAACACATCACATATCATAATCATTGTACTGATAATCTTTTCTCTCGGAATATCATGATAATAGTATGTATTAGTACTTGCGGCTCATTTTCCTGGAACACATCACATATCATAATCATTGTACTGATAATCTTTTCTCTCGGAATATCATGATAATAGTATGTGGACACTCGAAAAGTATATCTGTGATGTAGTCTGATGATACTCTTCATTCTGCACTTGTTCTTAAAATTATTTCTTTTAACTATTTCTAATTGTGACTTAATGTTCAACTTAGCTGAGATATCATTAGTTGTATACCTTTTTGTCAATTATTGCTCATTTATAAATCATTACTAGTATTGTTACTCATTAGTTTCAACTGAGAATATTGTGTATCACATAATGCTTTGGATAAATGAAATCATTTAGATACAGATACCTTACTTCCAATGTCTCTGCTCACTAAATTCTCTGCCTTAAACAGTCCTATGTATCATCTAAACTTTCAGTAATCTTTTGATATTTTCCTTGTGTTTAGGTCCTATTGTTGGAGTATTGGTGAACTATTTTGGTCCAAGCAGAGTTGCCATTTCTGGTGGCTTAATGCTCAGTGCAACAATGATGATTTCTGCTTTTTCCCCACCTCTACCAGTTCTCTACATAACGTATGGTGTGATACGAGGTAGTATAGCATAGTTCAGCTTTTCCCATATACTGTGTGCAATAGGGGTTATGGTGCATCATTTTTTAAGTTTTGCATAATCGTGATATTGTAATATCAATAAAAATTAATGTAACTAGTGCGTTGTTGTGGATGGGGTAGGGATAATCAAATTTGTAGTGAGAACCATATATATATATATATATATATATATATATATATATATAGCCATTTGATCATCATGAGAAAAATCTCACTGTAACATGTGTCATTTACACAAATCAGATTGGGTATATATGGTTAGAGATCCTTAAATACTGTAGGAAAAGTAAAAATACAGGTTAACTATAACAAGTTGGTTGAAGGAGCGTCAATATTGTACGAGTTGCATAGCAACGTGTGCAATATTCTAAGCGACTGAAATCAATGAGTTAATTAACAGATTTATTTATAGATTATACATGCTTTCAATCATGAAAATGAAACAAATTGAGTCATAAATTTGAATTTTACCTGTAATCTTAATTTTAAAATTCTCGGACTAAAATCTCATTTAAAATACATGTTATTACTGAGGCAATGAGAACATGGACACTTCGATTGATGGGACCATGTATCGGTAAAAACTTCTCCCGCCCACTCGACAAATCATGGACTCTGACGACGACTGACTAATCAAATTTATTGTATTAAAAATTGTATAGTATTACATTGATTGTTAAACAACGATGCATATCACTCATATACCCATAATGATCACCTGAATGAACAATTATTATATAAGACAGGTGGTCATAAAATCGCCTGACCGCGAGATCATGAACTTGTATGTACTGTCGTATAAAAATAAACAAAAACAAAAAAAAAAAAAAAAAAAAAAACAGATTGGTTGCCATATGACAACCCCACGTAAATCACTAGTGAAATGCGTACTATGCATGAATCACTCTAGATACATTGTTTTCAGAGCTATGTGTGTATAATAAATACAGGTTAGTTGAAGGGGTGTGAATATTGTTTTGTCCCCAATCTGAAAGGATATAAACGTGAAATAGGAAAAATCAAAAATATCCAAGACTTTTCTTTTTGGAATATCCAATACCTTTTTGTCAACTTTCTTTTCCTTTTTGCCAATGTCCTTTTCCTTTTCGGATTATCATTTTCCTTTTAGGAATATACTTTTCCTTTTTTGTCCTTTTCTTTTTGGAATATCCTTTTCCTTTTCCGAATATCCACTCCTTTTCCAAATATCCACTCCTTTTCACCCAAATGTACCATGATGTATTCCTACCCCAACATGACTGGGAGGGAGGAGGGTGAGAGGGAGAGGGAGGGTGAGCGGGGGAGGGGGGGGGTGAGCGGGAGGGGAGAGGGAGAGAGGGAGAAAGAGAAAGGAAGAGAAGATGTATTGGATGTATTATTGGATGTGTTATGTAACACTGCTACACTACAAAGATAGCTGGTGGGCCCCCACTCAGGGGTAGTGGATAATGTTACGTAACACTGAGCCACTACTCATGTGGGTTAGATGTTCAGAAAATGTACAATTCATCTTCACCAATCCTCTCCAATAACCCAAATTTCAGACCAAAATAAAGTTCAAAATACAGTTCAACCTAACCAAACAGATTGCTAGAATCAATGCAATGCCAAATGTACTGGTATTTACATAATATTGACCAAATTGCAGCCTAATTTAGCAGAATATACTAAATGTGTACAGCTGCCAATTGTACATTTTCTGCAAATCTGACCCATGTCTGCTTTTGTATGGGTAGAAAAGGAGTGTCCCAGGGAGGACACCAATGAGAAAAGATGGCCAAATCTAGACATAGGAGTCACAGCAGCCAGACATGGCTTTTCATGTAGGGGAAATAGGAAAAAGGTGCAGTGATATACTTTTCGGTGGTGAATATCTAAGGGAAATAGTGGAAAAGGAGGCTGACATGGGAAAATCGACACTGACATGGAACTTTTTGTTCTGGAAATAGTAAAATCTTCCCGGAAATAGGAAGAAAGCTGTTGGAAAAGAACTATAGTATGTGAAATAGCATGTACCACAGAGGAAAAGTCTGTACCGATTTCATCATTTGTACATATGTCTACTTTGGGACGCAACAAATATTGCACGAGTTGCGTAGCAACGGGTGCAATATTCAAAGGGACTGAAACCAACAAGTTAGTTAACAGATTTATTATACATGCTTTCAATCATGAAAATAGAAAAAAAATCGAGTCATAAATTTGAATTTTACCGGTAATCTTAATTAGTAAAAAAAACAAATTGGTTGCCATGACAACCCCAAGTAAATCGCTAGTGAAATATACACTATGCGTAAATCACTCTAGATAAATATTTCCTTCTCTTACTAATTCCTGATAGAGTCCATCTTGCTCTAGCGATCATATTGTTTGATTCTATAGAGACACCCAAATATTTGAATACTTGTACTCTTTCTAGAACCTCGTTTCCACAATTAAGTACAATATTAATTTCGGTTCAACCATTACTAAATACCTGGTATATTTTTTTTATTTAACACCAGGCCATTTAGTGTACACCAATTATTGTCTATATCAATCGCCTTTGCCTCCAATTCCTTAGAGTACTCTATATATTTGTAAAGTCGGGCAAAAAATCATTCATTATTATGAAACACCATGAAAACAGATCACATATGGTATATGACTGGAGAAAACACTTCCTCCAACATGCAATGAGCTCATCTGTAAATACATCAACACAAATTTCTTGAGGTTACTGCCTTTTTAAAAAGCAAAACCCAATTGCTCCCATTTTGTGAGAAATGTTCAGAAACAAATATGCAAAAATTACTATATTTTCTACAAAGACATTGATAATGGAGAGATAATGGATGAATACTCAGTGCTACTTACTCTATTTCAGGATTTGCATATGCAAATTTCATGCTTGCCAGAGGATCAACAGTCCAACGATCTTTTGGGAATAACAGAGCTCGAGCTGCTTCTGTTGTGGCAGTGTTGTCCTGGGCCACTGGTGGCATAATGATGCCTTCATTGTTGACTTCAATCTATGACTCTCTAGGCCTTTATGGTGAATTCATGATAATATCAGCCCTTGTCCTGCATATGGTTCCAGGGGGAATGCTTCTGAAGCTACTGCTTTCCAAAGGCTCTAAAAAACAAAATAATATAGTTATGTATAAAAAAACACAAAATCAGGATACAACCCAAAATGGACCAACTGCAATGACTATGATAAAAACTGATAATCCAGAGGAGCAGAATCTGCAGAGGAAGGATGATGTTATTTACAAAACAAGAACATCTTGCTGCAAGACATTAAACAAGTACCTTGGGTTAGATCTCTTCAAACAAAGGTCAATGTGGACACTTTGTATTCTGCTCTTTTTCTATGGTAGTCTCAAGGTTGTGATGTTAGTCCAACTGTCAGCTCTAGCATATGAACAAGGAATGACACAAACAGAACTGGTCTACACCCTGTCTGTTTCAGCAGCATCTGATGTAAGCACATACTTAACAAAGCTGCAGAGAAAAGGCTTATTTCTATCTCTCCTTGTTGGAATTTTTGTTCATTCTATCAGTGAAATTTACCTTCAGAAAATATGCAACCATCAGATGCCCTTTCTAAAGGTTATACTCTGTTAGTTGCCATTTGTTGGGATGGCGGGGCAGTTGCAGGCCTACAGACCAAGCCTACTAGTGTTGGGCTTCTGCTTCCGGCCGACCGCTTACATCAACAAAAAACAATATTTACTGCTCAAAACGGCAAGCTCATGGCTTCCCACTGGTTTACTTTGCTTCGAAATCAATTATAATGTGTTGTTAATGACAGTAACATCCCAACAAATGGCAACTAAAGCCGTCAGATCATGAGGTTGTGCTGCTTCAGCCAGGTCTACTGGCCTGGCCCCACAACACAACCTTATGTGATGTGTTTTAGGAAAATAAGTCACAAGTCGCAAAATTGATATTTTTCAAAATGATTTTTTCACAAGATCTGTTCATTGGAATGTTCTGATTTTTAGAGGGTTTAACACTTATAGTCATATAAATCGGTGTAACAAATTTCAGGACATTGTATTAAATATATCCTTGCGTTTTGAAGGTCTTTGTATGGAGTATATTTAGTTACTTTACTAGTAATTGGCCGCTCAGAAACATTGCAAACTGTTTTTTTCTAAAATAAAAATATCAAAATTAAAATATAGAAATACATATTAGGTCTCCTAGTGTTTACTATCATAAGAATCGGCTTGATCTCCTCTTTTCAAATATAATGCTATCTCAAAATCAATATTTTGCGACTTACGACTCATTTTCCTAAAACGGATCACTTATGATCTAATCACCCACCATGTCCACTTGGATATGTTTATGTGAAAGGTTATGCTTGAAGTCCTGAACGGAAGCAAAGATGATCAAAATAGAATTTTCTGATGTTTCAGATTGCAATACGTTTGATCATCGGAAATATTCTTGATATGAAGTTTATGAGCCCTTTTCGCATATTAGCATTTGTTGTCCTAAATGTTAACTTTGCTGTGGGAATGGTTGTGTTGGCAATCTCACCTTGGAAACCTCTGTCCATGTTCTTGATTTTCCTAATCAGATCAACATCAGGTATTATCAATCTTCTTTGTTTCATAATCTGCAAATAGCAAATGTATTTTCTCCATAACCAGTCAATAGTTAAATATAAGTTGATGTTTGTACATTTTGATTTTGCTCCTTACTTCTAGACATTAATTAGTCTCTAACATCTGCATTACTGCATTCTTACACATCTTTGTTAAAAGGGATGTAAAATGATATCAATTTGTTACATGATTAGACCTCACTAAGATGAGATTGTATCAACTGGCAAATGTGTTCAATTTTCTGAAGATGAAGATGAATTAATTAATATTTTCCAGCGTCTGTAATCATCCAAACACCTACAATTACTGCAGATCTGTTTGGCACATCACGTATAGCCAGTGCAATGGCTTTAACTGGGTTCTTCCAAGGATTGGGTTGTATTCTTGGACCAACACTGGGTGGTAAGTATATCTGAGCTACATTGGGGGAGTTAGTAGTGATGTGGTCTAGAATATATATCACCGCATCAATGGGCCTACCTTTTAATATTCACAGCAACCACTGATTAAGTAAAAGAGGAAGTGATCAATCTAAGTTACAGCACCGTGGTTTATGATAATAACAGAGAGGGGAAAAACGAAAAAAACAAATATCTGGTCCTATCAAAGGATATAATTACAGTAAGACACATTTTATGTATACAATGAGAACCCTAAGTGATGGTGAGTTTTAGAAAAGGTTAACAATTCAAACATACATACATGTCACTCACACAAATAGAGGAAGGATGTGAGTAGATATAATGCAATAAAACAAGTACAATCAAGCTAAACAGTAATAACTCATCTCATTACAACCTACCATCGCATAATAATGAATACATTCCTTCACAGAAATAAAAGTTGTTAGCCATTTCACCTGCCAACTTGTCGCCTTTCAACTTCCCCAAATTATACATGGCCAACTGACCATCCAAGACCAGTGTGGGGTGTTTTGGTGCAAATCCACTGTGTGTGCATTGTATCACTAAGTTCAAATACACTATAAAGTTCAATTCAGAAAGTCAAGTACATTTTGCTTATTAATAGTGAATCACCAACGGGTATACCTGGACTATTATCTCTCATCATTTATGCTAACTTTTATTGATTCCTAAGATGAAGGTACAATCAATGGTATCCACTTTTATTTCAGAATACCTGGCAGTTTCAACGGGCACATATGTAACAGCGTTCATTGTTCCTGGAGCAGGACTTTTCTTCGGAAGTACAATGTTTGTGCTACTCAACATGGGACTCATGGTTAGGAGACCAACAGATGCCATGAACAAATAAATTCATTATCAGTGTGTCACGACTACTATAGTCTGTCTAAAAAGTAGTTGACACGTGATTCCTTAGGACCTTTAAGGGGAGGGAAAAGTGGGGGAGTTTTAACTTCAAACCTTTGCCCCCTGAATCGCCGTTTGCGACCGACCATGGCCGTTTGCGACCAACCATGGCCAAATATACAGCTGCATTGTATTGTGCTGCCTCTGTTCTATGTGCATCAGCTGTTGTTTTGCTTACAAGGAAGGAAGAGCTGGTTATATTGGCCCTGTTACTCCATAGTTGATTGCAATGAGCGACTCGCTGGGCAAAGGGTTGACAGGTCCTTCTCATAAATAGAAATACAAAATCTCCCACTTTTCCCTCCCCTTAAAGGGACTAAGGAATCACGTTTCAACTACTTTTTGGACAGACTATATTCCACTCTCTGTATACTCACCACTACCACCATTTAAAATGAAATTGTAGTTATTGAGACAGGTGACATCATTTTTTCATAACTCATCCCTTTCATTTACCTTTCCATTTTTCATTGTTCCAGACAGTTGATTTATAGATGTAACGTTACATTTTCAAGTAGATTGTTTGTTTATTGCACCATTGCATAAAATATAACACGTAAGGGGTTCAGGACTTAACGAAAATCCCTCAAAAGAGTGAGATTGTGAACACATCTTACCTGAATAAAGATATTTGTGTGAACATATCTCTGCCATAAAGTATTAGGGTTTCCACACTTGACAAAAAAATATCGTGTCCACCTCTTCAGAGAAATCGCAGCTTGCTGTCTTCCTAAACCTGATCTGTTATATTACATCCAATCGTTCTATGCACAATTCTTTACTGCAAGGACTGCCATTTGGAATGCTATTACATTGATATGTAATAATAAATTTCTCCCTCCAAACTTCCTCGTTTCCTACAAATTTCTCCTCTCTTAGTAATTTATCGCAACCTTCTAGTTTTTCATAGTCTGGATTAGACAGTTTAACCAGCTCGTCTATAATTAATTTCTCGTTTATCTCAAACATGATTTGTGAGACTTTTCTTATATTGTTGCTATTGGTTTCTGATCGATCTCCATATTATTTGATATTGATATTTACCTTCGCCACAATTATTAGTTAAATTATTTCACCGAATCGATCACATAGGCCTATATAGTCTGGTTTTGCACGAATGGTTTTGGATGAATGCACTAACGCTCAATGATCAATATCTGGCATAATAATTGGACGTGCAAGTAGGAGGGTACACCTGTGAACGAGGAGAGATTTTTAACTGTGCAGACATGAAATGTCCAACACTGGATTAATTGAGTGCATTCCTGCTCATGGGTCTACTACTATAAACATGTTGGTATAGAATTCTTACTTTGGTTCCATGGTAACAATATGGCTGAAGTTGAGTATGGCATTGCACCACATAACCAAGGGTCTATTATTATTTGGGACTTTTGGGGACTTCAAAATACAGTTCAAACTAACCAAACAGATTGCTAGAATCAATGCAATGCTGAATATACCCGAATTTACCTAGTATTGACCAAATTGCAGCTTACTGGTGATTAAATAAATTCCAAGACACGACGGTGGTATCTTAAAGAATGATCTGTGTGACCTAGGAGATTTACATATTCCCTTATATTCATCGATGTTTCTTTTTCTTGATTATTTGTAGATCTATATAATTATTTTCCTTAACTCTTTTCGTGTTAGTTTTCTCAAAAAATGGGTGATATTGGATGGATCAGATTCAAGTCTATAGAATGGAATGTATATAATATGCGTATCTATAATTGTACATAAACCCATGTATGTTAAGTTAGTGTGTACTGGTGCATAAGAGAGAAAACGGGGCCGGTGGATTTTAAGTGGATCTAGGGTAGCGAGTCGGATCTTAGTGTGGGTCCCCCTGGAATGGACTTGGCATGCAGACATTGTGTTGAAACATTGAACATTATATTGCTTTTAAAAATGCTTATTCAGCTGAGTGAAATTATGTAGTTGGGTCAGATTTTCAGTAAATGTACAATTCGCCTTTACCAATCCTCTCAAATAACCCACATTTAAGACAGAAATGAGCTTCAAAATGCAGTTTAACATAACAGAACTGATACTATAAATCAATGCGATACCAAATATACTCAGATATAGCCAAAATTTATCATTTTTTAGAAGAATTTAGCAGAAATTACTAAATATGTAGAGCTACCAATTGTACATTTTCTGAAAATCTGACCCAGTTAAACACTATTCTCATTCGTAGCTGATATGAGAGATTATTTTACAAAAGCATAGTCGACATATACAATTAGATTCATTATAAAATATTAATCAAATACAATATAAAGCAAGAAAAAATAGAGGAAATATAGTAACGCATGTAAAAACCATCACCCGGGCAGCATCCTATCGCCACGATCCGAGGAGAACATGGGTTAGATTTTCAGAAAATGTCCAATTGGCAGCTCTACACATTTAGGAAATTCTGCTAAATTAAGCTGACAAATGGTGAATACTGGCTATATCTGAGTATATGTAGTGTCGCATTGGTGTTAAAGTATCAGTTCTGTTATGTTAAACTGCATTTTGAAGCTCATTTCTGTCTTAAATATGGGTTATTTGAGACAATTAATGAAGGCGAATTGCACATTTTCAGAAAATCGGACCCACATACGTATATTATGGTCAATTCTCACGATATGGGGGCAGTGGGTGTTTCCAAAAGTCTTTTTTTCAACCTTCTCAGAATTCGGGAATCTTTTTGTGCGTTATCAAAATATGGTAGTCGGGGAATCGTACCTGAAAGTTGCTGCTGGATTGGATGAATATTTCTCTCTCGGAATCAATTTCAATTTCAATTTGAATTTTTAACCTGAGTGCCTACGTCGGGGTAACCTTGCTGACTTATGACCTAACATTGTGTGAGGAACTACCACCCAATAGCTAGCTAGAAACAACTAACAACACACATGGGTCAGATTTTCAGAGAATGTACAATTGGCAGATGTACACATTTAGTAAATTCTGCTAAATTAGGCGGCAATTTGGTCAATACTAGGTAAATTCGAGTATATTCTGCATTGCATTGTTTCTAGCATTCAGTTTGGTTAGGTTAAACTGAGTTCTGAACTTTATTCTCGTCTGAAATTTGGGTTATTTGAGATAATTGTTGAGGCTGAATTGTACATTTTCTGACGATCTGACCCACATCACACAGCCGATCTAGTGCTGGAAGCTTCCTAAGATTGACATATTTGTTTTTGTATTTATTTAACAACATATTTATACAGCCATTCGCAATTGGTAATAAGAATATACAACGCTCACGGGGACTATTGGTTCGCATTGTCCATGTTTTTATCCGCCACAGTGGGCCCGTTGCTCCGTTTCTCGCTAACAATTTTTCCATTGAAAGTGTATGGGAAAATAGTTAGCGAGAAACGGAGCAACGGGCCCCTGTGGTTAGGTGCAGTGCCACTACTATGGAAGGAAAGGAGCAGTGCATGAGTAACAGTAATTAGTGTAAGAGGAAAGATGATGTTAATCTACATAATTATACCTTAATTCTACACTAAACCATAATAACAGCATCATACGGGTTAGATTTTCAGAAAATGTACAATTGTCAGATCTACACATTATTTGAGACAATTAATGAAGGCGAATTGTACATTTTCAGAAAATCTGACCCATATATGGGTGAAATCGTCAGAAAATATACAATTTGCCTTCACCAACCCTCTCAAATAACCCAAATTTAAGCCAAAAATGAGTTTCAAAATATAGTCCAACATAACCAAACATATTCCTTGAATCAAAACAATACCAACAAATTTAATGTAATCTATTGACCATTTTTCAGCTTAATTTAGCAGAATTTACTAAATGTGTAGTGCTGTCGATTGTACATTTTCTGACGATCTGACCCATGTATAATCTCCGAATGGCACCTCATTTGTACTTCCCCAGATACTCGAGTGGTTGGTCTATGTGCATTCCCAGACATGTGTCTAGTCAGTGATTGAATACCGTAAATGTATAAATTTATGTTCGCGCAGTATTTATTTCCACTATTCTAGCGCACCTACATGTGTGCGCGAAAATAAATCATGCGCGAAAGGTACAATTCTTGCATTAAAAATAAGGTGTGAGGTTTCCTTACTGCGCTAATTTAAATCCACCAAGGTGTCAGAGTATTGAGTTTGCGAATTAAATATCTACGCAAAAATAAGTACGCTTGGAATAGTTACTATTTGTCCATTTTTAGTCCCATTTCACGCCACGCGATCCATGGGACATCCAAAAAGTTTTTAAGAATCATAAGATGTACTACAGCGAACAAGTAACTGTAAGCTTGTCATTCCCAGCGGCTGTTGGGACTATTGATTTATCTGGGCAACTGTACTAAAAGGTAGTTCTAAATTGGTACCCCACCACGTCGCAACAAGACTTAAACTAGCTGTCACTGTTTAAATGCTAGAGACACAACTGCTGCGAATAAATTTCCACTCTATGTTTGTATAATAAAGTGTTGTAGAGATGCAGGGATTGGCTTTCTTTATCTAAATGTGTGTAATACGCGCTCCCTAGATGACAACGCCCCCTTGTAACAGGTACGCGGTAGGCAGGCGCAGCGCTGCTATCTCGTGTTACTTGTGTAAACTATAGGAGGAGCCGCCTGTGTCTCACGGGAGTGAGAGAACCACACGAGGAGAGATTTATAGTATATATATGTATGGAGTAATTGCTGGGGAAAATACCCATCCGTCTATTAGCCAACATAGTAATAACTGGGGAGACTTTTAAGCATTTATCGTATTTATTGCATGCCGGACAACATTTTATTTTAAATATTTTGTTCAGCCTATCAACAAAGAGCATCTTCTCCCCGGGGTCGATTACACACAAAATTATATCGGACCCTCTTGTCTCGTCATTTGGTTGCTACACTGTGATATATTATTATTAATATTGATTCCAGTTTTTAATCACCACGCAACTGCTACTACTAGCCGAAACATTAATCTAAGAAAAGATTACACTTGAAATGACATTTGTCTTGGCAAATACAACAGAATTACTCTCTTATGCTTTAATTTTCTCCACGCTTCTTTCTTTTCATCTGACATTCACAATGATCAATATCATATTGTCTACACAAGCTTGTCAATATTACATTTTTAAAACGATCTTTTTTCTTAAAAAAAAAGCTTTTATTCAATCTGTCACCAAAAATATCATCTCTGGTGGGGTCGATAACACTTATTAATTTAACTACGGTAAAACACACCGTTTGACTTATACGAGTCACTATTACTATAATGATGTTTTCTATTCTGTATATGTGATGTGTTACAGGGAAATGAGACACAAGTCGCAAAAAATGGATTTTGAGATATTATCATATTTGGAAAAATGAGATCAAGTCCTTTCTACTGGTAGTAAACATTAGGACATTTAATAAGTGCTTCTATATTTTAGGTTTGATATTTTTATTTTTGAAAAAGAAAGTTATTGATATTTTTGGGTGGATAATTACTAATAAAGTAACTAAATATACTCCATCAGATGACCTTAGAAATGAATAGATATATTTGATACATTGCCTTGGAATTGTGTAGATATATCACTGTTACTAGCGGCATTAAGCACCCAAAAATTGGAATATTTCAATAAAGATACCTTATGAATACATAAATTTGAAAAAATATCCATTTTGCGACTTATGACTCATTTTCCTGGAACACAACACATATGATATGTATTTTACGTCGTACTGTGTCATTTTATATTTTTCGTTCTTGCTTTTAAACATTTACAGTAGAGGGAGAAGGGCTCGCTGTATGTCGGCTGGGCTGGCTTGGTTAGGTGATGAGATAATAGAGAAAGCATATTAAACTTGATCTTGTGTAACTGTTTTATTAAACATTTATTGAACATTCAAATAAACTGTGAGGAAGATGAGGCGACGCATGAAAATAATCACTTGTTGTTGGTAAATGTTTGTTTTCTTTATTGTAATTTAATGATATCTGTCCCAATAACCAAAATTTCAACAACAACAACAACATGTTCACCAATATCCACACTACAGAGGTGATATGAGACATTCTGCAGTATAATTGAAATTCCATATGTGGTGTGTTTTAGGAAAATGAGTCATAAGTCATAAAATATGAATTTTGAGATACCATTATATTTGAAAGGATGAGATCAAGCCGATTTCAATGATAGTAAACAGTCTAATAATCTAATAAGTATTTCTAGATTTTAAGTTTGATATTTTCACTTTTGAAAAAAGTCTCCAATATTTCTGGGGGTCAATAAACAGTAAAGTAACTAAATGAAAGGATAGATGAAAGGATAAAATGAAAGGATAGATTACATAGATTGTCCTGAAATTTGATACATCGATTGATGTAACCATGAGTTATCAACCAAAAAAAATTTGAACATTCCAATAATGTGATCTTGTGAAAAAAACACTTTAAAAAATATCAATTTTGCGACTTATGACTCATTTTCCTGAAACACATCACATATAGTAGAGCAGCAGAGGCCCAGGGACCCATACCCAAAGGGTAACAAGACATGCCATACATCAAATTAATCCTTGGAATGTGTACAATCAGAATATGCCGGATGACATTTGCACATTTTGGTGCGGGCCGAGAAAAAGTAGGTCAAAGCCGAAAACATGCCGAAATAAAGTTTGTTTTTTTTTTAATAAAAAATTCACAGTAATTAATTGAACACAATTTTTTCATTCTGATTTCACTTTTGGGAAGGAACGATATGTACCCTTAGGGAAAATATAGATTTGTGCCGGGCGTCAATGGATGCGCATGACGGTTAAATACATATGGGTCAATTTTTCAGGAAATGTACAATTTAACTTCGCCAATTTTCTCAGCTAATGGCCGTCCAGAGCATTACCGCGAGATTATAACTTGGGTGTGGTGTCTGGCTATGTACTTGTTTTATATAAGTATCATTATGGAATCTTTTTCTCATTTTCAAGGACACTGCCCACCACACCAGTCATGTTAAAATTAGAACCTATACTGATGAGAATATAATTGATTGACATAAAATGTATTATTATGTCTGATGTATAGCATAATCACAGTATTTTACTTGGCAAATGAGAACTATCACTATTATTTTAAGAAACTATCACTATTATTTTTTAAAAATGTCACATTCATCCGGTAGCCATGGGAAACAATGTCGACAATCGATATGTAATAGGGCGACTCCACTAGAGAGAAAAACGGCGCCGACAAATTGTTGCCTACTAATTTGTTGCAACAAATATCCATACAGAAACAACAGTTTCCAGAGAATGTGGCAACACATCTGACACTCCTCCATTTGCGTTTTCATTGCAAACATGAAATAAACTGATGAACACCCTTAGGAATATTCTATAAGATACAACGCAATGAGATTTTGGTTTTTAGTTCTTTTTATTCTTAATAGTTAATCCTAAAACTGGTAACGACCTATTGTAATTAACTTATCGTTGCACACGCCTATTGTGCTAGGCTCTTAATAATGTTCTTATTCAAGAATTGTTATAGATATTTCAGAAATTGTTATAAGATATAGATACATGTAAACTCGATTATATATTTTCCATTATTCTAATTTTTCTATCATTTTTTGTAATCCACCAGCAGACTCTGAGAACAGTGTAGGCCTAAATGTTACATAATGTTTATTTTGCTGAATAAAAGTCTTTAAATACAAATACAAATGTTAGTGGGCAACAAGAACAATTTGTCGCCGCCGTTTTTCCTCTCGTGGAGTTCCGCTATAATACCATGTAAACTGGAACATTTCCATATACTACTATGAAGGCTGAGGATGACCTTGGGATCGCTAAAGCTTGCCGTCGATCGCCGCCACCTACCGGAAGGCAATCCGACACGTTTTGTAATTATTGGACAACGAGTTGTTCACCATTGAATCGATGGGAGAGTGGTCTTGAAATCTAGTACATATGTTAATATCCTGCTATCTTTATTTCAAATATAACTAATATTCATATCATTTTCCTCTATTTTCCCAATATTCCAGGGAAATAATTAATGGTAACCCTCCCGATCGTGTGAGCTTGTCAGCATATGGATCACTTTGATTGCAGCATTTTAATAGCATTATTGTTAAATTCCTTTAATAAAAGCCAGTCAGAGAAAGCTTAAGATCCGATTCATATCATCATTATATAATTTACTAATTACATAATATATATAATTTAACACTGCACTTACACATGTATCCATGATTCTAGCAGTCCCAAGCACCCCAAACATGAAAACATTGTGAGTAAGGTTTCTTATGAATAAATCACTTTGAAAAATGTTGGGGTGTTGTGCGATTTGACCCAACGTCTCAATCGATTACAACCTTCCATCGTGCCATTAAGTATAAGAATAAAATAGAATAATCTTTTATTTGTCAAAAATGGCATATAGGTTGATAAACAGGTCGACAGGCTTCTGGGAGATTCCCAGCTCTTCCAGCCGTTACCTTTGGGATTTATTAGTTTCTGTGCAATTCTTTAAATTACATAATGTTCTTTTTTATATCTATATTGTACAAGCTGTATGTATGATCTATTTAGAAAAAAATACATTTATCTTTCCTGGTGACATTAAACATTCTATTCTGCTTTTGTTTTGCCTTTAATTTGAATAAATGAGTTGAACTACTGCAAGTTGGCATATCCAACGAGAATAAATTCAAAAGAGTGTGAACTCATGAGTCGGCAGAAAGATGTAACAAATTTCCCCATCTTATCTTGGAATCTGATGGCCCAGGCGGTCACCCCTTTCATCCGAGGTTGTTTGTAAGTTCTTAAAGGGCCTTCAGTCTCCCCCCTCATTTTCTGTTTTGGAGGTGGAAGTGAAGTTTCTTTCATTATTGTTTAAATATTGCATGAATCTGATTTATAAGTTGACAATCAGGTTCAGAACATCTATAGCTCGGGCCCTGTACACCTGATTTGTGAAAATAAAATAAAACTGAGCCAGTATCATGAAGTAATTCATTTGGTGACTAATTTTTTTTCCAGTTTTTTCCATTTGATCATATGATCCGATTTGATTTGAAGCACATAAAACATATCAATGTGTAGCCTAATGATTTCTCCACCCATGGTCTCATGGTAATTATTCAAATCAGATCGGAACAATGTTAAATGTGGGGATATTTCCATTTCTCTGTATAAATTAATGAGTTGAAATTTGCCAGAACATAGAGGGTTCTATGGCCTTTTATGGCCTTTTATGGTCCTTTCCCCGATTTTCTCCACCAGACCGCAGGGGCGGATCCAGGATTTCCTGAAGGGGGGGGTTCAGGTCTGAGAAAAGGGCACATGTTGGGGACTGAGTGCTGAAGGCATGAAGCCCCCCAGAGGAGGGTCCAGGAGGGTTCTCATTCGGGGAATTTTTAAAAACATACACCTTAGATGGTGAATTCTGCTGCATTTTGAGTGGATGAGCATATTTTTTTAGTGTATGTATTTTAACAATATTTTAGCTTTGTAATTGCTGCTTATTATATTACAGATGATGTAGAAATTATAATAGATATTGACAATGACATGTCAAGGCCTGTAGGGGTCACTGGCGGTGGGGGGACATTTCTAGGCTGGGTGTACCTGGCTGTGGAAGTGCCAAAGGCACAAAAAGCACTAGGGGGGTCAGGGGGCATGCCCCCCCTTGAAAAAAATGGAATTTAAGGTGCAATTTTGGGGCATTTGGTGCGTTTGGGAGCACAAAAAATGTATTTAGTCACAGATAAATAGTGAAGAGTCCATAGATATTTCTAATACTTATTTTGACAACCATGTTCACAAACTAAATCTAGGCCCAATAGACAGAACTGAATAGATTTTAGTAATAAATACCAAAGCAATTTTGAATGTGGGGTTGATAAATTCTAATGAGATATGACAAATGACAAATTTGTAGACCTGCCTAATGTGCATTTTCTGAAGATCTGACTGACTAGGGGGGGTCAGGGGCATGCTCCCCCCAGGAAATTCAGAAATTCAAGGTGCCATTTGGAGGCATTTGGCACTTACCTAAAAAACACAAAACATACAACACACACTGGCAGTTGACGATGTATGCGCATTGTAAGATGTGGAATTATTTTTAAAAACCAGTTATGGCTACATGATGCAAGTGATGTAGGTGTGAAGTAAGGTCTGGGGGCATGTTGCTCCCCAAAATTGTAAAACGTGTGAAGGAGTGAAATGGTGTATTCTGGGTGCATTTTTGGATCATAATTAGCCAGTTTTGTTTGTTTTTAAAGATACAAAAAAATAATTTGGGGAAAATCTCAAAGGCAAATTTAACTACATGAAATGAAATGAATTGACATGAAATCAAAATCTCCCTCAAAAGATGAAATCACATGTATCCAATGTCACATTGGAGTACCAGATCAATGGGGGTTTGTCAGTAGGCCTGCCAACAATAGGAGAAATGTAAGGCATCACACTTTAATTTTCTCACAACTGCCCCCAAGTGATTGTCCATTATGATGTATAAATGTAAAGCAAGTATGAGAGGGGGGAACTAATGTCAGAACAAACATGTGTGAGCCCCATACACCCAAATTAAGGAGTCATGGAAACACCATTTTATAAGTTCTTTTAACAGCCTTTTACAGCTGTTACCGCAAGGCACTTTTGGTTGTAAAAGAAATTAAGACACCTTTGGTTCCTAAAAAAGATTTTTGGCTGTTCAAAAGGGCAATTTGGTTGTAAAAAAAGACACTTTTTGGTTGTTACACTTACAACAGAAAAGGGGCATATTGGGTTGTAAAAGAGGGCACTTTGGGCTATTCAAAAGGGCACTAAGTCTTCTGAAAATTTTGAGGGGGGAACAGGATGTCACTGACCCCCCCCCCCTTGCCAGTGCACTATATGTGTAGTAAGCTTTGGGACAGTAGCAGTAGCCATTAGTTGTTGGTTTTATGTTGGTTTAATAATACTATGTGAAAAAATGGGCCATTTCCTCATAGAGTGCCATAGACTTTGTATTGGGAAAAAGGGGACTTTGGGGCGGAAAAAATGGCACTTTGGGGCGGGAAAAAGGGGACTTTGGGGCAGGAAAAAAGACATTTTGGGGCGGAAAAACAGGGGACTTTGGGGCAGCTAAAAAGGGCACTTTTGGGCGGATAAAAAGGGCACTTTTGGGCGGATAAAAAGGGCACTTTTGGGCGGGTAAAGGGCACTTTGGGGGAGGGCAAAAAGGGCATCATGGGGCCCAAGGGGGGGGGTTCGAACCCCCCGAACCCCCCCCCCTGGATCCGCCCCTGAGACCCCTTACTGTGGTTCCCAGCAGGGTCAAACAAGCTCGGGTATAGCATCGGACATAGTCCTCACTCTCCTGTTCCAAACTCGTTGGCATATCATAATAGTCGACAGATTTATCATTTTTAAAGGTATCTTTCTTTATTTCCATCTATTCCAAATTAAGATGTTTCAGCTAGCTTGATCTGCTCAAGCTAGCTGTATTCTTGGCCTCAGAAAATTGTTTCTACCCTTGGATCAATTTCTACATGGAACAACCTCAGCGTTAGCTGATTATCAGACGCGCAGCCAACAGCGATCCTGGCGGGCGTACCCGGAGAATAAGCAACTGTGAAGGGCGCTTTCACATCGTCGTTCTTGTCTACCAGGTGGCGGCACCAATCGCCGTCAGAATCGTAGAGCGTTATCCGGTCATTCCCCTGGTCAGCAATGATGATATTGTCAAAACTATCGACACATATACCTTTCGGTGTGTTCAAGTACCCATCTTTCTCTCCATAGGACCCAAAGTCAAAAAGGTAGCACCCCATCTTATCAAATACATATACACAATGCTCCTCCTGATCGGAAACTAATATCCTGTCCTTTGAATCGATACACATGTAATGGGCTTCAAAGAATAATCCTTTACCGAATGAGACTAATACATGTTCGTTGTTGCTATCGTAGATATAACCTTCCCTGTTATTCAAGCAAAGAATGACTTTGCAGCCGTTAGAGAGGTAAGCCATGCAAGATGGCCGGAGTTGTTTCTCAAGCTGCCAGGTGTTTTCAACAGAGCCGCCAGGTACGTTACAAGTGAGGACACTCTTCTGAAGGTCATCACTAATGATTGACAGGTAATCAAAGTTATTAACCACGCCCATTCCCAGTGGGTAGATATCGTGGAGGAGTGTTTGTGGGGTGGAGTCGCTAGGGTCAAACCACCAGACACACTTGTTGAGCTGGCCTGAGAGAGCAACTCCACCATTGGTTGATAGAAGCACGTGACCTGGATGACGTAATTGCTGGCGTCCTGTCCCGACAGCTCTTGCCAGCCAGGACCAAGACAGGGATAGGGATGTAGCTGGATCAGAGAGGCTGGTGCCTGAAAACAAGAATTTAAAGAGAATTTAGAATCATTAACCTTCAACAGCAAGAGAAGAATGAACTATTTTATTAGTAAACTGAATGGAAATAGATAAAATCATCTGCAAAAAATAGGATTAATTCTTGAGTAATGCATGCATGTACATGTATCATTTCACATCCTGAATAAGTGTAAGAGATCATAATATACTTCAAAACTATTTTATATAGATATGAACATTAGAAAGTTTAAACAAAATTGTATGTTTTCTGTAAATATGAAAGTTACCAAAATTGATGTTTCCCAAAGATTTCTGGATGCTTTCCCTGTGGAAAGAAACCACAGGTATGCCCATGCTACTCTTGGACACGTCCTTGGATGAATCTGAGAAGTGGGATTTGGTCATGCGTTCCATGGTGTCATTCAGCCTTGTCAGTGACAGCAGTTTGTCCCGGAAGTTAGAGTTGATGACGTCATGACCAGATCCGATGACGCTGTCCATGAAGGAGGCTCTCTCGTGAAACATCTGCTTACTTTTTGCTATCTAAAAATAGAATATTGACATATAAATGAACATCTTCTTACATGGATGAAACATGTTTATAATCATGGTGCATTTAACTCTATAACTTGTATTTTAATTTTATTGTCTCCTACAGATCTATGCTGCATGTAAAGCAGAATACCAGTATTTGTGTATTTTAATTGATAAATTGTTTATATTAATGGCAATTGAGCGAAATCTACGAAATTCAAACGTTCATATAACACTAACTATTTAACTATACTAACTATAAAATAGGATATATTCCATGCAATCTCATCCAAAACTCAGTTTACCTTTTTCATTAGAACTGCTTTCTTTTCTTCAATCAAAACCATTTGGTCCTTTTCCCATGCATCAACCTGTTTCCTGGCTTTCTCTGCATGTGCTTTCACCTCTGCAGTCTTGTCATCCAGTGCCTTCAGCAGGTGCTCGCCCAGACCCTCAACTTCAGCCTTCCTATCCTGATTGAGATTTTTCTCATCCCGAAATCTGGCCAACAGATCCTGACTTCTGTTTATTTTCTGGTTGAATATGAGGATCTTTTTCTCCTTGTTGTGATTCACATGTTGGTGGACGTCACAAATGTAGCAGATACAGACCCTACACTCATGGCAGTATTGGTCAGTGTCGTTGTCATGACGACAGCATTTATCATGTTCGTGGAAGTGTTCATAAGTATGTGTCCCTGATGTGTCCTCCTCCTCGGCCATATGCACCTCCAAACACTTGCCACATAAATACACATCACACTCACAGCATCTATGTGTCGGCACCTAGATAGAGGATTAAAAAAACCTTCTCAGTTAATATCAAAAGAAACTAGATCGTCATGGCACTAGCTTGCCCAATTTATTGTTTATTGTGTTTGTCTTGTTTGTGTTGTTATTACTGCCATATTAGTTTGTCATACTAATGCAGTCGCCGCATCTATCTATCTATCAACTACTAATGTATCTGTTTAATAACGTAACTCCATTTTTTCTAAAGGGGGCCCTCATGAAGATTTATGGTTTCATAGAGGAGACCCACCCCTTTTTCGGTGTCAAAATTTGATATGTTATTGAAAGTGTACGCTTCCGGAAATAAAAACCTATGCATACTTTGTGGGCGTGTTTTTAATCTCTCAGAAGAAATATGGCCACTAAATGAACCAATGGTTTTTCGGTAAAAGTGTACAATAATCGTGTTATCATCGAGCAATGAATATGTAATGTATTAGGACTCAAGTCTGCTCGTGTGGATACACAATATTAAACATTATATCATATCATGTTGTAACCCTGAAGTGGATTGTCATGATGTTGAACCATGCGTCGGGGATGGTTTTCATTTGTCATATTACTTATTTCTTACCTCGTATTTCATTACATGGATTACACATTTGTTCTTGTTTATCGATGTATAAATGGAAATTATAAGAGCCAGCAATCACTGAAAATAGTGTACTCGTTACATAATGTTTTTGTCTGATGTTTTAAAAAGTATTTTTAAGACCTTTTTTTTTTTTTGTTTTTGCGACAACTTTTTATTCATATTGCCTGCCATCTTGGCCTCTACATCTCTAAACATGTTTATGCAGTGTTTTCCTCTGAGGGTGGTGTACAAGCAACCAAGTGATAATAAAATAGAAACTATTTCATTTCTTCCATAATAATAGTTGTATTTACTCTCTTCCAGCCAGTGGAGTAGTATAGAGGAGGCAATATACCGCTTTTGGACAGGGTAGTTTTAAAATAATGACGTCATGTTAATATGGGTGGGAGTACAATGGATGTTTATTGACATAAATTGATATTCAGCTGATAACCAGTTAACCTAATAAGAAATAGGTTATCACAATGAGATAAGAAGATAACCTAATACAGTGAAGAAGGTTAGAACTATTAATATGAGAGCTCGATAACAACGATCCTTCCCTGAAGAGAGATCAGGAATGACTGAGAACATGAAAAATAAAGAGTGGAAATGAAAGATAATGATCCAATCTTCTTTCGCTTAACCAATGAGAGCGCTTTATTTTGTACCATGTGACTTTTATCCAATCAGAAGAAACCAGATTTGTGTTGCAATCCCGGAAGTTTACAAGTATAAAAGGCCCATGGTCTGATAAACAGGAGAGAACCATATTAGATTACAACAATGGCAAGCTTGATATTTACAGAAGAAGAAATAGATTTATATCTTCATCTTTTTCAAGATGTGGAGAGTTTGTTTTCTTGGGCAAGCACAAACAATCTTTTAAATCATCACAAGATAAAAGAAAGGATAAAGTTCTTTAAGCAAAAGGTGAGTTCATTATTATTATTATATTATTATATTATTTATATACAATATATATATATATATATATATATATCTTTGTGTGTGTGTGTGTGTGTGTGTGTGTGTGTGTGTGTGTGTGTGTGTGTGTGTGTGCGGGGAAATTTGTACTTAATGTAATTTGATTAATTCCAATAGGAAAATGAAGATGATTTCAACATTCACCTGGATGAGATAGAAAAAATTCAGGATATGGATGCATTAAATGACTATGCTGAAAGAAATCAAATTTCCGAACTTGATGTAGTCATTAAAAGAAGAGAGGATCTGGAGGTACGTAACAATTTGTATGCGGAATATGGGGCAGGATTCTGTCTTTTTATATTCAACATTGAAAAAGCCAAAAGAGTGGATATCGTAAAACCCATGCTGAAAACAATGATGAAAACTACGACTAAAGTCAATAAAGATTAATAAAGTGGTAGCACAAGGTATGTAATGAAATATTGAAGTTATTGTATTATTATTATTATTATTATTGTAGTTAAATGTGACATTAATTATTACACACATATTATATATATATATATGTAGTTATTATGTGTTTTATTTTACTTCAGTACAATCTTCTTCAAGAGTTTTTGGATAATGTTCCGACCATAGCCATTCAGACTTCATCTACAGGAAATAATAATAACCCCAACATACCCATTCAGACATCACCTACACAAAATGAAGGGACATTCACACCCGTTCAGTCAACGTCTACAAGAAATGAAGACCTTCCTTTACCACCCCGATCATTTGACAGCAGAAATATGCAGGATGAAAGTCTTTACTTCACTCCGATGGATAATAATATCTCAGGTGGAAATTCTAATTTTAATTTTCAAAATCAAACAGGTGCAGGAAATGGAAGGGTGCAAGAAAAAACAGTTGGAAAAATGAAGAAAAACAGGAAAGTTAAGGAAAGTTCAGATTTAGCTGAAAACCAATGCTGTCCTTATTGTCAGAGAATATTTAAATACAAACGAAATTTTAACAAACATGTAGATCTTTGCAAAAGCAAAAAGATTTATTGTGACTGTGGGTTGGAATTTAATTCACTAGCTGAAAAAAATTCACATAATTGTTTATTATGCACATGTTCAGTTTGCGGACATGTAAGCAAAACGCATCTTGAAAATGAAAAACATGTTAAAATCCATCAAAAAACTATTATTCACTGCAAATCTTGCGATGAAAGCTTTTCCTCCAAAAAAGATTTATATATACATCGAGGAGTTCAGCATGGAGCTGGAACTTTTGAAATGGATTTTGCATGGGGGAAAAATCATCCTTGGATAGATACTGAATCAAAAGAAGAAGATAAGCATTTAAAAGATGTAATTTTAGCTAACAAGCAACATATTCTTTCTTCTCACGCAATTGGAGATATTGTTTCTACATATAATTTTCCGACAAATAATTTAGAAGAAGGAATGGGTGAGTTAGATGGACATATTCGTCACATATATAGTGAGCAAAATCACTCCTTTAGATTAAATTTAGCTTTTGGTGTTATCATTCAAAATATAGAAACTGATGAATACAGATATTTTATTCCTTACAAAAACAGCACTTTGTTTGATTTTCCTGTAAGAATTGATAATCACAAGGACATTGTAAAACTCAAAGAAAGAATTGGAAATATAGATTTGGATGAGTATTTTCTTATTAACAGACCCGATACAAAATGGCGATCAGTTATGATTGTAAATGTAGCATACTTTATAACAAAATCAAATTACGTTCTTGGAAAGGGTTTTTTACCAGATTATTTAAAAAACAAAAGATCAATTACAGGACTTGATGCTGATGGGCAAAGAAATTCATTTACTGATAATTTATGTGCTTTTCGCTGTCTGGCAATGCATTATAACAATCAGCATATAATAGAGGCCTCCACAAAGATTTTTTATGAAAGATATCGCCTTCACATTTTAAATGTGGAAGGACGAAAAATTACATCTAATCCTTCGTTTTTTCAAGGATTGACTCTTTCTGATCTAGGTGAGTTTGAGCGCTGTTTTAACCTTTCTGTTTATGTTTACGAATTACTAGCAGATGATACTGTTGTATTAAGATACAAACCCTCTACAAATTATTCAGACATTATGTATCTTAATATGTATGAAAATCACCTTTCATACGTAAACAATTTTAAAACCTATGCAAAAAAATTTTCATGCGAACTTTGTGAAAGAATTTTTTACAAGGTAAATAATTATAAAGTTCATATTCGAAGGTGCGGAGCAAGAACTATATATAGATATAAGGGAGGGTATTACTCTCCTCCTCAAACAATTTTTGAAGAGTTAGAGAATGTAGGTGTTAACATTCCAAAGGAAAATAGACTATTTAACAATTTTGCAGTATTTGATATTGAATCGGTATTGGAAAAGGTAGACCCTGGAAAGGCAGCCAAATTAAAGTGGAGTCAAAAGCACACAGCAATATCTGTTGCGGTTTGTTCAAATGTTGAAGGGTTTAAGGAAGCAAAATGTATTATTGAGAAGGATTTAAAGAAACTTACATTTGAAATGTTGTCATATTTACAAAAAATTCAAAACAAATTATTTCAGACAAAAAAAGAAATTTTTGCTCCCTATTTTGCACAAATTGAAGCTTTGAAAGAAAAGTATTTAATTGAAGAGTCAAATTCTAGTTGGTTTCCTAATCAATCGGAATATGATAGCCAGATCGGAGAAAGAGAAAATCTTGAACATGAGGAAAGAGAGATAGAGCAGGATGAGGAAGATGATGATTGTATTTTAGAAAATGAAATTTTAAATGATTTTTTGGAAAAAACAGAAAGCGAAGGTGAGAATGAAGCCTCTATTTCAAATGAAAACACTTCAATTAAATCTTCTAAAGAAAATAACTCAACAAATTCCTTTTTTAAAATAAGGAAATATTTGGATAGATTACAGGAGAAGTTTGAAGTATATATTAATGAATTACCGGTATTAGGGTTTAATTCAGCAAGGTATGACATTAATGTACTTAAAATTGAACTGCTAAAACAAATTCATCAAAATATTCAATTTAAAAAATCGGATGGAGGTTCTTTTGTAATTAAGAAAGCAAATGCCTATTTAGCTATTTCAACTGGGAAGTTTCGTTTTTTAGATATTTGTCAATATATTGCACCTGGTTTTTCATATTCTGCATTTTTAGCCGCATATGATACAACGCAGGCAAAAAGTTATTTTTGCTATGACTATCTTGACTCTCCTGAAAAGTTACTTGAAAAAGAAATTCCTCCATATGAGGCGTTTTACTCTTCCTTAAAAGGAGAAAATATTCCAATTGAATCGTATAATGAATTAGTTTGCTTGTGGGAGAAAGAAAAAATGGAAACCTTAGGAGATCTACTAGCTTACTATAATAAAATGGATGTTACTCCGTTTGTTGAGGCAGTAACAAAGTTACAGGATTTTTACTATAGAAAAGAGATAGATTTGTTTAAGATTTCATTTTCTGCGCCAGGAATAGCAAGGCATATGCTTTTTAAATCAGCTCAAGCTAATAGGGCAATATTCCCCTTACTTGGAGGAAATCATGAAGATTTATATATGACATATAAAAGAAATTTGGTTGGAGGTCCTGCTATTGTTTTTTGCAGACATCAAAAAGCGGGAGAAACCAAAATTAGAGAAGAAGGAACAAAACTTTGTAAGAAAGTAATGGGTCTTGATGCAAATGCCTTATATCTTTGGTGTATAAGTCAAAGCATGCCTACAGGTCTATTTATTAGAAGGGAAGCAAAACATTTTTTTGCTCCACAGAAACATTCAAAGTATTTCATTGCCACAATTTGGCTAGAGTGGGTGTCGGTAAAAGAAGGAAAAGAAATATTTCATTTTGCAAAAACTGGAAAGGAAAAAAGAGTCGGACCGTATTTTTGCGATGGTTTTGAACAAAGCTCTAATCTAATTCTAGAGTTTGAGGGATGTTTTTTCCATGGATGTAAATGTCTTCAGGGGCGAGTAGATGAGAAAAAAAGAGTTGAAGCTTATATGAGAACTAAGATGCGAAATGAGTATCTAAAAAAGGAAGGATATTCTTTAAGGATTGAGAGAGAGTGCGATTTTCGATCAAAGTTAGATTCAGACATAGAACTAAAAGAATTTGCAGATTCCTTTTTTCCTAATTTTTATAAAAAGAATAAAAAAACTGTTAGGACCAGCAATATTATTAATGCAGTTGAAAACGGAGAGTTATTCGGAAGTATTGAAGTGGACATCGAGGTTCCAAAAGAATGGCCGGTTGGAAAAGAAAAATCTATTTCTCCACAGGAATATTTTTCAGAAATGTGCCCGTTTTTTTCAACAGTTAATGTAGATATGCAATATATAGGGGATCACATGCTTTCTCATGTTGAGTCAAACGGACTATCAATGAAACCCAGAAAGTTATTAGTAAGCGGAATGCGTGCTAAAAAAATTTTATTAGCTTCGCCCCTGCTTAAGTGGTACCTTCAACATGGATTAAAGGTTACAAAGGTATATCAAGTAATTGAATTTATTCCTTTAAGATGTTTTAAATCATTTGAAGTTGCAGTAACTACTGCTCGAAGAGAAGGTGATATAAACAGTAATAAAAAAGTAATTGCTGATACAATGAAATTAATTGGAAATTCAGCCTATGGCGGAGTCATAATGCAAAAGGAGAAACATACTAATATAGTATACACATCGGATAAAAGAAAGGCCATATTGTGTGTTAATGCGCCACAGTTTAAAAAGTTAGCAGAGCTTGGAAATGGATTTTTTGAAATTGAATCTTCCAAAAGGAAAATTGTTCTTGACATGCCAATATATATTGGGTTTTTCATTCTTCAATATGCCAAGTTAAAAATGTTGGAATTTTATTACGATTGTATGGACTATTTTTTAGACAGAAGCAGTTTTTGTTACGTAACGATGGATACTGACAGTGCTTATTTAGGATTATCTGAAGAAACGCTATTAAACAGCGTCAAACCAGAAAAAAAAGAGGAATTTCTCTCTTTAATATATAATCGTTGTAATGACGTAAAAAATCCCAAGTGGTTTCTTAGGGAATGTTGCACAAAGCATAAAAAATTTGATTCTCGATTACCAGGAGTTATGAAGGAGGAAGCAAGTGGAAGTGAAATTATTGCTCTTAGCAGCAAAACATATGTTTTAAAGCAAGAAGATGAAAAATTCAAATTTAGTTGTAAGGGCGTAAATAAAAAGAAGCTTTATTCTCCATTTAATATTTACAAAAAAGTGTTGGAAAATAGAACGCAAGTTGAATGTGAAAATAGGGGAATCCGAGCGCATCAAAATACAATGTTTACATATTCACAAAGAAAAACTGGATTTTCATACTTTTACTGTAAAAGACTGGTTCACTCAGATGGAATCAGAACATCCCCTCTTAATATAACTCTTGCTCCGTGGATAGAAAATAATTCACACATTATTGATGGTGAATGGGATCCTTTAAACCCTAAATACCTGTGTCTTCTTCATTATGATGAAAAAGAATTTTTCTGTTCAGAACATTTATTTTACTATAGGTTTGCATTATTTCATAATAATTTTCAAGCTGCTAATGAGATAGTATTGTGCAAAAAACTTTATGAAGTTAAAAAGATTGTTGGAAAAATATCGATTTCTTCCAAGTGGGTTCAAGTAATGAATGAAGTTATGCTGGAAATACTAACAAATAAAATGATGAATGTAAATCAGGTTAGACGAACCCTTTCAAAAACGGGACTAAAAAAGATTGTATTCCCCTCAAAAAATGAAAATTATTGGGGTGTAGGTATAAATGCAAAGGTGGCTTCTCTTCTATCTGAAGATGAATATGAAGGTAGAAACATGATTGGAGTGCTGTGGGAGGAAGTTAGAAATAAATTTCCTCAGGAAATTTCGATTCAGGGAGAACGCACTCCAAGATGTAGTATTTGTTTTCAAAGAAAAGCAAATGTTCAAAAAGATGTTTGTTTAGAATGTTTAAACATTTCTTAAATCGTTTTAATGAGATGTTAAATGAACTATGTTGTAAATATGCTTAATAAAATGATTCATGAAATATTGTGTTGTTTTAGCAAGGTTATGATTATTGATAAGAAAGATATATATATATATATATATATATAATAGTCAATGATATATTAGTGTAGTATCATTCTTAGCGTGAAAGAAAATATCATGGAAATTGAAATTCCTGATTATATTTTTCATTCCCCATGCACAATAAGCATCTCAGGGGCAACTTCCTCAGGAAAAACATCTTTCGTTAAAAAGGTAATACAACATAAGAATAGATTATTTAAATCTACTCCTGAAAAAGTTGTGTACTGCTACGGAGCATGGCAAAATGCTTTTGAGGAAATGACGAATGTGGAATTCATAAAAGGACTACCAGATATTGAAAATATGGAACTTCCACAAGGACACACACTTTTAATTTTGGATGATTTAATGGATCAAGTTGTGAAAAATGAAAAAATGCAACACTTATTTACAAGAGAATCTCACCATAAAAATATAACAGTTGTTTACATCAATCAAAACATGTTTTGTCAAGGAAAGTATAGCCGCTGTATTAATTTGAATAGTATGTACCTAGTTTTATTTAAAAATCCTAGAGATGTCCAGCAAATCGTTACACTAGGAAGACAACTTGGAATGGGAGAAAAGGTGGTTATGGCCTACAATGATTCAACATCAAAACCCTATTCGTATTTAATTATTGATCTTTGCCCCCATAATCATTCAAATATCAAATTAAAAACTTCCATTTTTCCTAACGAATTTCAAACTGTGTACATTTAATATTAACCGTATAAATATGCAAGAACAAAAGAAATTTCTCATTCTGAAGCAGACATTGAATCAACATTCATATCTTATTATGAAAACTAAACAAACATATGCTGCAGAAGGAAATAAGGATATTTTAGGGTGAAAATGAACTTCCTTTATATCTTCAAAAATGTCCAATCGGCTTAAGCAAAACATTGGATATATTTTGCTTCTTTTAAATACCCCAAGCAAAATTCAAGCAACTGCTCTTCTTGATACAGCAACAAAGGATCAAACAAAAGCGTTGGAGGAAATATTTAAAAACGTTATTAATCTTCCGCAAATATTTAAAGAACCTCAGGATTTAAAACCCGGAAGAAAAAACTTATTAGCAAAACTTATTAGCCCTAAGTTATCAACAACTGCAAAGGGTAAGCTAATAAGTAAACATTACAGAATATTCTTGGATGTTTTATACTCTGTTAAAAGGGAGTTATTAGATTTTATATTTACTTTGCAAAATGAGAAAGATGGTAATGATTCCGTATGAACAATATTCAGCACTTTCTTTAAATAAAACAGAAGAACAACGTAAAGTGGATATACCTAAAGATAATAAGATTACTTCCAAAGAATCAACTCAAGATGAAAAAAATAATCTGGAAGAACCTTTACAACCAGTCCGCTTAACAGACGAAGTGAAACAAACTATAAAACCGAAGGAAAAAAATGATAATATTCCACCAACAAAAAACGACTATTCTATCAAAGAAGAGAATAATATTTCTGATAAAAGTGATTCAGACTCGGATGAAGAAGATAAAATCGCATTACGACGAAGCACTCGAAAAAGGAAACTTAAAGGACGCGGGGAAAAAAAGAAGAATAAGGGATTTTATCCCTATGCTAAGCATCCTCCACCTCCTGGAATTCCTGTTTTAAAAAAGAAAAAAATTCTACCACCTAACATTCAGGAAGGAACTGGTGAGACCATTATTAATCCATACACAGGAAATCCAATAAGACAAAAGGTATTAGATTGGAAGAGACTTTGGAGATCTTAAAATGGATGAGTATTTATCAAAGGTATATTATTCTCCATCTTACTCTTCTTCATTTGGAAGTATAGACAGTTTATACAAACAAGCTGTGAAGGATAATCAAGACTTTTCAAAAGAAGACATTAAAAACTGGCTTCAGTCACAGGAGACGTACACTTTGTTTAAGCCGGCAAACAGACAGATTAAAAGAAGAACAGTTGTAGTTCCTAAAAGATTTTTTCAGGTTGATATGGACACTATTAATATGCAAATGCGGAAATCTGAAAATAATTCTTATGCTTTCATTCTTGTTGCAATTGATATTCTTAGCAGATTTTTATGGACTTTTCCTTTAAAGTCATTGCAAGGAGAACCCACATCAAAGGTTATTTCAAAACTACTTTCGCTCCAAAATTTTAAGGTTGCTAGAACAGATGGAGGTAGTGAATTTGTAAATAAATGGGTTAAAAACACGTTTATACATTGGGAAGTAAAGCATGTGATAACAAGAAATAAAACAAAATCGAACTATGCAGAAGCAGTTATTAAAACATTAAAAAGAAAAATGATGAAGCATTTACAAAAAATAGAATCACGTAACTGGATTAATGTTTTAAAAGAATTTACAAATCAGTATAATAATTCTTTTCATAGAACTATTAAAATGTCGCCTTCAAAAGCTCTTTTAGCAGACGAATACGATCTTTGGAAAAATCAGTATTTATCTGATAAAAAAATTGCTGCAAAGGAATTAAAAGTTCCTGCATTATTAAAAGTTAATGATGTTGTTCGAATTCTTAAGTATGAAACAGCTTTTAAAAAAATATATGAATCAAACTGGACTGATGAATTATATATTATTATTAGAGTTTTTGTTGTTGAGGAAATACCCCAGTACGAAATTAAAACATGGGATAACGAACTAATTGATGGAAGGTTTTATAAAAATGAATTACAAAAGATAGAAATTAACGATGACACGCTCTATAAAATTGAAAGGTTGGTGGAATTTAGAATAGAAAACAACATTCCTGGTCACATTGTTCAGTGGAAAGGTTGGAGCGAAAGGTACAACAGCTGGGTTCCTAACCATTTAATTGAAGATATTAACTGATAAAATGTATTTATTTTTGAGGTCTGATTCAAATTCGGAATTATTTCCATATAACAATGTATTTGATTTTACTTCTATTTTTCCTTCTGAAGTGTCATTGCATTCATCAAAAATTGCATTAACTGAAGTAAAATGGAATTCTGATTTTAAAAATACTGAGGATTTATATGTCTATTGTAATCTAATAGAACATAGTTCCTTTGTTCATAATCAGTTTTTACCTCTGTTAAGAATTGTTAATGAAGCTAAAACGATACTTCTTCCTTATTATTGTAAAGCAGTACCTGCTAATGTAAGGGAAATTCAAATATATATAAGAAATAAAGAAGGTCGTCCTCCTATATCAAAACCGGAATTTGTTGGATGCACTCTTCATATTAAAAAAGAATCAATATAACAATGGCTGGTTATATTCCGTACGTTCCAAATGCAGAAATATATAAAAATTTAGATCAAAGAAAACACTCATTGAAACAATTCTATTCAAGTCAAAAAGGTCGAGGTGCAGATATAAAAACAGTATCCTCAAACCAGGAAGCAATAGAAAGAGCAAAGCTGCAACTAAAGAACCAGCTCATTGGTGGTAGTGGATCTGACATAGAAGTTTCATATAAAAGAAAAAGACCTACACCTAGAAAGACGCCTGCAAAGAAGCCTAGAAAATACTCAAAATAGCAAGAAGGAAGAAAAAGAAATGGCTTTTGTTCCTCACGCAGCACCTGAAGGGTATGAAGATAAGTTATCTTTGTTTTCAACCCCCGCTGTGGAAACTGGAATCCAAGATATCTATTACCGAACATATCGACCCGTGGGAACAATTTCAAATAAAAGTATTATCGAATTTGAGGTTGCAAATAACTCCTCAGATTATGTAATGCTAAATAAGAGTAGGCTTCATTTAAGCCTTGAAATATTAAATGATAAAGGAAACCCAGTTGGCGATTTAACCAAAGATCCTGTGGGGTTAACAAATATTCCTGCAATATCAATATTTTCACAACTGGAAGTATCCCTTCAACAAATTCCAACAATGACAGGAATTGCTGGAAACTATGCATATAAAGGAGTAATGGATATATTATTAGGATATGGAATTAATGATTTAACAAGTTGGTTATCTGTAACAGGGTTTAAAAAAGACATTGCAGGAGTTATGGACAGTTCCGTTTCATCAAGAGATAATTCAGGTTTATACAACAGAGCAGAATTAACAAGTTCAGGTAAAACTCTAAATGTTAGCACAAAATTATTTGCTGATATTGCAGAGCAGGAACGTCTAATTTTAAATGGGGTACCTATAAACATTAAGCTAACTCAATCTAGTGACGATTTTCGACTAATGTATAACAACGAAAAAGGGTATAGCTATTTTAGTTTAAACAGAACCGGAACTGATGGAAATGCTAGCACACCTACACCTCCGGTCGTAGAAGAAAAGTCCAGATGGTATTCTGTTAGTATTAAAGATGCATATTATTCAGTTCCCTTTGCTAAAATCCATCCCGGATTGATTGTCACACATGGGGAAATTATTCATTCAACCCCAGCAGTTTACCCCTTTACAAGAAACGAAATTAAAACATTTAATATTCCTGTAAACAGTTTTGACTATATTGGTGAAAATCTTTTTCAGAATCACATTCCGAAAAGATTAGTGCTAGGATTTGTCTTATCTGAAGCAGTAAAGGGATCATCTAAGCTAAATCCTTTTAATTTCCAAAATTTTGGAATAAATTATCTTAGCTTCCAAATTGATGGACAATTTCCGATTCAACCGTTTACTCCAAACTTTAGCGATAAACAGTACACCAGATCATATTCAAGTATATATGAATGCGTACCTCCATGGCAGAAAGAGGCACCATCAATTTCCTATGAGGAATACGGCTCAGGATACTGTCTTTTCGTGATCGACTTAGAAAAAAGCAAGGGGGCTGGATTCACTAACCCTGTGAGAAAAGGAAGTACAAGATTAACTGTAAAGTTTAGCTCAGGCCTAGCTCATCCAGTTACAATCATTGCGTATGCCTCATTTGAGGCTATGTTAAATATAGATAAAGCTAGAAACGTTATGGTTCACTTTTAATATGGATAGTTCAGAAATAAGGAGATATCTAAAAAATATTCAAGAATTTGCTGGTGTAATATCATATGAACTATTACCGAATTATCCTTTACTCAATAATGATCCTTTAATATTTATTATTAACACAGGAAAAATTACATCTAAAGGAAAACATTGGGTTGCAATAAGAGTTCAAAATAAAAGAACCAGCGAGTTTTTCGATTCATTAGGGAAAAAACCCACCGATTATAATTCGATATTCGATAGCTTTCTTAAGGTAAATGGAAATGGTAGATATATGTATTCTTTAAAAAGAATCCAAGGTGAAATGCCCGTTTGCGGGGATTATTGTCTAATTTATACATCTCTTCGAGTTTGTGACTATTCCTTTAAAGAAATTATAAGTATGTTTTCAGAAAACTTATCAAAAAATGATCAAATTGTAAAAATAGATACTTTATATCAATAAAGATTCTCATTTAAATGTCTGTGCTAAGGTCTCAACTAAATTGATGAGAAGCAAACCTACTGTTGTTATTTGAGTCATCATACATTGATATTCGTATGAATGAAGACTTCTTTCCAGAACCTTTTGATCCATGATGTTAGGGATACTTGGAGAGTCGGTCTATCTCAGCTGTTTATAAAGAATCTATCCTGCAACACATTTGAGTTCCGTCAGAACATTTTATTATTTGTATCCGCTGAATGTGTATTATTGTTATTAATATTCTCTATCAATATAGTATAGAGATGGAACTTGTTCATTGATATAAATAAGCAAGAATACCTAGTGACCGCCATGTTTCAGGTCACAGCTACCTTACGACGCGGATATCAAAATAAAATCTATGTATAGAGAAAAGAGACTGGAATTCGTGCTTTGCATTGATCTCAAATACTGAGACCTTCATTAAGCAATCAAAGAAGATCATTCTCTATTCAAATAATGTTTAAACAAATGTGTTATTCGATATTAAGCGAAATCAAACCATTAATGCTTCGAACGAATCCACGCTTCTAGACCGGAAGTTGTTGACCGGAAGAGATTCAGCAGAAACTATATGAAGAAATATATTTATTGAAGTTGAAATAATGTCAATCTTACTCAATACTCTGTAATCTATGAATATTAATAAAGAACATATAACTACGAAACAATTGCAATGTTTATTTATTTCTTCTTTCATTAACCGCTTCGTCAAGTCTATGTCGATAGCGCCTCTACAGGATTAGCTTGACACTATTTTCAAAGACTACCGTAAGGTGGAGACCCCTAGAGGAATATTCTGCATCTGCTGAGCACTTTCTCTATCTTCCTTGCGAAATAGACCGTAAGGTGGAGACTCCTAGGGGATTATTTCAGCATCTATTTTCCGCGATAACATGCATTAATTTATGCTACTAAAGCTCATTAATAGATCATTTAATTAGTTTAAATCTCCTCTGACTCAAACACATCAGCGTCCTCGATGTTAACGGTAGTATCTCTATAAATTAAATTAAAGAACTGCGTTTCTTTTCTTAACCTATTTGCTCGCTGATTTTTTTTAAACTTAATCCATATAAAACCAAATATCGTTCCAACAAAGTATGTTCCAAGTACCAAGCATGATACAACTAGAGCAATAAAGCTGGGAGTTTCACTAAATCTGCACATATATTCGTTCAATGCGGTAGTTGTACTCAGATTTTCATTTATATGAGTTGAAGATATTGTTTCATTCTCTGATAATATTGAAGAACTTGTCGAATCTTCACCTGTTGTAGAAACTTGTTCATTCCCCTCTGGATTCAAACTAGTTTGATCATTTGCTGTGGATGTAAAAATCGTAGTTTGATCCATCGGTAAGTTGGTAGTGAATTTTCCATATGAAGTTGATTCCAATTCTGAGCTATTATCCATAGAAATTGAAGAAGGAATATGTGTAGTAGAAAAGAGACAATCTGAAATAATTAAATAGTCCACATTCCTCGGAATTGTCTCACAAGAAAGCTTAGCATTTTGTTTTGAAATGTCCAATTCTTCCAAAGCTAAGAATCTCTCCTTAATAAATTCCTTGTCAAACATTTCTATTTCACATTTTCGCCAATCCAGTCTTTTAAAAAGGCGGGAAGGAGAAATTAAAAAGTCAAAGGGATTCATCCCACGACAAATCATCTCTGACTTCGCTACATTGCAACTACAAAAAATGCACATTTCATACTGCGCACTGCAATGGGAAATAAAAAGAATAAATAGAATGGGAATCTTCAACATGTTGCCTTAGTTTTATCCAGTATTTAGAGCGGTAAAACAAATTATTCTGTGTCTATAAAGCGTCTATAGAAACCGTCCTTAACCAACGGAAGTCTATTAGGGTAATAAAAACCTTTTACAACCCAGATCCGTTGGGGAAAGCTCCGTTAGATTCTCCGGGTGCACAAATTCCGTGAAATAAGTCAAGTTTTGGAAAAGAATCGTGGATATAACTTGGACACAATGAGGTTTTCAATTACCCTCAAAGCAATATTCCTATGGATCGTTTTGGGATTGATACAAGGCAGGAATATCTGCGAGGATCGAGCATGTACCTGCACCCTTCGCAAGATCACGTGTAGAAATCTGGACTTCACGCATCTAGCCTCCTATGATCCCATCTACAGGATTCGGTATGTCGATTTCGCCTTAATCAAGGCCGATAAAGAGCCAGATTTCCTTCTATATCTTTTTCCCAGGATTCAGGAGATTCGAATTATGAAAGTCTCCCTTGTAAATGCTTGTTATCTGAAGCGTTCACTGGCACGCTCAAATCTAAAAGTGATAACGGATTGTGATAATCTAAGCCGACAACCTCAAACCACCCCTCTTAAGCTGATTGAAAATTCTCTAATGGAAACTGAACTCAATAACCTGGTTACCTCAGGAACCCCATCTCAACCCAATAACCCGAATGAAGGAGGATACGATATTGATATGACTCTTCCCATCGTTGACTCTAGCATAAACAAACCTAAATCGCCACTCATTGATCCTCTTCAGCCCACTTCTTCTCCCGATCTTGTTCTATCGGTACAGGATGTAAAAGCCACCACTGACAATCAATTCAGCCTATCTGTTATTTTATCTAAAAAAACAGAAGTCCCTTCCATCTCCTCAGGTCCAACATATTCTCCATTCCGCTCAATTGAAATATCCGCATTGATCAATTCATTCACTTCTGAAGCCGAATCAACTTTCATTTTATCTACAGAAACAACCCTTGTATTAAACCCCTCAGATCCATCATATTTTTCCTCCGATTCAAATAAAATATCCTCTTTGTCAGATTTTTCTTCTGACTTAGATGTATCTCCTTCTCCAGAACAGATAAAGTCAACACCCGACTCGACCACTTCTGAAGAAAATCCGTCCACTCCTCCCATAGAATCAACCTTCACGCTTGATTTATCTACTTCTGAAACCAAATCAACTTCCATTTTATCTACAGAAACAAAACTTGTATCAAACCATTCAGATCCGTTATATTCCACCTCCGATCCAAATGAAATATTCACTTTGTTAGATTTCTCTTCTGACTTAGATGTAACCCCTCTTCCAGAACAGATAATTTCCACACCTGAATCGATCACTTCTGAAAAAAATCCATCCATTCCCTCTCCAGAATCTACCTTCAACCCCATTGAAATAAACTCATTGCCTGATTCATTCACTTCTGAATCCGAATCAACTTCCATTTTATCTATAGAAACAGATCTTGCCGCAAACCATTCAGATCCATTATATTTTTCCTCCAAACCTAATGAATCATCCCCTTTGCCTGATTTTATTGCAAACTTAGAGGAATCTTCCCCTCCAGAACAAATACATTCAGCATCCGATTCTCCCACTTCTGAAGAAAATCCGTCCAGTCCTCTCCTAGAAACCGCGAATCTTATTCCAACTCAAAAAGCAGAAACATTCCTCCATTTCAGTTCCATAGCCACATCTAAGGAGGAAATAACTAAAGAAGTGGTCTTCAGTTCATCAACTTCCTTTGCCAAGGAGAAAACAACGCAAGAAGCGATTATTTCCCCCACACATGATTCGTCAGCTTACGTATCAATTGGAGTTGGAGGCTTAGTAATAACGATTAGTGGGATCACTGGTGGTTCGGCAATGTTTATCTTTCTGACAGCTGCATGTATGGGTCTATTTATGAAGTATAGGAGGGACAGACGAAACCATGAAAATGCTCTTGAAGAGGGACATGAACTTGCTCCCATTGCATGTTCATCACCTTTTAAAGATAGAGAGTCAAAGAAAGATGAAAGAGAATTTAGAGTCCATTACAAAGAAGGAGAGGTAAAGATTAACTTTCCACATGATGATTCCTTGAGCAACACTTCTGATGAACCGTCAGGTTTTGACTCCTTCATTAACGAGCGCAGAGGTAATTCTCCCGTTCCTCCAACTAAAGAAGCTGAGCAAGAAAAAGAAGGTAATTCTGTCGAGCTCGTCGCAGTGCAACCAGAACCTCTTGCTCCAGTAGCCGAAATTGAGGGAGCCCTAATCCCTTTTGTTCCTCCTCCTCCACCAGATCTTCCTGCCCCACCGGTTGAGAATGAAGAAATAAACCTTCCGGGCCCTCTTCCTAATGCAGAACGTGCCGATGATCCAAATGAAGCTCCTGCTGAACTTCGCATAGAAAACGAGCAAGACCATCTCGGTGATAGTATCGATGATGAGCAAGAGGGAGAGCATCTCGCTGAATCTGTCGAGGACGAACAAGAGGGTCTCGTTGGATCTGTTAGAAGATCAGTCAGGTCCAAGAAGAAACCTGATTATTATAAATCGAGGGTATGTGATATTTACATACACATTTAGTTTTGCTAAATATTTCCTTTATTCAAGAATCAATGTAATATATAAACATTATCAGTAAACCTTTAACAACATTCTAAGTTTATACATCTATTCAATACATGTCTTGCATTACAATATTAACCTCATTATTTTTAATTCAGGATTTCCGAAAATAGTCGTGCAGGATTAGTAATGAGCAAACAAAAAGAGATATTTAACAGGTACGTCATCTATTCTCTCCATCTACATACGTATATACACACAATATTATCGTATGCACTAATCCCAATCAATAACCAAATAGGAAAGAACTATATTAATCAATTCATCATGATTCTAACCTCTCGTAAAGCAGTTCAAATTTAATTAAGTTATTTGTTCTATTCCAGGTGGAATAGGCTTACTCAAGAATAATGCGATAATGAAGAGTTCCTCAGACTGCTGAAAGGCTCAAAACTTATTTCTAATCGACAACTGTATTGATACGAGATAAAAAACAACTCAATATTGGGTTAATAGCAAGAGCTACATAGAACTAAATATATTCCCTTGAAAAGCTCATAGTTATGTCTATATTAATGCATGTTTAGCAAGGTTGTGGTTTAAATCGAAAGAATTGGGATTGATTTACCAAGAGATAATAGTTAAGACAAATAGAAAGTTAACACGATCTATATTTAATGCATGTTTAAAGATTTATATCTTCAAAACCAAGTGAGTTCGCATTTAAAGAAGCTGTTGTTAGATGTTTAATTATATTGCAAGTGATATACTTTAAGAGTAGTCGAGAGAAAGAAATACATGTTTAGCAGTAGCAGACTCATGACTTTAAACAAAAGAAGCAGGACTAATTAGCAAGAGATATAATCAATGCCTAGCATTCGCAAGAGTCTGACTCTATAGATGACATTCTCGTCAAAGTATAGATATTCCCTCGAAGTATGTGAATATTAAGATAGTTTAAGCGATGCTGATCATTTGGAAGTTATCACATTAACTTTAATGAAAGTTATAGATATGCATGTATATATATATTATTTGCTTACCAAATGCAGGTATTATTTATGGGATATTCAGTTTAATAAACATTGCAAATAATACTTCATATTGTTTATTGCGATTATAATACACTCTAAGCTTCCCTCAAACAATGGTATCTTAAAATAGATAGACCCGTTCTTTATTGATTTCCCTTAGGTCGTGACCTTGGATAATGCTATTCGATTATATGATATTCTTTTGTAGCAAACTTAATTAGATCCTTTGTCTCGAACATATCTTGTTTAGCACTTATTCCTATAAATTCTTGTCCATACTTTATTCATGTCCAAATCTTCATTAGAACAACTCCCACACTTACACAGCTTATTCTAATACGAACCGTTCAACATGTCGCAGTAAGTACATTCTTAGTCATTTGCTCGCTCTAGCCTAATATTAATGGAAAGCACACACCATGTCACAGTATGTTCATTCTTTATTTATTGATATTCACTCTATACTTTAAATAAGCAGGAAACAGTCAAACTCCCTCAGTATCCCGACTATGATTATCTCACTATTTACTTATATTTGCAGGAAAATGATCGAAACTGAACGTATATTTGAGAATTTAATTGAGGGTCTAGAAGTGGTGCATAAGGATCTCTACCTTCTAGGAAAAATATCTGGATTCCCATTAAGGAGATTAAATCGAATGGTAATTCACAATTTATTTATTTATTTATTTATTTATCGGAGTCACTGCAAGATTGTTTAATTCTTTCTCCATCTTTCAAGAATATTAGTCGTTTACTTATCATTACTGTTAATCGTTTTACTATATATATATATATATATGCTTTGATTAATCATTATTAATATTCTTATTATTACTAAATAGAATTAATCTTTATATATTCAGACCAGTCTTCACTTTAGTAGAAAATGTGCCCATGAATGGGAAAAAGTAAATCGATCAATTAGGGAAGTTGACTATGACGGATGGCTTCAAGTATTTAAAGATGATCCAGAACTTGTAGGAAGAAAAAGACGAAGAATTCAGCAACTTTCCTCCGATGAGGAGACTGATTCAGATTCGGATTCTAGTTCCGTTGTAGTGCTCTCTTCTCCACCTCGTGTTAATCCTTCAGGATATGAGGGTGATAGGGAGTCTAACGGGAGCGAGCCGACCATAAAAATGGAAGCAATCGAAGAGGAGGATGGGGAAGAAAATTGTGAACAAGAAGAAAATCGAAGAATGTAACTATATTCATAGCTTTATAGAACATAATATCTAATAATAAGCAAGTTTATTGCATTAATTTTTATTTCCTTTAATCTTATCATTTCAATTGTTTTACTTATATGTCTAAACCTATTCACAATTCGATTTAATAATTCAATTCATTAAAGGGATTCTCATGGCGCCCCCTATCAATAGCGAATTTAACTATCAATCTTTAATATAAAGCATAATAATAAAGCTTTTTTTCCATTGATCTTTTATTTCCATTGCATCAATCAATCTTATTCATTTACAAATTGAATATCCATAAGGTTAAATGTATACCGAATCGATTTCACTGAACGAACTCCTTCATGTAACAATTATAGTGGCGCCCTCTATCAATACCATTTTCAACTAAATAGTTCTGTTTAACAACTAAATTTATCAGCAACTGAGACGCCCTCTAGTGTACTTAATTGATTCACTCTTTGCTATAATCGAATTAATACAGTTCTTTAAAACCTTTATTAATAATTATTTTATTTTGCAGGGTATTCCTTATTGAAGGTGAACGAAAAGAGGTTATTAATCTGGACAGTGGAGAAGTGGTTTAATCCGAATATTGGTCATCTTTGATGGAGAGTTTGACGCTGGAAATTATTTACTTTGGCGGTGGAAAATTAATTTACTTTGCTTAGAGCCTAAAGCACATAACTGAATTAATCTATTATCGTTTGACACTGGAAATTATTTACTTAGACGCTGAAAGATATTTACTCTGCTTAGAGCCTAAAGCACATAACTGAATTAATCTATTATCGTTAGTACAAAAATCATTTGAAACAGTGAAATAACTTGGCGTGCTCATAAATATGTATATTGAATTCAGATAATAAACACCAACCTGTAATTTGCGTTAGCTTATTTATATATATATATTCCTATGAATTAGCAGATTTATAAATTCAGTTCTTGATATTAATCTGTTGCGAACTAAGTGTCAGTCATAATATTTGCTAGCTTTACTAGCTGCACACTATGAATCATACAGCTCATGAAACTCTGATTCAAACTCCATTGCGACTAAATCAGCTTCCTGCGGTTTCATCTTTCTAATCGTGTCTGTAGCTATGAACTTTGGGAGTGGGTCCGTGATTTTGTATACATTCATCATAGTCATTGTAGCCTCGTGAAGTCTTTGAGAAGAGATTTTTAAATGAGCCTTGTACTTTGAGCGATTGGTGGGTTCATACGGAGCGTCGTTAGTGTTGGTTTTCAGCAATCCTGTTGTGCTTGCGAATATCATCACCTCCAGCCGAAGAAGATAGAAATAGCATTTGACTGCTATGTCTTGCAGCGATAGGGGTGCCGCAGAATTGGATTCATAGTCCACTCGAATTTCTGAATCGTTAAGAGCTTCCAATCTTTTTTGAGCATGTTCCTTGCATGAGTTGAATGAAAGAAAGGAAGTGGACGAGGACTCCAACATTTGGCCTGACTTCTGGAATATCCACCGATATCTTTCTGATCCATAGGTTTTCGCTCTTTTGGGTTCTGAAGAATCAGTAGAAGAACTTTTCCTTTTAACCCCCTTTGCCTGGATAAGATCCTCCAATTTGTCCAGCTCCTCGAACGTTAGGTTAAAGCATTCTTTGCTAAAATAAATAACATATACATAATTATATATATGCGTTAATAATAAAGCAAGCAAAAATGTATAAGCGATTATAATAAGATAATTCGCAATCAAAATTCATTAAATAAAGATACATACCCCATTCTATCTCCATATTCATCAGTCTTTTTGAAGGCCACATACTCTTTTTCGCCATACTCTGTCGTTTCAATGTTCCAGTCCTCCTCATAGTCAAGAATTTCTCCAGTCTTTAAGCCTTCTTTGTTAATGATGGCACATTCAAGCATTTTAATATTTGTTTTGATATGCCGAATTGTTTTGTCTTTTTTTTCTCTGGTAAGAGTTAAATTCCCTTTGGTCCTAAACTCCACCGAAAGGTTGTCGCTAACGTTTTGTGAAGGCATCTTTACTGTCAAGCTCTTTCTAATTGTTCCTCCAACTTTTCAGCTTTATTTATACCTCCTCCCAAACCTTGATTGCACAAATATAATCAAAATCGGTCAATCCGATTGTTCTAATAAGGGTTTCTCTTTATTCATATCTATGTCAGCCTTTGTTCCATATCTAAATGTGTGTTGCTTAGCCATTGGATATAACTAAGCATGTGATATTTACTTAAACTTTAACTTGTCTCTCCATTGGATATCTTTCACACGTGACCCTTAATCAAAGTACCTCCCACCTGAAATCTCCTTCCAATCCGCATTATTAAGCTAGCCTCCAAGAAGTTAACATCGATACATACCCATCTCTTTATAAATCTAATCATATATGACTCATAAATCATGTCAATTCAATATTGATAACCTGAATAAACCTGAATAAGCTGGTTCTCTTTAATCAATATTGATACGTCATCACATTGGAATGTAACGTTCGAATAAGCGTTATATTGCCTACACTATACTACTCAGTGGTCAGAACCAGCTATCTTCTGAGTCACTATAGTGTGGCGCCACCTGTGAGAAGTTTGATAAACTAACAAACCTAGATGGGATACATATTATACAAACAAGGAAAAGTTTTCTAGCCTAGCAGTATTTTGCATAGACTCTCTCACACCTTACACAAGGGATACAATTAGTAATTTACTCTTGTGTTCTTCTACCCATTCGTTTGTGCCAAAAATACAACAATTTTAAGACCTTTTTTAAATTCAATACTTTTATACAGCACATCTTCTGTAATAACGCCAGTTGATCGAGTTATCAACAAACAAGTACATTGTACAATGAAGTGTGTCTATCTAGACCTAACTCTACTGACCAAAGTCCTAAGTAGGACCAATTAAAGGTCAAGTGTAAAGAAAATCTTAAAAATCGAGATGAAAGCTGTTTTACATAGGTATTGGTGGTAGTAATCACCTCCGATGTTAAAAAAGTCGGAAAAGAATTCACTAACGTCCGTTTTCACAGCTTTATGATGAACGGGCAAATGGGGCTAGCTTTGTTTTGATTTAGCGTGTGTATTCGCACATCAGAGCTATGACGTCATCCATGTCCAAGGCGCGAACAGTCTAACGCTACCTTCAGCAGTGTTTATTAAGTAGGGCCTATGGCTATTTTTAAGCATAGTCTATCCCTCTAAACTTTTGTGTGTTCACCCACTGTGATGAAAATAGAAACTGAATTAATTTAATCAGAGGCAGAGTCATTGACCAACGAAAACCCCCAACCAGAAATCATGCAAGAAACAGAAAATTATTAAAACAAGAACATCCGAAATCATCCTTATTTCAAAATAGCTTCCTATATGAGGCTAAATATGCCTGGAACAACCTCCCCACCAAACTACATAATATAGAAAATCAGTGATAATTCAGACAAGAACTAGTATCATTCTATTCGAAATAGAAAATTAATATTAAATACTCAACAAGTTGGACAATGTCACCCACATAAATAATTAGCCAGGTGATTTAACCTTAACTTTAACCTTGACTTAACCTCATTTGTATGGTACCATTATATTATATTATTATTATTATTATTATTATTATTATTATTATTTTATTTTATATTATGTTGCACTGTATCGTGCTATATCGTACCACATTGTATTGTTTAAAGATATCTGCTTATTAGTCAATCTGGTGTCGAAATACAAATGTTACTTATCTCATGAGTTAATTGTAAGCATTAGAAAAGTATATTCGAATGCAAAACTCACAAATTCTTGCCACTCTTATTCTAATTCTTCCAATAATAGTACACTATTGGCGAAATACCGATATATTGGATGTCAGTCAGCTATAAAACAAGTTATTAAATTTTATCCAATAAAGTATATTATTGGAAAAATGCTGACACCTTTAAAAAAATGTTACCTGTTAATTATTTCTTAGACATTCATATCGTCCTCTATTAACTAACACATTTTATATGTTATATCACATTCTATTGTCGCGCTATGTAACTCATATTATTAAACATAAGCCTCAGTCATACACAGTAAATAGGCCTTCTAAATTAATGGTAACTGTCGGTAGAAATGGAATTTACGTTTCATATAGACATCTTTGTCATATTATCTCTTATTGTATTCTACGATCCCTTAGGCAAATAAAAGATTTTCTTATCTTATCTTTATCTTATCTTAAGATGTCATCTTGATTCTTGAAATTAGTTTGACAGGGAAATACAATTGTCACCAGCCACAGTAGTAGCTAGTAGTTATAGGACCATGCGCGAAAATGTACCAGGTGCTACATTTAGTGCGACAATATTGGGGAGTTATAACACATCTAGTATAATGATAGATATATAAGGTACTTGTTGGTACTTTTATTTATCAAGGATACTATCGGGGTCACTATCGGCGGGTCTAAGCTCCCAACATTTAGCGAGGATTTCAAGCCCTGCCGACAAAATGGTGAAACATGAATGTAAGGGTCTCATAGCGTCCCTATAGAACTAGTGTGTCTATAGCCTATACTATAGCTCTATGCTCACACCTACGCGCTTGGACATGGATGACGTCACAGGTCGCTTGACCTGTCCAAGATGGCTACTCACCCCTTGCCGCGCCGGGTTGCATTGGCCCCAACAATTGCAGCGCTTTAACACCTCCCACTGGTTTGATTTATTAGGTTGGAAGCTATAACTTTGTAGATCGTTTTAAAATATTCCCCCGAATGCATCAACCACCAAATAAAAATCTTTACACTTCACCTTTAAGGTAGATAGAAGAATACAAAATATTAAATACAAAATACCTGAACTTTCTTCTTTTTCTTTGGACCTTCCGGACACGAGGAACACACTTGTTCTCCACCATCCAGACATTTTTCAGCTACGTACTTCCCCCACTGCTTCAGTATTTGTGAAAAGTCATTGACAGTTTTGTCACTGGGTAAAGATTCTAGTCCCTCAGTGGGAATGGTAGAAATCTTGCGACAACTTTGCACTGGGCAGAATAGCATGGAGGGGCTGGCGGACTTAGCCTTGAATGTGTGAAGGCACTGGAGGCAGAAGGTGTGTTTACAGATGAGCTGGAAAGTGTTGCTCATATAGTGTTGACAGGAGCTACAGAGGAAAACATTGGGACCCAAGTCTTGGTCCGCCTCATCCAAGGCAGACTCAGGCTCCTCGGGGATGACTTCTGAAGCCATTGGGTTCTCTGCAAAATATAGATCATAAAATAAAAGTAATAGAATAATAGACTAGGTGAAAAACTTAAAATCTCTTTACAAACGCCATTCCTGTTATTGTTTCTACTCGATCGTTTAAATGTAATATTTTCATTCTACACCTTGTTTGAGCTTGGCTAGAAAAAAACAACTTAGAATAAAACCAGAGTTTGAACGCACCTGTCCAAGGAATGACTATACCCCCCCCCCCACCCGCCCCCCCCCCCCCCCCCCCCCACTCCCTCGATTCCTATTATGTACACCATGCAAAAATGCATTACCCAGACAAATTAATTGAACCAGAAGAATGGTAAAGTATTTCCTTCATCAGATGTATATGCCGCCAATACATTGCTTTCAAGTACAACTAAATAACGTGTTGAATTCCGGGGTTGAATTGAATTTGAACAATATGTCTAAGACTATGGCTTTAATGCCATTATTGAGTATATACCCCGCCTCGAGCTGAATACATACCGGGTTATTACATGCATGCATGTATAGTTATACCTGCATGTATAGCCTACACTAATCACAGGTGGAGTAATTTAGCCCTATATATATATAGGCATATACAACTGGTGGTCCCGGCCGACAATTGGCTGAAATGTTGGACAACTATGTAAAATATTAAAATACGCCATGTGAAAAGTTTAGATTGGAATGTAAATAAAAATGCCATATAGATGCCTTACCTGTAATTACAAGTCCTGCCGCATGTATACAATGTGACAAAACTGACTTGAGCCAGAAGGAGGGATCGGTTCCCAACTACAAGGGAGGGACCAGTTACTATTGTAGGCCTACCTAACTTCCCTTTGTTCCCCAGCTGTTGGCCATCAAAGCTTGCTTAATCGTCTGCTTACGTACTATAGCTTACTATGGGTATAGGGAGGTGTAGGTGTAATTATCTAAATGTACTCGTTTCAGGTAAGAATTGGACATTAATTTATACATACATGCTTAGAAGGAAGAATACATTATGCCCTGAATTAAAATAAACATTACCGCCGTTGGTCTATTATTTAAGTTATAAATTGCTAAAGTTTTAACAAACAAACAATAAGGGGCGAGAACTGTGCTGCATATGGGGGTCTGTTGGAACACGATCGCCAAGCAAGAACCGTTCTGTGGTCAAAGCTATAGGATCAGATTTTCAGAAACTGTATAATTGTATAATTGGCAGCTGTACAAATTTAGTAAATTCTGCTAAATTAGGCCAATTCGGTCAATACTAGGTATATTCGAGTATATTCGGCATTGCAGTGATTCTAGCAATCTGTTTGGTTAGGTTGAACTGTATTTTGAACTTTATTTTCATTTGAAATTTGGGTTAATTGAGAAGATTGGCGAAGCTGAATTGTACATTTTCTGACGACTTCACCCATTATATAGTATATAGGGGTAGAGGGTGATGCCCGAAACTGTTTCGCAATAAAATTTATTTTTTAAAAAGAAGACAAACATTCACACGGTTCTTACCTTAATGGTTGGAGACTATCTAGATAAGAGATAGTTAATAGTTCATATTTCCTACACGTCTGGGTGGTGATAGAGTCGCTGGTGCACCCTGTATATGTTACCGGGTATATTGTCGCTGATTATAGATCCAGGCCTTACAATGTGAGCGGAAAAAGCAAAATAGCAAGAGACTTGTAATACCAATGCAATGTACTTGAATATAATACCCCACTAAAATATGTTGATATATACTCGATACTCTAATTTCTACCTACGACTGTATTTTTGAAAAGTTTAATATTTTATATAATAATAATAATTTTGTATTTCCGCTCAGTACAATTAAACGTTGCAATGATTAATCAGGAAAAGGGAACATTTTTGATGCAGGTTTTCCTGGGGGTCCTCATGCAAGGTGTATACATGTTGATGCATACATAATTTCTAATTAAAATGATAAACCTATTATAATGATATAATATAGGTTGCAATGTGGATATAGGCTGGAAAAGTCATGTATCCGAATATCCTTAAGAATTTGCTTTTGAGTGACTAGTTTAACATAGGCCTACATACATAATGACATACATAATAAGGTTGTTTTGATTTTGTTTGATCAATAATAATCTTAAATTTTCAATTTTTATTCGCGGTTTCTGATGTTTGTTTTATAAATATTGTTTACGCATTCCGTTCTAAGCGTTCCTTACTATATCCAGCAGGCAGTATCAGGGCTGTATAGACGTCATGATACACTAGAGAAAAAAATTCTACCTTCAGGTAGAAAGGCAGAAAACGTGGAACCAGGTCCCTGATATAAGGTGTCCATCTATAAGGGGTAATATAAGCAGGAGTGACGCAATCTGTGTTTGTGTCCAGAAGGTGCTTAGGTAAACAAGCAACTCCAGTACAATTATATACATACAGGAGCTGGGGTGCCTCGGTCAGCACTGGCTGACCAACAATACAGGTGAGAATTATTATGGTATTAATTCCCCGAGGTTTGGTGGGTTAAAGTCAATAACAGGCCAGTCGGAAACGCCCACCCTTATATAACGGCCCAGCATGGGGCAAATCAGGCCGGTTACATCAATCCAGCAAACCCCCAGAATCCAAAGCCATGGTAGACAGCACGTTTTTCTCTATCTGGATTCATTGTTTGTTTAAATGTATTTGCCTTTCAAACAATAAAAAAAAGTGGAAATAAAAGATTCATATAATTTATTATACATATACCACGGTCTCTGCCCCTTTGGACAGTAGAAATTCAAGTCTGCTTTTCGCGGCCCTTTTACCGATTTTCATATCAATGATTTGTTAGAAATTTAATAACGGGAGCTTGGGGTTCTAGTCACTATTTCTCATAGACCAATGATGTATTTAACCAGTTTTGTATTTTGGAATTTTTAGAGACTTACCATGGAAGTTGAATTAAAATTTAGATTTTTATGAGCAACACATAGGGTTGCGGGAGTAAATTTTATATGAATAACCTTTTTTCACTTTTACTTTGGGAGTCACTCTGTGGAAGGTATGACAGGAGCGAAGCGGGGGGAAAGTGCACAGAAACAGAATCTTCAAAAGTTTCAAGGCCATTTAATGGATCCCACAGCATTCAAGGCCCATATATAATGAAATGATTTTCCAGGCCCTTCAACCATAATGCCCATTTTCAAGGACTTGAATTTAATTTGTCAAATTCAAGGCTTTTCCAGGCCCCGCGGGGACCCTGTATTATATAATATCCCATCATTCGACAACAAGAAATAAGACAAAAGACAGATATTTAATAGTCATGACATTTATTCTCCGCTGAGACAAGTGGGCTCTATGTTCATACTTACAACAGTCATAATTCACAATGGTAAACATAAGCCACATCATTTTCATCTTCCTCCAAGTCCCAGAGGTCATTCTGAGGCAGATCTGACCTTGGTTTTCTCAGCTTCATCATCATAAGTATATACTAATTCTTCAGCATTGTCTTGAGCCATGATTAAATCTGGCCCGTTTGCGAACACACATACATCAGTAAATTAGGTTTGTTTCATTCAAATGACATCAATCTGATTAATTATTACACTTCATTTATCAAGGTTAAGATAATAAACTGAACACACCCACTTTGTGCTTTATCACAAATCATCAAAAAGTCTCTTAGCAACCGTTTATGGGTCAGATTTTCAGAAAATGTACAATTCACCTTCACCAATCCTCTCAAATAACCCAAATTTCAGACTAAAATTAAAGTTCGATATAACCAAACAGATTGCTAGAATCAATGCAATGCCGAATATACTCGAATTGACCAAATTGCATCCTAATTTAGCACTATTTACTAAATGTGTACAGCTGCAAATTGTACATTTTCTGAAAATTTGACCGATATAGTTATTAAGTAAGAGACGCTAGGGAAGAAAATCCACAACTTGTTCGCACACGCTTTCATTTTCTAAAGAAATAAAACAAGAGGCTAAAATGTAAGATTCTCACAAGAACAGCTTAGATTTCATATCCAATAGAGTATTATAAGGTTCAAAATGCACTCATTCACCGTTAGAGAGGAGGAATAAATTGCTTAGATCTAAGGCAAGGCAGAGATCATGGTTTAGGAGGGGACAAGTGGCAGAAATAAGACATTTCCAGCCTTTGGGGGTGAAAAAAAATACTTCTCTGACCTTTTACCAGCATTGCATTGAAGAGAATAAAGTATGGGAACCGTGATTAACGTTAATGACACCGTTTTCTTGGTGGAATTGGGGATTTGCATAGCCGCCATTTTGAATCTTGATACGCATGGAATTATGGGACTCATTTATAGAAGCTGCGATATTGGTGAAACCATTCTGGCAATTTTCGAAAAAAATCTTGCCAAATATTTGTCAGATTTCAACAGAATCTATCCCATGATGCACAGTAACAGACATGCGCAGTGGCACATGCAAATCCCCTATTTATATTAAATGCTAAAACCGTTATTGTTTGCCTGTTAGGCAATGCTAGAGCCAGGTTACTAGTAATTTGACCTTGGGGAAGGTTGAACTGTCCGCCAAATAACTTTACACACTCACACATTCCTCCAGAGGTATCAAAAGTTGGAGAGGGACAGAGAAGGAAAAACAAATAACTCCTTTGATAGAGACAGGTTTTCAGTGCAGTTTTCTTAATACGGAAAAAGCCTTAAAACTGTTTACATAATTCTGGGCAAACGAGTTCCAGAACATAGATTTGGGGTGGAATAATTTATATAATATACTATACATTACCGTTCTATCCGAACCCCAATCTTCACTTAACAGGTGGGTGGTTAATTCTTAACTGTACCGCCATATTAAATACTGTGCCATCATTGTCAGGTGGCCTTTATGAAGGACAACTAAATGAGTATGTGATATTAACCAGACAAGGCAGCAACCTGTAGTGTACACACCAAAAGGTACCTTTTCCATAAAGGAGTTGTTCTCACTTTATGGGTCAGATTTTCAGAAAATATACAATTGGCCTTCACTAATCCTCTCAAATAAGCCAAATTTAAGACGAAAATCAGGTTGAACTATACAGTTCATCATAACCAGACAGATTTATTGAATGAATACTGTACAGAATACACTCAGTATTTATCATTTTTCACTCTAATTTAGCAGAATTTGAGAGATGTGCAGAACTGTAGATTGTGCATTTTCTAAAAATCTGACCCGTATACAGAGATATGGAACATATGTCAATAATTATTTAAACAAGGCATACATGTTGTTTAATGCATATCCAAGGTATTTTCAAGAATTGTGTAGTGATTATAAGTTAATGATTTTGGAAGGTGGCGGTTGGGGCCCTGAATCCCAAACATGAGACTATTGGTGAGAGAATGAAAGCCCAAACATGACATAGTTAGTCCATCGATACATTTGATAACGCAGTGACATCCAGGGAATAACTGGGCAGTTGAATGATAGCACACACCTGTATATATAAGGGCGAAATCGTCAGAAAATGTACAATTCGCCTTCACCAATCCTCTCAAATAACCCAAATTTAAGCCAAAAATGAGGTTCAAATGAGTTCAACATAACCAAACAGATTCCTTGAATCAACCTAATACCAAATATATATAGTCAGATTGTTCAGCTTAATTTAGCATAATTTACTAAATGTGTAGTGCTGCCGATTGTACATTATCTGACTATCTGACCCATACACTAGTATATCACTGAAGTACATAGTGACCACATATCACCAGGGCTTGGGAGACAAATACAGTTGAAGCAGTGAAGGGGAAAGATGGTTCTCAGTCAAAAATACAACCAGTAGAAACACGTTTTTACTTTCAGTTAAAATTCTTTTAAGCTTCGGACTTTCAATATTGTGGTTGTCAAATGGAGGAAGAACAGGTAATAAAATAATAATTCGGTATACAACTGGACAAAACTGAAGTGGTAGCATGGATATTGAAAAGGAGAAGGGGGAATCATTCGCCTTTATAGTAACGAATGGAACGTATTGGACTATTATCAATAAACATTTTGAATGCAGCTTACCATTTAGTATTTAGTTAATAGCTCAGCTTCCAAGTGTTTCTAATAATTATTGTATACATACTCTTTGCCTTAAAATCAATTAATGGTCCTTTGCATATATATGATTCAGGTCGTCAGAAAATGCACAATTCATCTTCACCAATCCTCTCAAATTGCCCAGATTTAAGACAGAAATGAGGTTCAAAATACAGTTCAGCATGAAAGATCTTGATACCAAGTGATATACCAGAGATACCTAGTGTTTATCATATTTGGGCTTAATTTAGCAGATTTACTAAATGTGTAGAGCTGCCGATTGTACACAATCTGACAACCTGAACCATATATATGGGTCAAATCGTCAGAAAATGTACAATTCAGCTTCACCAATCCTCTCAAATAACCCAAATTTCAGACGGAAATAAAGTTCAAAATACAGTTCAACCTAACCAAACAGATTGCTAGAACCAATGCAATGCCGAATATACTCGAATTTACCTAGTATTGACCATTTTTCAGCTTAATTTAGCAGAATTTACTGAATGTGCAGAGCTGTTAATTGTACATGTTCTGAAAATCTGACCCTTATATTGATGCTAGAAAGTGTTCACTTCAACTGTAATAATTTAAACCCGATGCTAGATAAAGCCTGTCATGGTTTTCCTTTACAACCCTATACATCGATTGTCAAACGAACTTTCATTAATATCCATAATAGATAGGAAGAATGAATTCACACCAATTCATACATAAGCAACCCATAATAGTTATATATCACAAAACACAATGGGCCATCGTCTCCGAGGAAGAAACTGTGAACAGATCCTGAACAGGAATTATTTTGCACACGCTTATTATCCATCAGCTTCATCTGCCATCAAAGATGTCTGAAATCTGATTCGTAGCAAAGTATGAAAGAAGTGGGATGTTATCAAAGAATACACTTGATCTTATTTGACTATGTTTGAGGGGAAGAAATACTATTGTCGGAATTGGATGATATAGTCTGTCTAAAAAGTAGTTGACACATGATTCCTTAGTAGGAAAAGTGTGGGACTTTTGACTTCAAACCTTTGCCCCCTGAACCGCCGTTTTCAACTGACCATGACCGTTTGCGACCGACCATGGCCAATATACAGCTGTATTGTATTGCACTGTCTCTGCTCCATGTGCAGCAGCTGTTGTGTTGCTTAGATGGAAGGAAGAGCTGATTATACTGGCCCTGTTACTCCATGGTTGATTGCAATGAGCGACTTGCTGGGCAAAGGGTTGACAGGTCCTTGTCATAAATAGAAATACAAAATCTCCCACTTTTCCCTCCCCTTAAAGGGACTAAGGAATCAAGTGTCAACTACTTTTTAGACAGACTATAGAAAAGAGATAGAGGGGAGGGACTTGAATGGCTAAGTTGTCTCATCATGCCCAGGTTTAATTATAATAGCATCAAGTCATTATTACTAACATTCTCAAAGGCAATACTGTAAACGTATTTATTTTTGCGCGGATAAATTTTCGCGCACTAAGTACTTTAACACCTTTTCAGGCAGCAACTTGTCCATGCAATAATTATATAACTTTTGTGCAGGATTTATTTTCACGCACAAAGGTTGGTGCGCTAAAATAAATACTGCATTAATACGTTTACAGTAGGTAGAAATAATATGAAATATTTGAATTCAATACTTGCTAGAGTTGAATTGAAAAGAAACTATTAAGGAAGAAATGGAATGTGTAATTACTAATACTGGTTGGTGGAAAAGGAGCACTGGTTTTAACACTGAACTCCTGAGGACTGCTGGAGTGAGCTATAAAACTTCCAGAACCAAACTTAAAAAGCATTTTTCAAAGATGGAGAGCCATGCTATCTCTGGTTCAGTCTTCAAAAGCTAATCTAGCACAGATTAATCTTGAATTGGTGTAGTTATTTGTAAATCCAGACCAGTGCTAAACAGCCATAAGGGCCTTGTCCACTAAGCCGATTCTCAGAGAATTTAATGCAAAAGAGTCCTCTGCGGCGCAAAATCGCATGAGAATCGGCTTAGTGGATTAGGCCCTATAGACCCAAGCGATCCGAGGACTTTAGGCTTTGAACCAATGCTGACCATCTTTGTTAAAAAATATCCTGACACATTATAGACAACCTAGATCACTCAAGTACGTAGAGGCAGGGATGGGGGGTGGGAGGTGGCCTGTTTGGTAGTATACTTCTGTTTCTGTTTACCGTTTTGAGGATGTGGGTCAGATTTTCAGAAAATGTACAATTCACTTAACCAATTCTCTCAAATAACCCAAATTTAAGACGAAAATAAATTTCAAAATACAGTTTAACTGAATCAAACAGATTGCTAGAACCAATGCAATGCCGAATATACTCGAATTTACCTAGTATTGACCAAATTGCAGCCTAATTTTGCAGAATTGACTAAATCTGTACAGCTGCCAATTGTACATTTTCTGAAAATCTGACCCATGTGAGGAGCAGGCGAGTAGAAATATCTTAGGCCAAAGGAGGGGGCAAGGTCTTGATTCATTATAGTGTATTATCAACCTGAGAGGGTATAATCATGGTGCTTAATACTAGTTGTTTCACGTTATGGTCCAAAGTCCAGAACGCGACAACGTAAGGTTTTGTATATAATTATATGGATTATTGGTTCAATATATCATTACCATGATAAAGTCATAAATTACAAGTTGGTACCAACTGCAGGATTGTATCATTTGGAACTTGGGTTTAGAGAGAAGATGTTTAGCAACAATTCGTTGATATTCACCAGAATACAACTCATGCCAAATAACAATGATTGATCGTTTTGTTATTAAATTCCAGAAGTAAAATAAAATGACTTCTAGCAAGAGAATGCATGCAATACTATAATAGATAGAAAACCACTAACTTCAACCATGTCACCACAGAAATGTTTCTCTCACAGTTTTAAATACTTAACTCAAGGAAGCGCGTACACAAATAGGTTTTGATAAAAAATAAAAATCGAAAAAGCTACAGCACAAGAATGCAAATGTATATCACTGCCTGCCGTTGGTCGAAAAAATAAAGAGGATACAGAGCGGAGCGGGCGGGGAATGGTGGAGTCTGGGCTTTATCAGTAATAAAGAAGTGGAATGAAAAAAAATATAAAAGTTTGGGTTTGGGTGCAATAACAGGGAGTGTCAAGCGGGGGGAAGATATTGGCGCTGTCTTTGGGAACTCAAAACCTAATAAAACGAGGGAGGTTTAGTTTTGCCGGTACATTTTGGTATAGAATATCTTCATTTAAATGCCTATGTTCATCATGAGGAAGATTGTCCACTCCGCTTCTGGGCAAGCCATGCTTCGATACGAGCCTTCAGTTCTGTAGCTGAAACGACATTTTAAAACACGTTCATTATTCATTTCGACAGGGATGTATTACTGAACATTTTCTGGGAAAAAGGAGTGAATTGTTCGTCTTAAGGGTGCCTACTACATGTACAGAGACATTTTATTGACCAACAGAGAATCAGATTTAAAGGGGCACCTTCAGTATAAAAGGGGTGGGTGGGGCCAGCGGGAGCTTTCCCCTGTCAGACACAGTCCCATGAAGAGCAGAGCACAGTTTTTGAATGTCTTCCCTAATATCTCATATTTTAGCCACTGTTTCTTCATGTAACTAGCTACAGATATAAATGAATATATGGAGGCAATGATGTCTACTTACATTAAAAATCGTAGCCCTCTTTACATCACTAATTCATTCATTCCATTGAGAATATAACTGTTGTAGATTTGAACTGAAGCTAACTGAAACAGTTAGCTGTCAATCTAGACTGTGTTTACACCAGTCACATGACACAACAACACCACATGGGGGGCGGAGTATTGCTTTGTATACCCTGGTTCCTGACTGGAAGGGCCATGTGCCCCTGATAAGGACTGTTTTGGTTTGGGGCATTATCTATGCAAGAGTGTCACATGACCGTCTGGTGCCGCCTCCCAGACCCTTATCACAAGTTTTCTTTTGAAAATTGTGACTTTAAACTTTTACAATTTTTGGAAGTTGGATATACATTGGGCACTGATAAATATTCAACGTTGAACATAGGTACTGGAAGTTGTGTAGAGCTTTTACACTGCCATCCAACTCCAATAATCCTCTGAGAATCAAGATTAACGATGTCGGACATGCAAGTCCCCTGTTAAGTCATTTTTTAAATTTTTTTTAAAAATTTCATTTTAAGACCAATGCAATATTTAAATAATTCATACAGAGAAAAAGCAGATTAATTCCTAAATGAGTGTACAAGTAGAGTCAAGGTGTACCTGGCTGGAGTTCTTTCTCTGTGAGAGGCTGGCGGTTGAAGGGGTCGGTCTGGGAGTTGAGGAGGTGACGTCTAATGATAGGTCGGTCCATGATTGTACCACCAGGTAGCAGCACTGGGTCCTCCATCAGCGTGTCCATCAGTGGATCTAAAACACAACACACATAAGGGTGAAGTCGCCAGAAAATTCACCAATCCTCTCAAATATCCCCAAATTAAGACACAAATTCCGTGCCAGGGCTAATGTTGAAAAACAACAAAAATCTTAATTATTACCATTGTAACTTCATATCCTAGGTACCTATGTACTTTCACAAAACAAAATAAGAAAATAAAGAGTTGTCTTGTGGGTAATTAGCATGTATGCCGGCAAGAATGGTAATAAAAAAAAAGATGTCCATTCCATGAAGGACATATAGAATGAACTAAAATGAAACCAGTCGGATGTTTTCTCTCCCTATTCATTACAAAAGAATAGTCACTAACACCGAGCGGAACTGATAGACAAGTGACTGACCTCTGAATTCATCTGGTATGTCTCCCAGGTCCATGGCTATCTTCTGGTTCTCTATAAGGATGGCCTCTATACGCCGGCCCATGGCGCGGAACCGCTCGATCTCTGTCATGGTCTTGATGTTAGCGCGCTGCATGCGCGTTACCGCGTCATCAAACAGCACCTTCCTGTACGAACGCTGCAACATAAGACATCAGCAATATTATACACTTAAACATTCCCACAAGTACTCATCAAACAGCACCAATATTATACAGTTATACATTTCTAAAATAGTATACCAATATTAGCCATGGGTACGAAAACACCCAGTTGCCACCACAGTTGCTTCCAGTCCCCCGCCGACTGGAGGACGCACCTGGGCACTTCAACCCTACGGCCACTGCCCCCTCGCTCCCCGTACTAAGCTTGTTTTTCTTGATACCCTCTGACAAAAGTTGCTATATTTTAAAATCTAGCGGATAATTCTAGCTGCCGTTAAGCAACATTATTCTAAACATATCATCTAATAAAATTGGATAGCAGACAATATAACAAAAGCTAGCATTTGAGAGAGAAAGATGGTGAAAGTTAGAATCTTATGCATAAGGCATAGGGCAACTGTGTGACCGCCCGCTCAGCTTGGAGTTCCCGTCGTTACCACCGCCCTATTATATGGCGCCACTGTCAATTTGTAAAGTCAGGTATTGTAACGCAAATTTGTTTAAAAGATAAAATGTTTTTCTCACCTCATCGCCTGCGACGGCCTTGTTAAACTTGTGACAGTCGAGGTGCAGGTAGATGTCTGAGATCTGGTTGAGGAGTTTCTTGGGCTCCCAGCCGTACTTCTCCGGGTTGCGCACCTTGAGATTGTTACACTTGGGGCCACACAACTGCTGCAGGTTAAAGTTGAGCATGGCCGCCAGCCGGTCCACTAATTCCTGAATAGATGACAACATTAATAGACATTGTATTTGAGTGAGTGAGTGAGATTGGTTGCTTTACGCCCTTATCAACACTTTGAAGTGTTATATCAAGGGCGGGAGAGCAGAGAGGCAGGCAGTTTATGATCATACCCAGGAAATAGAGATAGAGAAGAAGGGAGAGAGAGACAGAGAAAAGAGACAGAAAGGCCCTTTAAGGTCTTACCCAGGACCAGGCAATTTAAGGTCTTACATTGTATTTGTATTTAAGATATTTTTTATTCAGCACAAAACATTATGTAGCGAATACACTATATCTCAGTCATTGCTGACTACTACTATAACTCAAGTATATTATATAGATAAAAATGGAAAATCCATAAATTTATCATTTTAGTTAATAAACACATAACACAATGATATTAAGAGCAGTACAGAGATTTAAAATCATCACCGATGCATCTTTCATATCATGACAGTCCGGTAGGTTTTCATCTTTAGATCCATTTTTCAAATAATCCAAGAAGTAAGTGTACAGACCAGCAAGCAGTTCCAAGTCACAACAATTCAAGCCTCAATCAATCAATCAATCAACCAATGAGTCAATTATGTAGATCGTTATTCATTTATCAGGGCTGAAAGTGGGTCAATAATTCTGGCAAGGGGAAAACCACCCATATGTGGGTTTGGGGGAAATTTGAAAAGTTATTCTAATGATTTTAACCTTCAAAATTTTCGACGAAATTTTTGTGAGGTGAGGTGGTAATTACGGGTACTAAGAATGGATCTACTATTTTCTCTGTGAGGTAATGGAACATATCGACTGTCTCTGTAGCCAGGGTGAGGTGGTACTTACGGGTACTAAGAATGGATCTACTATTTTCTCTGTGAGGTAATGGAACATATCGACTGTCTCTGTAGCCAGGGTGAGGTGGTACTTACGGGTACTAAGAATGGATCTACTATTTTCTCTGTGAGGTAATGGAACATATCGACTGTCTCTGTAGCCAGGGTAAGGTGGTACTTACGGGTACTAAGAATGGATCTACTATTTTCTCTGTGAGGTAATGGAACATATGGACTGTCTCTGTAGCCAGGGTGAGGTGGTACTTACGGGTACTAAGAATGGATCTACTATTTTCTCTGTGAGGTAATGGAACATATCAACTGTCTCTGTAGCCAGGATGAGGTGGTACTTACGGGTACTAAGAATGGATCTACTATTTTCTCTGTGAGGTAATGGAACATTTCGACTGTCTCTGTAGCCAGGGTGAGGTGGTACTTACGGGTACTAAGAATGGATCTACTATTTTCTCTGTGAGGTAATGGAACATTTCGACTGTCTCTGTAGCCAGGATGAGGTGGTACTTACGGGTACTAAGAATGGATCTACTATTTTCTCTGTGAGGTAATGGAACATATCAACTGTCTCTGTAGCCAGGGTGAGGTGGTACTTACGGGTACTAAGAATGGGTCTACTATTTTCTCTGTGAGGTAATGGAACATATCGACTGTCTCTGTAGCCAGGGTGAGGTGGTACTTACGGGTACTAAGAATGGATCTACTATTTTCTCTGTGAGGTAATGGAACATATCAACTGTCTCTGTAGCCAGGGTAAGGTGGTACTTACGGGTACTAAGAATGGATCTACTATTTTCTCTGTGAGGTAATGGAACATATCGACTGTCTCTGTAGCCAGGGTGAGATAGGACCGACACAGGCGCTCCTCCTGCTGCATCTGCCGCTGCTTGGCTTGTTGTTGGTCCTGCAACACCAATAATACAATATAGCAATCAACAAGACAACACAAGTCAATTAATTATAACATTAAAGAGAAAGTACACATAAACATTTCCAAGGACAAGAGGCGTTAGTATCCAAATTCAGCTAGTTTATTTTTATTTAGATAAAAATATATCCAGAGCTTTCCCTTTAAAGTTCAGACATGAGTTTTGACGTGGTAGTAGGTACCGGGCTTAATTCTTTTCTGTTCAACAAAATTAAAAGTGACATCAAAAATACCTCTGTAAAAATAATGTTTTGAGTGTGTGTAAAATATCAATATTCATATTCGAGAAATTCAGGAGCCATAGTATTATACTGGAATTATTAAACAGAATATCTACTATCATACTTGGGGATAACCTAGGGAATATTTAGTCTTATTCATTGTTTCAGCCTTTAGCAACAGTGGGGTGATTTATAGAAGAAAGACCCTAAGGAAACCGTAACATAACCACTAGTTTCTGTGGGCACACATTAATAAGGCAGCCATGTTACCTTGGGTAGCTTGTCCCATTCTGCCTTGTTCTCCATGAGTTCCTGAAGCTCACGTATTGACTTGAGTGTATCGAGGCTCTCGTCTAACAGGAATGTGGTGTCGTTCATTAACATGTTGACAAACCTAACAAACTGCTTCCCTGAGCTGTAAGTTAGATCAGTAAATACAATATAAAATCACCATATGATGGGTAAAGTCCTAACAATCTGCTTCCCTGAGCTGTAAGTTAGATCAGTAAATACAATATAAAATAACCATATGGGTAAAGTCGCCAGAAAATGTACAATTCAGCTTCACCAATTTTCTCTCAAATAACCCAAATTTAGACGAAAATAAAGTTCAAAATACAGTTCAACCTAACCAAACAGATTGCTAGAATCAATGCAATGCCAAATATACTCGAATTTACCTAGTATTGACCAAATTGTAGCCTAATTTAGCAGAATTTACAATGTGTACAGCTGCCAATTTTCTGAAAATCTGACCCATATACAGGAACATTGTCAGATTCTTCATATCCACATATTTAATCAATACAGTCTCAGTGGTTTATAATTGAGCTTTGAATTGTAATGTTGAGAAAATGCCTGTAGTAAAAATAGAAATATTTGTTATGTTGACTTAAATCACACTTGAATTTACTTGTGTTTTTCTAGTATTAAGGTCCGATTCCACTGGTTCGCTTATATATGTGCTCATGCCTCGCTCTTGCTGCGCTTGTTTATAGTGCGTGTGTCATTCGCTCTAGGTCCGCTTTTATTTCTAGCGCAAGACAAGCGCAGACCGATTCTACTGTTCCGCTTCTTTCCTTATGAAATCAATGGTAAATCACTTTGTGCGCTCTCACTGCGCTCTTGGTCCGCTCGTTTAACAGGTAGAAAGAGCGTTGTGTTGCTGCGCTCAAATCAAACACGTCAGATATTAGCGCAACGTCCTGCGCTCTTCTAAAGAAACGCACATAGCCACTTTTTAGAGCGTACATAGAGCGCAGTAACCGATTCCATTAGACCGCTCTGGTTTCGCTCAACCTTCGCTTGTTATGCGCTCAAGACAATAAAAAAGAGCGGGCCATGAGCAGGCCAAAAGAGCGAGCCAGTGGAAACGCAGCCTTAGAAGGTTAATGTAGACATTAAAGGGGGAAAGAATATGTCATGTCAAAAAGTATTCAGTAGAAGTTGTTTAAAGCCTGTTGATAGTGTTTGATGAAATTACTTTGAAATGATGTTCTTATGATTCGGAAATAAACGGGCAAGGCAAAAGCTTCCCCCAAACCGTAAGACAACCATGTTGGAGGACTTAAAAATCAGAGATCGCAGTTAATGTAAGCCACAGAGTGATTTTTTGTTGTTGTTGTGACAATTTTCCTAATGCATTTATATAATTGATAGAATTAAATAATTGATATAAATTAAAAGTCAGCATAGATATATGTGCCTACGTATGTTTCGAAATGTACTCATAGCTCCTGATTCAAATTATCCAGATCTTAGGCAAGTATTGGATGTATTTACTAATATGAAGGCTGTATACTTACGTTGCCTCTTGAATAATGCGTGCCTGGTGTATTTGTATTTCCCACAGTGTTTTGAGTATGATGCTGATATGGTACCGTACAGTAAATTTGTCATAGAATTCGCTACTAGATCCCGTCGTCTCTATGTCTGTAAAACATAATCAACGAAAGTGAATCGGAAGTCCTGGATATATTTACTATGCCTAATGCAACGAATCTTAATAATTATATTAGACTGAAGCTAGAATAGAGGATGAATGATTATAGACCCTGTGGGTGAAGTCGCATGAATATGCACAATTCGCATTCACCAATCCTCTCAGATGACTTTAAAGACAAAAGTGACGTCCAAAATAGTTTTACGCAATATCCAATATACCCAGATATACCTAGTATTTATACTTGGGCCTAATTTAGCAGGAATTACTGGTAATCAGGTAATCCAATACATCTAAATCTAGCAAGGACCCGAGTATACTTGTTTTCGTTATTAAATTAAAAAAGAAATTTTGATGGGTAACAGATCTAAACCATAGGATCCAAGATAAAACTTAACACTCAAAAGAAGAAAAGCCAAAGGCAGCGATTGGACGCCTACTACGCTAATGGCTTTCCCGGCCCTGGAGTAGATGCCATAAGCTAGAGTATAAGAGGGAGAGAGATACAGACAGATAGGGAGGGAGGGAGGGGGAGGAGAAAGTGTGTGAGAGAGAGGGGGGAAGGGAGAGGGTAGACAGAGGCAGAGTAAGCGAGACAGGAGAAAGAGAGAGAGAGGAGAGAGATAGAGAAAGAGAGAGAGGGAGAGAGAAAGAGAGAGAGGGAGAGAGATAGAGAGAGAAAGAGAGAGAGAGGGAGAGAGAGAGGGAGAGAAAGAGAGAGAGAGAGAGAGAGAGAGAGAGAGAGAGAGAAAGAAAGAGAGAGAGAGAGAGAGAAGAGACAGACACAGAGAGTGAGAGAGAGAGAGGAGAGAGAGAGAGAGAGAGAGAGAGAGAGAGAGAGAGAGAGAGAGAGAGAGAGAGAGGAGAGACAGAGAGAGAGGGAGAGAGACAGAGACACAGAGAGAGAGAGAGAGAGAGAGAGAGAGAGAGAGAGAGAGAGAGAGAGAGAGAGAGAGAGTGTGAGATATGTCAGTGATATCGGCCACCTACTGCACTGCACCACTCTAATAGAACCCTAAACCTTAACGTGCTCATGTGTATATATACTGACCTACGTAGAACATCATGAGTGCAGGTACGAGGTGCTCATGTGTGAGCGGGTGGTTGAGGAGTTTAGAGTTGAGTTTCTCGGTGTGAGGTTGGACGGCGGGGTTCATTACAAACATCACCTCCACTAGTTTAGCCAGGAGGTAGGGGTTCTTCAGGTGGAGTGGTGAGCACAGAGCCACTATAAGCAGTGTAAGGATGTCGTCTACACTCTGGTCCGCCAAGATACCAGGCGTGTGTCTGAAATAACACAATTTACTCTATGTTTACTATGCCTAACGCAACAAATCTTAATAATTATGATATTAGACTGAAGCTAGAATAGAGGATGAATGATCATAGACCCTGCGGGTGAAGTCGCATATATGGGTCAGATTTTCAGAAAATGTACAATTGGCAGCTGGATACACCTAGGAAATTTTGTTAAATTAGGCTGCAATTTGGTCAATACTAGGTAAATTCGAGTATATTCAGCATTGCATTGATCCTAGCAATCTGTTTGGTTAGGTTGAACTGTATTATGAACTTTTTTTTTGTCTGAAATTTGGGTTATTTGAGAAGGTTGGCGAAGATCAATTGTACATTTTCTGAAAATCCGACCCATATATGCTATTTATTGATTTTTTTCTCTCTAAATATTTAGTATTTTTATACAGCACATCTTCTGTAATAGCGACAGTTGAGTTATCAACAAGCAAGTACAGAGTACAGTGAAGTTCTAATAATCAATTGGGGACATTAACATTGAGATATGGGCTCACAGATGATAATTCGATACAGAATAACCATGGTCTTCCGCCCACCGGATTTAATTTGATTTGAAAACGTTTTTATTTCTTATTAGCAGGTACATCTTCTGGTTTGACACCATGTTTTCTTCAGTATCCTGTATTACATTTACCATTGTTATCTTTAATCTAATATTCTTATATTATCTTTATACATATACAAATCGGATGATTACGATTTTAATCTAGATTTCATGATAATAAATGTGAAACTACTGTAGCATAGTTATATAATATTTTTGATATCATTTAATAGTTATGGTACTGTAATATTGCTGCATATATCATACTCCGGTTATGGAATGGTATACTAGATAGAATACATATTTCTCACATATTGTGCATAGAGGGTGAAAGTTGCGCTCTCAGTTAATATCGGTGAAAAAAATAAAGATTTTCAAGTTTGTGTTGTTTCCATTGTTTTCCAACCCATCTAAGTCAAATTTTGCAAATATTTTAGCAAATAACAGGAAAAGTTTTAAAAGATGTGCCTCATAAGTCATAAGTCTGACCAGTCTAAAAATCTGATATTACGATAATCCAATGTCTTTAATAACTAACAGCATCTTACTTAATGTCTTGTATTGTAATTTAATAACCTCATTCTGTTCAACACTCATGATTTTCAACCCTCATCTGACCATATCATGTATTCCATTACTTTTACATATAATTTATTTTTCATGTTCATGTTGTAACTTCTGTAATTAAACAAATCAAGTAGATGGCAGCCGGTGGAAGAACTACTTAGACTTTTGTCTATATAGACTACCGAATTACCACATTGTATGTAAGATCGTAACGCAATAAAGAATACTTAAATTGAATTGAATTGAATCTAAATCTCGATATAGAAGTACTCACTGTATTGCAAATAGGATGAAATCAGCGATATCTTCTAGGTAGTAATCAGGGAGAGCACACCATATCTTGTTGGGCTCAGCGGGTAACGGCAATAACTCACTCCTGCAAAAGATGAAGGCACTTTATCACGTAAGACATTTCAAGCTACGGTAAAATCATTCAGTATTGGAGTGAGTGAGTGAGATTGGTTGCTTTACACCCTTATCAACACTTTGAAGTGTTATATCAAGGGCGGGAGAGCTGAGAGGGAGGCAGTTTATGATCATACCCAGGAAATAGAGATAGAGAAGAAGGGAGAGAGAGACAGAGAAAAGAGACAGAAAGTCACTTTAAGGTCATACCCAGGACCATTTTCAGTATTGGATTATACAAATAATGTCGGTTAGTTTAAGAGTACGACGTTTGTTATGCACTTTATTTTTGGTGACTGGAAGAACTGTTGAATCAGAGGATATTAACCATTTTCCATGACATTTTATTTTTCGTTCACTTTTAATTTACATTATTAGTTCTAAGATATAACTCTACTCCAAACTATTATACAATGTAACTTAGACCTGTTTAGACTCATCATGAATCATGATTGTAGATGCATATTGTGTAATTTACAGGCCCAGAAAGTTCTGTACGTGTTTTTTGTAGAATTAGATATTATGTAACCAAGAGAAGAGAGAGCATTTCTAAGGTCATCTTATAGAGTATATTTAGCTACTTTACTTGTAATTTTCCACTCAAGAAATATTGCAAACTTTTTTTTCAAAACTAAAAGCATCAAACTTGAACTATAGAAATACGTATAAGATATGCTAATGTTTACTCTCATTGGAATCGTCTTGATCTCATTTTTTCAAATATGATGATATCTCTCATCTCTTGTGACTCATTTTCCCGAAACACATCTCATATAAAATTGACTTAAACCGATACTGACCTTTGCGCATGTGGATGAGCGACTCTCATTAAAAATTGAGCAACCGTGGAGTAGAAGTGGAGACACCTGGTGAGTAACCACTCGTCCATCAGTCCGGCGTCGGCGCACAATTTGCCTTTATTGAGGCGCTTAATCTGAGACTTGAACCGCTTCAGGTGCTGCTTGTTACGCGCCGCCACCGGTAGGTTGCGCCACTGAGGCTCGGACGCTGTGAGTTCATCGACCATGCGCTGTAGTTCCCGTGTTGCCCGTAGGCGGCGTGGGTACTTGCGGGCGGCGGGGATGATTGACAGGTGATGGCAGTGTAAGGTGAGGAAGAAACACTCGGTGGGGAACTTGGGATCTGTCCATTTGTAACCGTCTTTTGCTGGAGAAAAAATGGAAAATAGATGAGGTTGAGTGAGAATTAACTGGACATATTTGTTTTTAAAATATTTGTTTTGTTTTTAAATATGTTTATTCAGCAGAGTGAAATTATGTAGTTATACACTATTCTCATTCGAGGCTGATATGGATGAAAAATTTTACAAATATACATTCGTTAAAGCATAGATAGAGGAAATAATATATCGTTCATGTATAGCTATAAAGAAGGCATTAATTACAGAAAAAAAGGTACACACATAAAAACCATCACCCGGGCAGCATCCTATTACTACAGTCCGAGGAGATTCACTAGTGTTTATCGTAGACAATATACTAAATCCAATTTCTATTGGCCTTAAACATTTAACAGATGTTTTCATTAAGAAAAATACTCATAACCATATCATATGATTCTTTTCGTGCGTTGCCACATCTCCCATGTACCGTACATACTTTTTAAAATCTAAAGCAGGTAGGTATATCACTTTAAAGATCTTAGTTTATCACATATCAAGATTTACTGGCGAGTCCCTGAAGAAAGTCCTGGAAGAGCCGAAATGTCTAGGAATGTTAAGATAAACAACAACAAATTGATTCATTCTTACTATCACCATTTTGTCTCAACGTTAAAATATGTAAAGGCCTTTAATAAGTGCAGGAACGGAAACGATTTTGGAATTTTCGATAGTTATCAGTACATTTGGTTTATAAAAGTAGAAATTTGGGGAAGATTTGACAATTTTGGGAAGTTTTCAAATTAGTGATTTTAGTACCAATTCTACCGACTGCAGACTGAATCTAGGCCCAAAGTTGAGAGAGTGCCTCAAACCGCAAAGTGCCATTATAATTCCATTAAGACCGCAAAATATCATTATATTCCCATTAAAACGCCTAGTCCTATGCCAGGAAAGCAATTAGCGAAGTAGGCTGACCTGCCATTCTTATCTGATCTGAGGGTTTGGACCTGGAGATTTTTTCTCTCTCAAACTACTCTTGTTACCCCAAGCTGGGCACATTGGAATAACCCAGTTTACGGGGAAATGTCTCCCCAGTGGAAATAAAATCTTTAAAAATGTTAATGTCTAAAGATTATTTTTATGTGTGTTATGAGTTAAGAGTTAATTTATTGTTTTATTGTTTAAGTAAATAAGCTCTCCAAACGTGGACCTTTGCTCTACTAGATTTATTATTATACAGCTAGCGAGATCAACTAGATTCTTTTTTTTTCCTAAAAAAAAGAAAAAAAAAGAGATCAACTAGATTCATCACGATCAACGAGAGTCTACATTCACCATTACCAGTAATTACGCAACTCCCTATTATATCGAGTAGTGATTCATGGAATGTCAGTCCCCCAGCTCCCCAGCATAAAGATTGATATTCACAAAAAGAAAAAAAAAAGAGTGGACTGGCAAGCCTGTAGAAGGAGAAGTATAAAACTGTGCTTACCTATTTGTTCTAGCCATCGGGTGACTTCAGGAGGCGTGGCCAGTAGCCGTGAGTCCTCTTTAATATCCATCTTGCATTTAGGGTGGTTTGGGTAATAGGGGTCAACCTGCGGACAAAAACAATATTTTATTTTCAACTTTTGTCCAATATCATTTATATCGTAATACTAGGATTATCATGATTTCTAGTTGTAGATGCCAGTTTTGTACAAGTGTGTACTGTCAGTTTCATATTTTTTCATCCATATGCGGTCAATTTATATACCAGAACATATGTAATCTAATTCGAAATCTTGGTCGCCTGAATTTGTTCTTAAATTTGTATGTCATTTTCATATTATACGGTACTTTCTGTCTACATAGATCATGGCAGATTGCCTTGAAAATCGCCTGAATTCACTTTTGGGCGAAGTGTTCGTCTGAAATTTTTCTGTTAAACGTGAAAATAAAATTCTTTTAAAAAAAAGAAATAACCAGAATGACATGAACTAGAAACACTTATTTTTTAAAAATGCAACTCTCCATATCGGTACCGACCGGATTGCTTATTAATAAACATCGGCTGTCATGTATCCTAGGATACTGTCAGGCAAAAAAAATAATACTAAAAATGAAGGTATATTAACACTAAACAGACATACTGACCTTATCAAGGTTGATTTTGAGGGAAAGTTGTTGAAAGACTGAGAGAAAGTTAAGCATGAAACCTTCTCCTGAAACTAATCGCTCATCACTCTGCAAAGAAAACAATAAAAAGCTTATGGCAGCATTGGGCAGGCTATAAGTAATTCAACTTGTGTAATTTAATTTCTTTACTATATATCCATAGCAATGGTGTAAATGCGATGGTCTTCTATCAATTTCCATTCACTTACTTGTATTCGGTTAAAGATAGATACATTATAGTGTTTCCTTCATAAAATATTTGTTCATCCTTTCTCATACTATTGTAAATCCTTGACAATGTTATGTAACACAGATCATATTGAGTGTAATTATAGTCTATCCGAAAAGTAGTTGACACGTGATTCCTAAGTCCCTTTAAGGGGAGGGAAAAGTGGGGGATTTTTGACTTCAAACCTTTGCCCCCTGAATCGCTGTTTGCGACTGACCATGACCAAATATACAGCTGTATTGTATAGTGCTGTCTCTGTTCCATGTGCAGCAGCTGTTGTTTTGCTTAGATGGAAGGAAGAGCTGGTTATACTGGCCCTGTTTCTCCATGGTTGATTGAAATGTGCGACTCGCTGGGCAAAGGGTTGACAGGTCCTTGTCATAAATTGAATTAAAAAATATCCCACTTTTCCCTCCCCTTAAAGGTCCTAAGGAATCACGTGTCAACTACTTTTCGGACAGACTATATCATTACTGTATAAAGAGTATTTGTTCCAATATATGTATTGTGTGTCAGGGCAGAACGAAAACCACATCTTGTTTTGAGTCTGCGTTGATTAACATTACCTGAATAAAATATTATTATACAAAATACATGTAACACAAAGTTTATATTTCATAGATGAAGGTTAGAGGACAAAACAAACTGTTACAGTTGAGCTAAAGCATGGTACCCACTTGTAGTTGTGACCTCTTGACGTTCCTCTCCACCACGGCAGCCAAGTAGGTGACGGTCGTATCACGGGTTTCTGAGTTAACAACGAGTGCGTGGAGTATCTTAAACATCTCGTCCTGCAAGTCATCAAGAGCACAGAATAATGCATGGAGGTTCATGTATGGACTTTCCTGTATCTACAGGCCCGATATATGGGTCAGAAACATTTAGTAAATTCTGCTAAATTAGACTGCAATTTGGTCAATACAAGGTAAATTTAAGTATATTTGGCATTGCATTGATTCTAGCAATCTGTTTGGTTAGGTTGAACTGTATTTTGAACTTTATTTTCGTCTGAAATTTGGGTTATTTGAGAGAATTGGTGAAGCTTGATTGTACATTTTCTGGCGACTTCACCCATATAATGATTGAGTTTTATTACTATACATTTTCCGGTGACTTCACTCATATATTCATTTAAAATCCCATCCTCCTTGATAAAGGCCTCATGTTGGCCGAAACGTTGGACCCCAATAAACACAAACCACAACCAACTTACTAGTCCTTGTCCTCCTTGTTTACGGGTAATACCACCTCCCTCGATTTATTCAAAATATTCAAGAGTCCATTAACTTGCACACCAATAACCTTACAACACGAAAACCTAGTGTTATTGGTGGTTACACAATCAATAACAAAAATAAGTACATTCCCATTTACCCGAGCAAACTGGAGAGAGCGCTGTAGCTGTTGGTTGAGGACTCTGGTACCCAATGGATTAAATATATTGGATTGATTATCCAACACCTTAGACACTTTCAACCCAACTCGTCTAAAATAATACTATGATATCTCCTGATATCAATCGGGTATGGCAGCCATACTTGCTTATTTTTTAACCCTAAACCAACCTCCACGTTATAATATTAAACCAGTTTAACCCATACCCTCCTTAATAACAAAAATAAGTAAAAAATTGCTATTTACCCGGGCAAACTGGAGAGAGCGTTGTAGCTGTTGGTTGATGACTCTGGTACCCAACGGATTAAATATATTGGATTGATTATCCAACACCTTAGACACTGTCAACCCAACTCGTCTAAAATAATACTATGATATCTCCTGATATCAATCGGGTATGGCAGCCATACTTGCTTATTTTTTAACCCTAAACCAACCTCCACGTTATAATATTAAACCAGTTTAACCCATCCCCTCCTTAATAACAAAAATAAGCCAAATATTGCACTATTTACCCGGGCAAACTGGAGAGAGCGTTGTAGCTGTTGGTTGATGACTCTGGCGGTATCTGCGGCTATGTCTGTGTCTGAGAAGTACTTGTCCACTACCCGCATATTATCCTCAGCAAACACGGACAGCGCCAGGAAGGGGCCCAGGAAACTGATCTTCTCCAGCTCCATACCGGTAGCCTGCGTCATCGAGTCTGGCAGAAAGTTGGGTTGGCGCACAATCTGAGGAACCACAAGAAGAGAAAGCACATAAATATAGTGAATTGAATTGAATCGGAATTGAAAAATACTTTATTTGTCTGAGGTTATACAAGTATGAGATTCGACAAATAGGTGACCAGGCTTCTAGATAATATCTTCCAGCCGTCACCTCATATAGAAAAGATGTATATACTAACAGAGAGACTGGCTAATGAACACAGATATCAATAGGACATAAAACAAGTTAAAGTTATAAAAGAATCATTACGTTATAAAGCAAGTTATAAAACAGATAATACCATAATTGACTAATATCACCTCTCATGATACATAGCACCGGCAGTTAATTTCAGACGCTCATTATATCTGAGTATTATGTTGTTATTGTAATAGGGGATTTGTATGTTGTACCACTTCGCATATATGTTACAGTGCATGCTGGGATAGGTTCAGTTTAGGTCTGACATACAAATGTTGTTTGAAAATTGGTTGTTTGAGAAAATACACGAATTGTACATTGTCTGGTGACCATATGTACCAGCAACACAACCTGACTTAGTGTCTAACCAAAACTATTAAATAATTCGACTCCGTATGGATGCTTCCATGCAACTGGACGTTAGGAACGTCTTCAGCCGAGAGGTAACCAACACCTCACGAGTCTCTTAACGACGTTGATATGACGTCATAAGAGGTGCACATGTTACCTGGATATATTGTCCAGGTGAGATTAGTTGACACAATTAAAGCTGTCAACTAATGAGTGTGAATCCTGTCAATAAAGTGACTCATCATTAATGGTTTAATGAGGAGATACCTTATATCTGGTACACTCCTTCCATTGCCAGGGGGGCAATGTTTGGCAAAACATGGTTTCGCTAATGTAGCTCTTCAAACTCAAAACTATTAAATAATGCTATAAAATGTAATCTCCTCGCCAGCTCAGGGATCGGGGGAAGACCACCGCCATGGTGACCCGATGAGCTATTATCCAAACTGTACTGTATTTAAAGAGATCAACCACTGCCATATATGCACTGCTGCAGGCGGGAGTTCAAGGAGTGAGTGAGTGAGATTGGTTGCTTTACGCCCGTATCAACACATTTAATATGGTTATATCAAGGGTGGGAGAGCTGAGAGGGAGGCAGTTTATGATCATACCCAGGAAATAGAGATAGAGAAGAAGATAGAGAGACAGAGAAAAAGAGACAGAAAGGCACGTCATGGTCATACCCAGGAGTTCAGGGAACTAATGCATGGAAAATAAGGAGTCACAATATTTTTTTTTTAAACACAAACCAAAAAAACCTACCAGATTACAGATGGGCCTTGTGTTGGTTACTTTGATCTCACAGAGTTCACTAAGTACAAGTAGAGGTTGTCTATGATCCTCTGAGTCTAGTCCAGTCTGCCGCATGGCCTGCACCAGGCCCTGCAGTACGGGCGAGAAGACTGCGCTGTACGCCTCGCTGTCCTTGTGAACATACAAGATGAGATCCGGGATGAAGTCACGTGACGCGCAGCCGTTAAGTAGAAATGGCAGCAAGATTGAACTCTTTGCTGGTGACCTGGTGGGAGGGGTGAGGAAAACACATGGTGAGTTAAATATCAGATTATTATACTAATAATACTAATACTAATAATACTAATACTAATAATGATACTAATACTAATAATAATACCAATATAATAACAAGACAACACACTACTGCCCAATTGCTATAGTATCTTTCGATACTAGGAGGGTAGCCCAGCTGATTTGCCTAACTGCTATTTTCTTTTGCTTCTAATTTTTAGTATATAGTTCTTTTTTTGTATTTCTTTTTTTCGTATTAATTTGTGGATCATGCGATTGTTGGGTGTTCCATTGGATTGCTCAGTTGAACCTGTGCTCCTACCTCTATCCCATCAATACCCTACAATATGAAAGTATAAGAAGTATGTAACATTTACAGCTAGACTGTAAACTAAATCACAAAACTAAATCACTTTGCTCATCTCATCTCACTAACCCTCATTGCCATGAATATGACTCCACATGGATGTTGTCATGGCAACCATCACTCACTTCCAAACCTGGCCTCCTCCACTCTGGGCCACAATCAGCAGGAGGCATATCACAGTGATGTTACACTTCAGTTACATAACTTATCTGATGATCTCCTCAGATATTTCCTCTCACTGAAATCAGTTGACACAGATGTACAGATGACAGTCTACAGATCCAAAGATAAAGATCTTACAGGATGTAGCTTGTAAGATCACACTTGTAGGCCTGGCCTAGTAGGAATGCCTAGTAGCCAACCCCCTGCCTAGTAGCCAACCCCCTGTCAATCACAGCCAACAGGACAGCCAACAGGCTTCACTCACTCAGTCTGTATTTTTTTTTTCACGTTTTGAAATCAATTTTATTCACAAGACATCAAGGAAGAGTCACAAATTCAGGTGCTTTTCATGCGACCCTGACGATGAATTATCTTATTTCAAATTTACATAGCAGGGAATACGTGACAATTTTATTTTAGGATTGTAGTTATAAATAGGTTCAGTTTAACCATATTATCGTTACAGTTTATGACTAATATATGTACGGTTTGATATGCTGATGGTATACTTGGCGAAATTTAGTGGTAGGTAAGGAAATAATGGAGTGAGATGGAGTGATGGTTGTAACAGGCTATTTGTTAAATCATAACTTGTGTTGGCTGGGGGAGTCTGGGGGGGGGGGGGGGTTAGCGTTATCGACAGGGAATTCAACCAAGAATATCATCAAGTATAAAATGATACAGCATGCTTACATGGATCAGTGGATAAAGAAAGTAAGTATTTACATAATGGTTCAATGCAATTCGACAGATACAGTAGGCTTACGGCATAAAGCTTTTTCCTGTCGCGGGATAATGTTACATTTGTACAGCAATTATTATACATGCAGAGGTCAACTAGGAGCGTTTTCAGGCACAAGGATATGTTATATAACATATTTACAACGGACAGAAGCAACTACAGCAACATCTGTGTGTTACAATATAAGAGGAGTGATTACAGTCAAATACTACTTACTATCCAGCTATGGTAGCTGGATTTATTGTCGGTCGGTGGGACCACTCAGCGTCGGTACTTATGAATAACTTTCTATTGTGTATATAATAGTCTTTTTAGTGATAAATTGAAATGTAATTTATCCCTGATGTTCCTTAGATCGGTGGGAAGTGAATTCCAATGTCTCACCATTTGGTTTAGAAAACATTTAATGTCTTTTTCGCTTTTTGGAGTGAATCCTTCTAGGACTGGGGCATTTGCCTGTCTAGTAGCCCTTGGAGGGGTAATACCTTTGTTCTTAATATACACGTTATTATGTGCAATTTTACATACATTAAATTTTAAACGCATCTCTAGGGTCATGACTCTGGTATCTCTGTATAAGTCAACAGTTGGTGTATGATGATCACATTGTAATGCCACTCTTAATATTTTATTTTGAAGGGTCTGTAATTTCTTTGATTGAGTCTTCGTCACTCACAGCACTCACTCAGTCTGTATACCTCCCTCCCTGTCACTCACAGCAAACAGGCCAAGCCAATACACTCCTCCACTTAACAGCACCAGCCAACACAGTCAAAACAAACCCATGTGGCCACTGACAGGCCACCCCTCCAATTTAGACTAAGCCAGGGGTGCGACAGAGCCTTCAGTATAGAGTATACCTTTCCTATAGTGATACTAAAAGGAGGCTGCGCCCATTCAATCGAAATACAACTTAAAACAGAAAAACACTTAGAGGCTACCCTCCTAATAATAGATTTTTATTTCCATAAACGTTTACAAAGTGTAATACATGGTACAGACTAGATATTGAAATGAAATAAAAATATTGAAAAAGGAGTACTATCGTCTCCAAATAGCCCTGAATTTGGAAAAAGGATCTATACTAGTTGATAATGTACATAACATGACATATGATATAATGCATGCGTTTTTTTAACATGTCAAAAGAGGGGTTTTAATTTCTGATAACATTAGTGTTATTTTCCAAAGCTCGGGCTTGTCATTTGTTGATGTAAAGTTTCCGAGATACTTAGTTACTGGTGTCCGTCTGTATAAACAAAATAAGAACGAGGGAGACACCAAAGAAACCGATCTGTATATGGCCAGTCGGCAGGAAGCTCATTTTTTTTTTAAAAAAAGAAAGCATGTACTTTTTAGGAGCTTCAAATGAGAAATCAAAAATGATAATATCCCGTAAGTTGGCGTAACAGGTTTTTAAGGAATTACTACGATTATTAATTGTTAGAAATGTCTTGATATTTTTAGTTAACACCAACTTTGAAGTTCTACAACCAGGACACAGGATTTTTTTCAACCTGAGTATTATTAAAGTCATGTCAAAGTCAAAGTATATATATATATATCGCATTTTTATTCTGATTCGAACAGTTACATATTCCAGAACGGGACGCCCGCCTCTCGCATTTGAGGTCTTCCTGGGGTATCCACAGTTATTAATACCTGTTATAAGTTACTGGTTATTAAGTTGTACATAAATCTGTCCGTTCAAAACCAATATTGATGTAAGGGAAACAAAACGAGCCAGAGCCAGCCCTTTACATATCTAATCTACCTGATTAATTAGGGTGTGACAGAGTTCTGTCTGCTGATATAGTTATTATTGATATTGAAGTCAATATACTTTTGTTGTATTGTTCAAAGTTCAAAAGTCATGTCAAAGTCAAAGTTATGAAGCGTAAGACAGTAGGCACAACTACTACTGACCTGGGTTGTGTGAATACTCCACGTAGTACGAGGGCTGTGTGACGCACGCATTGACTGCGCGCTTCCTGAAGTACGGTACTTAGGGGCGGGCAAGCAGCTCTCTGTAAACACAACAAGTAGATATGGAAGTACACAGTAATAGGGAGGTTCAACAAGTCTAACGTATCCGTAAACGTAAACATATCCGTATCTCTGATATACAAACATACGTTAAAAGAAAGAAAGAGGTTCTGCAAAACATGGCGGGAAAAACGTAACATAACATATCAAGCAAAATGTTTCATTGCACAAATTATTTTTTATACATACAAATACGACCTAAGTCACAAAAAAGAAAGGGATACGGTTACGTAATTGAGATAGGTTTGCTTGCAGAACCTCCTATTAAGGACATACTAGTGTATTTCTTATGTTGGATGAGTTGGTATCTTACAGAGACATTTCAAGAATTGCATGCGCCCTTCTTTTCTGGTAAAAATAGCTGATTGGTTATGCATAGCAATTTGCTATTTAAATTCGAAAATCTATAATCGTTGACTCACACACGAATAATTGTATACATAACCCCGTTGGGGACAGAGAAACATAGGGCCCAGGTCATTACAAAATGTACAATCGGCAGCTCTACACATAGTAATTTTTTTCTAAAATAGGCTAAAAAATTATAAATACTAAGTATACCTGAGTATATTTGGCATTGTGCGGAAATGTTTGGTTATGTTAGACTGTACTCATTGATACTTAGTTGTGTCTTGTATTTAGGTTATTTGGGAGGATTGGTGAAGCAGAAGGTGAGTTGTATATTTTCTGACGACTTGCCTCATTATAGGTTGATCAGTCTAGGCCCAAGGATGAGAGAGTCCCTTAACGGAGGGAAAGCCTCTCACCTCAAACCCCAAAGTGCCATTATAATTCTATTAAGACCGCAAAATATCCTTCTAATCCCATTAGAACGCCTAGTCCTTGAAACCGATTAGCGCAGTAGGGGTCCAATCACCGACATACCATTCTTATCTGATCTGAGGCTTTGGGTCTGGACTGTAATGTGTCCCGATCCTACAGATTCCCAGACAGGATGTTGTACCTACCTTTGGAGCAATACGATCCTCTAAGTAGCACCGATCATAGCAGTCCATGAGGTAGGATATCATCTCAGTCTCTTTACATTTCTCTGGGGGAAAGCGGTCAAAGGGGAACTGTCGCCCAGGCGCTTTCATGGGGCTGCCACTTCAAGGGAAAACATTACATAGTGTTAATCGATGCTATAAGGGGAACAAATCATTCATTAATCCAAGTGATTAGAAGAGGGAAATTTATAATTTAAGACCTAGACTGGGCCTTTATGATAATAAATTAGCCAAACCACCGAAATTGTTTTTGTTTTCAGGCAAAAAGTCAAACCTTTCAATACAATTTCCCAACCACTGAAGGACGTATTATTTCAAAAACAGATATAGCAAATAAACATGAGTTACAATGAAGATGAAGTAATAGAAACATTTAAATAATGCTATATTTGCTAATCAGTGGCAGCATGTATTGGAAAAGTTCCAGACAAAATTGTTCTTTTATCACCGGTAAATCAAGACAATAGAGAGGTTCAGCAGGTCTAACGTACACGTAAAAGTAAACGTATCCGTATCTCTGATATACAAAGATAGGTTAAAAGGAAGAAAAAGGTTCAGCAAAACATGGCGGAAAAAACGTAACATAACATATCAAGCAATATATTTTATCTCACATTTTATCTTTTTATAAATTATACATAAAAATGCAACATAATTGACAAAAATGTTACGCATACGGTTACGTAATTGAGATAGGTTTGCTTGCGGAACCTCCCTATTGACAAAACCTTACCTCATTGGGCTCGAGCCATAGAGTTTAGAAGGCGAGGATGAGAGTTTTGGTGGAGCGGCAGCTTTGAGCGCCTCGAATGGGTTGTCCTGGCAATGTTCTAGTAGCATGAGTACCTCCACCAGTATCTGACTCAACAAGTCCGCCCAGTCATCAACTGCATAAAGATAGAAATATTGTATTAGTCAAAATTAGATCAAATCCACCTTAGGTCGCTAATGAATCTTTGTTTATTATAGCCAGTGTACCTTGTACCAGTCTACCAATAATTCCAATTGTCATTTGCAAGGACGTGTGATGTTTGCTGTATACAAATTCTATATAATAATAAAAAAAATAATAATAATGTGACGCATAACCCAGAACTATGAAACTATGAACTGTGAAACTTTGTCCAATAACATTTTCTTAAAAAAAACAACTACTTCCAAGCCAAAAGTATGAGAGCTTTCTTTCAATACAAGTGGTATACAGACTAAAAGAATAGTACGGTTTCTTTTCCTACCACTTTCTATGAAAATAATAAGACATCAGTTCTTCAGGTTCTAAAGATAACCACGTCTTTTATATGCAGGCAATTAACAAGATGACAAAGAACTCAAGAACTTTTAAAATTTTGGAATAAAAAAAACATCTTTTTAATTAAATTACTGACGACATTTTCCCTTAATTTCTTTTCCATTGTCTACATCTTCATGTTGCTCACAAGTTGTATTCATGTGTGCATGATTCTCCAGTTGACCTAATGTAATGGTCACCTAATGTAATGGTCACCTAATGTAATGGTCACCTAATGTAATGGTCACCTAATGTAAGGGTCAGTTATAGAGAACACAGGTCACTTACCTTGGTCTGTCTCTGGTGCGTTGGCCGCTAGTTCTGGTAGATACAACACTTCACCAGGTCCCGGACCCCAGGACACCTGCAGGCAGATTATTAGCATCATTATAATTAGAATGAGGCAAGCAAGCATAGATAGATAGATATATATAGATAGATAGAGAGATATATAGATAGAGAGATAGAGAGAGAGAGAGAGAGAGGGAGGGAGAGAGAGAGGGAGGAAGGGAAGGAGAGAGAGAGGGAGGGAGAGAGAGAGGGAGGGAGGGAGGGAGAGAGAGAGAGAGGGAGAGAGAGAGAGAGAGATACGTAGACAGATAGGAGACGGACAGAGCCATAGATAGATAGATAGATAGATAGACAGATAGATAGAATGACAGACAGAGACATAGATAGATAGATAGATAGGACAGAGCGGGATATATATACAGATAGATAAATAGGAGAGATAGATAGAGACAGAGCGAGATAGATGGATAGATAGAGAGACAGACAGACAACAGTGGTAACATAACAATTCAAATTCATAAAGTTAACAGATCTTCCAGACTACGCCCAGAAATTAGCTCTTTAGGTAAAACATTATCTACTTCAACTGGCGAGGCGGGAGAATACACTAAATATAAATATATATTTAGAAACTTCTGCTTAATATATGGGCATACACTTTTTAAATAGGGAAGTATCTACAGTGCACTAATGAGTGGACCTTTCAAAGAGACGTTTATACTGACAAGCGATACATTAATATTGTTATGAAGAAACATTAATTACCTGGAAGATGCGACAGATAGACTGTATCACTTGACCATCTGAAGCTACTGAATCCTGAAAAGGCAAACACAGCAACTGCTCAATATAACTGAAGATTTGATTTTAAAAGGTCAACCAAATAGATATCACTTCTAATCTGGATGTCCCTGAGGAAGGATCTACTGATGCATATCCTCCATATTACTGTACTTATTTAAATTAAACATGACTCTGATTGCTAGGTTTGGTTGTATCTGTAGAGCCTGAGTGCTGATCCAATAAAACCCAAAGAATGGTACAAAACTGCTGTGTCATGTGGAATTTTTTTTTTTTTTGAATCATTTTTATTCAGGTTAACGAGCAGTTACATCAGTGTAAGGTTGTTGTTATTTAAATCATGGCTCCCCAATTCACCCTAAAGTGGTATACCACTGGGCCCTGAGCCGGAGAGAAAAAAGAAACTAGGATTTCTAAGTTATACATTATACAATTCAAAATTGTTTTTGGTCCCTTAACTTGGACAAACTAAGTGAAAAAAATTCCTCACATTATACGTATACAAACAAACAAACAAAATACTCGACTCGACCATCAGCCTCTTGTGTGTCAACCAGTTACCTAATAGATATTGTTAAGACCTGATATTGATTATTGATTATTGGAGAGAAAAGAAGCTCATTTTATCATGTTTTATTAAGTTTTATTTTACTATTATTTAATTATTATTTTTAATTTAAATCTTATCCACATAAACTTATTATATTTCAAAATTCTCGTACGAGATGGTAACGTCTGGGAGAACTGGATCTAATACCTATTTGTTTATTTTTATATGTGATTATTCTTGTAATGTGAGTTCGATAAATAAAGTAGTATCTTATCTTATCTTAAGCTGAGCAGGTATAGATGAGCCTAACTCCTTAGAGATAGTGGTACAGACTAAGACTGATTCATTGTGATGTTGTCTCATATAAACAGTTGTACAGTGACCTGATGACTTTTGTTAAATCGCTATGATATTGTATTGTATTGTATTGTATTATTATGTACTTTTATTGTTGTTTCTGTAAAATTCTTCTTGGTCTGGACCGACTATACAGATCACCAACTATTGTTTGATTGCACTGTTATTATCTTACCCTGATTTTACTGTATGCTCTAGTTAGTACAACTTAGCCAGTTATTACAACTTACTTTTAGCCAGTTGTGGCATTTAATGTCCAACTAAACTAGTCAAGTAGATAATAGAAACATAGCCATGAAATTTATATCATAATATCTTATTGTAAGCTTGTTTCGGAAACCACCAACCCAGGAACCCACAGGAAGACTTGGAACCAAGGTTTCAAAACTGGGAGCCCTTTTTGTAACCAACGCTAATTGCAAATAAAAAATGTCTTGAATTGAATTGAATTGAATTGTTCACTAGTGACTATACTTGGCTTTATACATACACTATGTTCCGCTTAACCTGAACTCGGTTTACCTGAATTTTCGGTTAACCTGAACCTTTTGCAATTTCCCTGCAGACTTCCAACTCAATGTATCTGTTCTCTTTAGCTGAATTTTCGGTTAACCTGAACTTTTTCTGATTTCCCCGTGAGTTCAGCTTAAGTGGACCATAGTGTAGTAATTACACTACAACACTACACTACAACTACTAGTTGGTTCAACAGTGTAGGACACCCCGGGTATGTGTCCTATACAGTATCATGTCATTTGAGGATTAAAGAGTTTTAAAATATAATATAGATGTTTACCTAATAATGATGTTATGATCAGTTGTGTAAACCTGCTATGACTAGTTTAGATGTTATTACGTAATACAAGACAGCATGAAATCGGTTTTTGTATTAACATTCCTGAGAAGGGTCTACCGACCCCATTCGGGTCGACCATACAGCTGCCCTCATGTCATTTTTATCAGCCTTTTCCTCTGTCCAGTTCATATTCCCCCATATCAATTGGTGTCAGATTTATTAGTTTGACTGTGTGGTACATGATACTAGTCGCATTTTTTAATATGATATCTATCAGACAGATAGATCAGATCTACTTATAAACAGTTGAACTTTCTGAATTAATTGAAGTATGGGCTTTCAATCGTTTTTGGGGCATAAGTAATAGTATTCAATCGTTGTGGCGTTATGGAGTTAAAACGGAGGAAAATGATAACTTAAAGCAAGAGGTGAGAAGAGGGAAGGGGAGAAGAGGAGTAGGGGGAAGGATGAAGAAGGGGGAGGGTAGTCGTAAAAAAAGTTGAAAGTTGGTCGAAAAAAAGTTGAAAGTTGGTCGTAAAAAAAGTTGAAAGTTTGTCAAAAAAAAGTTGAAAGTTTGTCGGAAAAAAAGTTGAAAGTTGGTTGGAAAAAAAGTTGAAAGTTGAAAGTTTTTTTGAAAAAAAAGTTGAAAGTTGGTCGGAAAAAAAGTTGAAAGTTGAAAGTTTTTTTGAAAAAAAAGTTGAAAGTTGGCCGGAAAAAAGTTGAGTTTTTTTGAAAAAAAAGTTGAAAGTTGGTCGGAAAAAAAGTTGAAAGTTGGTCGGAAAAAAAGTTGAAAGTTGGTCGAAAAAAAAAGTTGAAAGTTGGTCGGAAAAAAAGAGTTGAAAGTTGGTCGAAAAAAAAGTTGGTCGTAAAAGTCAGTCGTTCGTAAAAAAAATGAAAGCCTCATGGTTTAATCCAGCTTGTTCTTAAACAACTTTAATAATCATAAAATTCCCTAAATCGAATCATTTATATTTGCTAATAAACATCTAAATATTTAAAACATGATTTATCACATTACTTTTACTTTCAACCATTTCTATAAGATGCAGAAACACCCAAAAAAGTTCCGTTCCGTTTCCTTCATTCAGATTCCATTTGCCATTACTTTTACTTTCAACCATTTCTGTAAGATGCAGAAACACCCAAAAAAGTTCCGTTCCGTTTCCTTCATTCAGATTCCATTTGCCATTACTTTTACTTTCAACCAGTTCTATAAGATGCAGAAACACCCAAAAAAGTTCCGTTCCGTTTCCTTCATTCAGATTCCATTTGCCATTACTTTTACTTTCAACCATTTCTATAAGATGCAGAAACACCCAAAAAAATTCCGTTCCATTTCCTTCATTCAGATTCCATTTGCCATTACTTTTACTTTCAACCGGCCGAGCGGAGAGCTGTCAACTGGCTTACGTCACACTGTCTTACACTGTCTTACGTCACAAAAGAGGTGCCGACTCCCAGACTACACTGTCTTACGTCACAAAAGAGGTGCCGACTCCCAGACTTGTCAACATTGCCACGTGCAAAGTAATACCGTCCCTTGGGTTGAGTAAAAAAAGTGACGTCAGAATTCTGGGATTCCCCTTCCTATCATGTCAACATACCTGACAGAACAACGTGTCTCCCCGAATAATTACATAACAATATCAACGAGAAATCACAAACAACAACTGGGGAAATACTCACTCGGGAAGAAGTTTTACTTTCTGGTTCATCAACCTCCATAGCTTCTATTCCTGAGTCGACATCTAGAGACTGGGCCCTAAGGAGAAACAATGATGAATATTATTATTGTGAAGAAAAACACCACAACCTCAAACTTCGGGTTTTGCTAGTTTATTAAGGCTTTGTTGTTACAATATATGTAAGTCACAACGTTTCGACCTGGTTTGTGGTCTTCTTCAGGTGACGTCTAAAGCTTAGAACTTGGTCGGGGGTATAACTATATGAGTAGTGAATGAGTATAATTATCTTATATAATCAGTGTTTAAAGTATGGTATCAATATTTTTCAGGAAATTGTTATTGGCAAGTAAAGCCTGGAGAAAATGGATCAAGACCCCTCCCCCAACGGCTATATAGGCCTATGTGTGAATAGTACTTTGCTATAGTGAGTGCCGCACCCACAGTAGTTGTTTATCCCCCTAAAGTAAGCCAAGTATAGCAATTAGCCAAGTCTGGTAATAGCAGTTTAGGTGCCATCCATGTACCCCAGCCCTCCTGATTTCGCAGGAAAGCTGCTAGCTAGAACTAGTGTGTAAAGATTCCTGATATTTCAGGATGCTGGGGTGAGTGTAGGATGAGTGAAATCCGTACACAGGCGGGGTTAAAGGGGTTGGAGCTATGGCAGGTTAAGACCCAAAGAAAGATCTTTGTATTATTGGTCACCAAAAAGTTGGTGAATTATTGAGTTCGGGAAAACAACAAAAAAATCTTTTATGAAAATTACATTGATAATAATACATGAGAGTTGGAAAAATGCTATGAAAAAATCATTTAAAAGGGGGTAAATGCGATTTTAGGAAATCCTGGGATTTCAGGAATACTTTGAACACTGTAATAATGTGGGTCAGATCGTCAGAAAATGTATAATTTGCAGCTGCACACATTTGGTAAATTCTGCTAAATTAAGCTGAAAAATGGTCAATACTAGATATATCTGGGTATATTTGGTATTGGGTTGATTCAAGGATTCTGTTTGGTTAGGTTGAACTGTATTTTGAATTTCATTTCTGGCTTAAATTTGGGTTATTTGAGAGGATTGGTGAAGACAAATTGTACATTTTCTGGCGATTTCACCCATATATACTTTGGATATGCGTTATTTATTTTATTTCATCTTTGATCGGAGGTTAAATTAATTCAATGATTCAGTGGCACATGGTTACATGAAAAATTGTTCGGTCATACACAGTATGATTCAATTAGTTAAACAGGATTGTGATTAGGTTTATGCAAAAATTACTTTCAGTATCTTTGCTTTGGGTAGCCAACTCGATAAAGCTCTCTTTCTAAATATTGACCAAGATTTTGGTCGACATTGTTAATTGATAAAGATTACTCAGTTAAATCTGTCTGTTCAGCCGCTGATCTTCATCGATAATTAAGTTAGTAGTGAAAGACATAGTGACTGGGAATACGACCTAAGATCGTGTAGCTTATGAAAAAGCAAACTAATAAATACACTAGCATTTTTATTGTTGATTTTCCTGTGCTGACATTAACAGCCAAACTACTAGGAAGATTTGAGATATAATCCTACCAAAGATTCTTGGCATATCATACAAGGATCATATCACCATTGAGGAAGTCCAAGAACATATCCACCAAGTTATTGGATCATATAAAGATCTATATTAACAACTGTGTTGAGAAGAATGATAAATGGCGTGGACATGTGCCAAATTATCTTATATAGACTTGCAATAGACCTGAATGAATGATTCAAAATACCTTGCCATGACCAGTCTACAGAGTAGAGGGAAATGGGTAATTCTAAAAGGAAGCAGGGGCTCGATCACTTGTATACATACCGTATTTCCCCGTTTATAAGCTCGGGCTTATATTAATTTCAAATGGTGATAGACCAGGCTTATATTCGGGGCGGGCTTATATTCGGGGTAAGGATTATAGCGCTTATTTTACCATAAGAATTGTCCCCCCCCCCCCCGCGCTTATTAACGGGGTCCGGCTTATAAACAGGGTAATACGGTATATATATGTGCAGCAGTTTTCAATGGGCACAGAGTCTGAGAGCCTAAACTCAGTGTCAGCTGCGCCTGATATACTGAACATACTAATTCAAAAGTCCCCTATTAAACACTCTTCCAAGGCACTGTTATCGGAAGAGGAAAGAAATGAGAGGAAGGAAAGAAAGGGAGATAAGATAAACGAATGGAAAGGTCGGAATTTTGCAGTCGCAGGTCAACATGGAGGAAGACCGTGGCCAGTTCTTCACTGGCACTCTAGGCCCAAAGATGAGAGAGTCGCTTCAAACGGAGGGATAGCCTCTCGCCTCAAACCGCAAAGTGCCATTATAATCTCATTAAGACCGCAGAATGTCATTATATTCCCATTAAAACGCCTAGTCCTAGGCCAGGAAACTTATTTTTTGCGAAGTAGGCGTCCAATCACTGACATAGCAGTCTAATCTGATCTGAGGTTTTGGTGGGTAGACTGACTGGTGCCCCTACAACCCCACAGGTTATTGGACCATGATGATGACTCCAAGGACGTACTTACCCTTTTTCTGAAGATAATGTGTCCGTGTCCATGCCCTGAGAGCGGTCACTGCTGATCTTAGCATCTACAAATAAAACCACAACTCTTAAAACTTTGGTCCACTTAGTATCAGTCAATGTGCCTTTTAAAAGCTCAAGCCTTTAAACATTCCTTCCTGGTCCTTTCATCCCCGGATAATGAAAGTTAACATATTTTGCAATTGTTTTCATTTCTATATTATTATAAGTGTATTATTTTGAAAACTTGAGAGATATGGGGTTTATACATGAAAATATCATGAAGTACTAAAATTTACAGACTGAGACATACATCAATGAGACATGCTAATTAAGGCATCGATTTTTGGAAATAAGAAATGTTCAGAACCTTTAAGTAAACTTGCCCTCTACCATGTGTTCAAGGATATCACTGCCCCGGTTTTCTTCAGCACCAAAATAATCTAGAACTAAGAACAATTTCCCAGGGCTTATAGGGCTTCCCAGGGCATATAACACAAATTTCAATGAACAAATTACCTTTGGCTGCAGATGGCCCTGTACGCCTACTGATGTGAGGCGATTTGGTGGGTGTCTCTGGTTGTTTGGTTGGACTTTGACTGGCAGCCGAGGGACCTGCTGCCCCTGCAGCTCCTACGGGTGGGCTCTGGCTCTGTGACTGAGATCCATTCGCCAACCGCGCAAGACGTCGACGACGGATCTAGAAAGGGAAAATAAGAATGTAGAATAAGTTCATGTATACATACAGGTGCCAGAGGGGGGTTCATATTAAAGATCTGCTACTGCTTTTATAGTATGGTTTATAGATATCCACACAACACCAGAGTTGAGATGTAACTAACTTAATTTATTCTCTATAGAAAGCAGGGATGATGAACATAATTTATATATAACAAAACCATTTCTCAATCGGCATAGGACCTCCATCAAATTAATAAGATATTTGTTATGTGTTTGCAATTTCATTTTTTTTCCCCCATTCTAATATCGTTTACTCATAATATTTTATCGATTCCAATGATTAATTCAGGGTGAATTAGCCACACGTACGACTAGACCTACTCATCTTGGGTAGAACATGTAACTTAGACTATCTTGTGGATTCGTACGTGGACCAAGACAAGAGAACCCATCTCTACTGTTCAATGTAGAGATGGGAAGAGGTCCTATACAACAACAGAGGGATCCAATACTTGTGCATATCCATTGAGAACTTACAATTGAAATTTTGGTCATATTTGATTTTGAATTTCTTTGGAATACTGTGAACGATGGGAGCGAAGGAGTATGTCAGTTGATCAACTGTATGCTCTAACCAATTTATGTTCATTTCTCCCTTAGTCAGAGGCCTTTTGACAATCAGCCTGGGGGGGGGGGGGGGGGGGGGAGGGTGAGGGGGATAAGGGCTATAGCCTATCCATAGGGCTGGTGATACTGGCTAACAATACTGAGAATCTAACTCTACTACCCCTGGCCCTGATAGCTTGTATGAAGGAAGGGCTGATAATAATGTATAGCTACTAGCCATGGTCAACATTGAATACATGATGTACGATCAAGCCACTCTATTCTGGCCAGGGTCTAAGTCTAACCAAAATGAAGCCTCTCTACTCGACTCGGGCTAGGAACAAAACCAAAATGCAAAATCACTTAATTTCAATATATTTTACCCCAGGATGCTACTAGTACTAGATGTGTTCAGAATACTATTCTATTTCTTGAATATTAAAACTCACAGTCACAATCAGCCAAGGATTTAATTTTTTAAAGTAGCCTAGTAGAAACAAATCCTTTTAGTTTACTGGCTTTAGCCTTTAATTTGTAATTTCATTATGTCATAGGACATAACTTCTGTCATAACCCTTATAATTATTATGATATGAAGGGCTTACGCTTAAATTGATCAAAACAATATAAACGATATTCTAAACAATTTAGGTCTGCATTTTGGTGAATCAAGACGAGTAATTTTGTAAAGACTTTTAAGTTTCCAAATCCTGAGTATTTTCCTGATATTAGCACGTTACTACGCAATCAGAAATGTGAGTCAATTCCCCAGTTCTAAAGAAATAATATATTTGACACAAAGAAAACACCTCCACCAGCACGACTGAATGAATCAAGAAAGGAGCAACATTGTGGGTGAAAATGAAGTGTTTTCTTTCTTTGGCAGACAACCCAAAACCCTATCCGTGACTCGACAAAACAATTCATTCTTTCAGAGAGCGTTTGTCATTGGAAACTTACTTCATCGGCGAAAGTTCTGACATTTTAGCAGTATATCTTAGCGCAGGGTGTGTGGCCTTTCCTCTAGAACCTATCTGAGAAAACCAGAGCTTTTTGACGTCCTCTGTCCACTATGGAAGTTATTTTTTTCCCACAAACAAATGCGGAGAACCAACCTAACAGACGGCCGCCATATTAGTTGACATGACCGCGAACAGGAAGTAGTTCCCTGGTGACGTTGCAGGGAGATGTCTGCCACGGTGAGTGAAAGTAACTTTGCAAATCGGTTTTTGTTGAATTTCTAGTTGAATATGCCGTAAATATGTATCATTCTGTGTTAGAATGAAGCTTTTCATATGCGGTAAGATAAAAACACATCATCGGCGTCATTCATCATTCCGTTTATTTGTTTTCGACAATGTTTTTGTCGTCTCCACGTCCCCGACTCCCCTCCGTGACCATCAGCGGACTCCCCCTTCTCAAGTACGGTACGGCTTGTCGGGTGCTGAGTTGGCCTCGAATGGTAGGGACACACCTTGGCCCGGGCTCGCCCAGTCACTGACTGGCTAACGAATGTTTGATTGAGCAAAATAACTGAACTCACATGCGGCGAACGAAGCAACTGAGCCAGAGTCGAGAGAGAGCGAGACATGAGAGTATTAATAATAACTCACTATTAATCAAATAAATATCCCGTCTAAATTTAATTATTATTATTATTATTATTATTATTATTATTATTATTATTATTATTATGATATTGACCGAGTGTCTTATAATATTACTTAAAGTTAAAGTAAATCATGCTTAAAGTTAATGTAAATCATACCTCGGAGGCTCGCTTATAGTTATACCGCCTAGTATGCCCTATATATCGCAGTGCTTTACAATATTAGATAATTTTCAAAATAATAAATTAGGACCAAAGTTACGAAGGAATCAGTGTCAACGTCACAGAGGTTAATAATGAGCCCCTATCTAGGCTAAGCCGATACATTACGCATGGATGTACGGCTCTGATTTGTTTATAATCCATTGGCATTGATCGTGGTATAGTTTAGATCTTGCTATTATATAACTCGATATAATGATTGAGTTCTTTATTTCTCAATGCAATGGATTATTAAACTTGGTTTCTAATTTCTGGTACTTCAGTTCAGGTCTTAATTCCAACGATTACACTGCAATAGGCTACTAACAGTGTGGAACAAACAACTTTTACCCCCAAAATGTATATCATAGACTATAAAGTATATAATTGAATTTGTCTTAGAATGAAATAGTACAGATTTT